>OX453281.1:287500-715000 GCA_949710005.1 Ricordea florida | reverse complement strand
GGTTATTATTAATTTTAGTATATTAGTATTTAATTGTAGCATTGTACCATATTAATGTCTTCGAAAAGCGCCTGTGGGGAAAGATAATAAAGGATGTATGTATGTTTGCAGGAAATAGATAAGACTTCGGTATCAGTCCCAAGCCTTATGGTCTGTGGTTTAATATACTTTTCACACAAAGTTGCAATTGCTGTAAGCAATTTATGGTCTCTTCAAAGCTGGAATGTTGATTTGCTACCAAACGTAGCTTGTCTTTTGTTGTTTATATTCAAATGAGCTCTTTATAGTAGTTAATCTATTGTCACAAAAGTAAGCCATTTTCCACTTTACCTCAGTACACCTTATCAGTGAGTTTTTTTGGCTTTATGTCCCAATATCAATATTCATTTTCTCCTAACTGTTCTCGTGTAATTTCTATGGTACTAGTGAAGAGAATTTGTAAAATATCTTTCTTGGTGATCATTTTCATTATTCTCATTAACATGAATGGTTTCTGAGCAGTGAGAAATTGATATGATACAATGCTGCTAGAACTTTAATTCATAAAGAGACAGTAACTTACAGTAGCATTAACTATTAAGTAGCTTTTCAAGGAATGACCATGCAAAGTAAGGGCATGTTCATGTTTTGTATAATAGTTTGGAACTAGATGTTTAATGTTGGTAGGTAATACAAGTGTTTTTATTGTTGAAGGTCCAACCTGTGAAACAAAAATTGACAATTGTCTTGAAAATGAGTGCCAAAATGGAGCAAGCTGTAAATCAAAGGACAATGGTTATGTGTGCATCTGTCCACCTGGATACAGTGGCAAGTTTTGCTCACAGGATATTGATGAATGTGTGTCAAGACCGTGTCATAATGGAAAATGCATAGATGGAATCAACAGTTATATTTGTGACTGTTACAATGGGTTCAAAGGACCTCACTGTGACATCAACATTGATGACTGCCAGTCACGGTTTGTTGAGTGTTTCCTTATTATCCAGAGTTTAAATATTAGAAATCCAGTACCACGAATGGGAAACCCTTTCTTCTGAAAGTTTACAGCAAGTCTGAGCTGGCAAGGTCCTTGTTTGCATAGGCAATCGATGTATAGGATTTGGTTTATCTTACCTGTCTACACTGTACACTGTACTGTACCTCAAGATAATATCTCATATATCTGTGTGAATTGGGCAGCAGATTGTTAATTTTTTTGTGTGTGTATATATACTTTCTACCTCATGGTGTGTAAGTCATACCATGAGGTATAGTGATGGTTGGATTGGTCACTGCATTTCCATTAATTAATTAATTTATGCATTAAATGTGAGTTTAACAGGTTTTCCCCTGTCTCCCATACCAGGTTTGGTTTTGTCCACAAAGTCATGCAATTGTTTTATGTTCATATATGTGGGGGAGGGTGTGAGACAAAGCAGCAGCACATGTTTACAAAACGGAGTCTGTTGTGTTGAACCCAACGCAAAGATTGTTAAGGAGGTTTTTCGTTCCTTTCGATCCATCTTGGATCAAATACACTTTTGAAGATCTCACAAACAAACAGGAAATGTGTCCAAGAATGCTCTAATGGACAGAAATGAGTTTTAAAGTGTTAAATGTTACAATGTCTCCAATTTGGACAATGAGTAATCGATCAGTCGTAGCAAGAATTCACAAAACAAACTATTTGGAATGAACACTTTATCGTTCATGTACTTTAAAAAAATAACTTTCATTTTCAAAATCTTCATTTCCAATCCATTTCAATCTTTGTCATCCTCAGCGATCCTTGTTCCTTTTTTCTGTAGAATTAACCCTTTTCTTACTAAGCAAACCATTATTTATACGTTTCCCAATACTTTAACCGTAATTTAGGCAGTCGAAGAAATGACTCAAAGTATTGTGATGTAGCTCCTTTAAGAAGGAAAAATACTTCATTTTTACAGGTGTCACATTCCCAGGTACTCTTTCATTAATACAGAATTGGGTTAACACCTAAGAAAAGTGCTGCTTGTTACTTACAGCGACCAACAACTGCCAATATGCTTCCAAGTGTCCACTGTAAAACAGTTGAACATAAACGATACTTACATAAACATTTAAATCTGGACTCCTTCCTCACTTAAGGTTTATGTTTCCTGTCAAAACATATATATATATATATATATAATCAGACCTTGTTTCTATAAACATGCTCAACTAATGGCTCATTAACATGATGCACTTTTCAACCAAAACACCTTACAAATGGAATGCTCCTTAGTTTGAAAAGAGACGAAGGATGACACTTCATAGAATAATTATCACTTATCTTGAGGTAGCTCGAAGGAGCCTTTGATTCATTGTTTAAGTTGATGATCTTGTTATACCTTACGGGATAACCTTGGTTTGTTTCGTCTCCTTAGCCCTTGCTTACATGGTTCAAGCTGTGTTGATGGCGTCAATGAGTTTTTTTGTTCTTGTGCACCTGGATTCTCTGGTCACAGGTGTGAATACCACATCAACGAGTGCCTTTCTAATCCGTGTCTCAATGGAGCAACATGTGTAGATGAAATTGGTTCATATAGCTGTTACTGTAAGCCTGGCTTTTCTGGTAGAAACTGTGGAAGCGTAATTGACTGGTGTAAGGAGTATTCTTGCATGAATGGAGGAACCTGTAAGCAGTCTGTTACTCATTTTAATTGCACATGCACGTCTGGGTACACAGGTGTGATCTGTGATGTGAGAAACATTACCTGTGCTGCAGCAAGGAAGACAGCACCTGGTGGCAAGGTGTGTAAAAATGGTGGCACCTGTAGGGATGCCATAACTCAGACATGTGACTGTCCACCTGGGTATACTGGAAGCTACTGTGAAAGTAATATAGATGACTGTGCTAGTGGGCCTTGCAAACATGGTGCAACGTGCACTGATGGTGTTGAAAGCTACTCTTGCAGCTGTATGCAAGGTTTTACTGGAGACAACTGTGAAGTAAACAGAAATGAGTGTTCTTCAAACCCTTGCAAGAATGGTGGATCTTGCATTGATCTTGTAAATGGATTCATCTGCTTATGCCCAGTGGGATATGTTGGTAACACTTGTGAACAGAATCCAGATGACTGTTTTGTGAATGCTTGTTACAATGGAGGAGTTTGCATGGATGGACTTAGAAGTTTTTCCTGTAGCTGTCCTGCAGGCTATTCTGGAAAGAGATGCCAAATTGACATTGATGAATGTGCATCAAACCCTTGCAATGCTTATGGTATGGAACAGTGTTACTCTGTTGTCAATGACTACCACTGTAAATGCAAGTTTGGTTTTCTTGGAAAAAATTGTGAGTTTGACATCAATGAGTGTTTGTCAGGACCATGCCAAAATGGAGGGACATGCCAGGATGCACCAGGCAAACATATTTGCTTCTGTCAAGATGGCTTCTCAGGACAAAATTGTGAGCGTGTTGTTTCCTCTTGCAATGATGTCCCTTGTCTTAATGGTGGAACATGTTCAACAGCAGGTGATGGTAGTTACAGGTGTAGTTGCATGCCAGGTGTTTCTGGTAAACACTGTGAGTGGAACATTGATGATTGTCAGTCCATGCCTTGTCAGAATGGTGGTAAATGCATTGATGGCTTTAGCACCTATGCTTGTAAGTGTACCTCTGGATTCACAGGAATTAACTGTGAACAAGAAGTAAGCAAGTGTCAGAGCTCACCATGTAAATATGGAGGCACTTGTGAAGACAGAGCAGGCCATTACAGATGTGAATGTCCAGGTAAGCCAGCTCACAATATTTTTAACTCTCCTTAGCTCACACTCTACAATACCTTTTAAGTTAGTTTGTTGAATTTAGTGCAACATCAATTTCATGTCATCGGGTCCAAAATTGTCCTTCTCAGTCCATCCATTTGTCCCATACTTATAAAGTATTCTATTGATTCCACCTGGGAGTGGTAGTTAGTCAGAGCAAGGGTACTTCATGGTTTCTCTTTTTCTTTCCAGTTGTGGAATCTTTACAGGTCATCTTAGAAAGTTATGTAAGGAGGATTTAAGTTTCTTTGTTTGTTGCAGCGAATTTCAATGGAACTAACTGTGAGGAGAAAATGCAGGAAACCTGCCCTTATATGGACTGTGCCAAGGCATTTGATGGTGCACCTTGTAATGTAAGTTTTTCAGACAGTCAGTAAATCCTGTGTTTTCCTTGCTCATGCAAAATGCTGATTCAGGAAGTACCTCTAATGCAATACTTAGTTACTGTACATTGTATATTATACGTTTGCACATCTAATCCTCATCTTTGAGAGCAATATTTTCTCCTGCCCTTGGTTGACCTCTAAACTTCCTTGTAAACTGGACTTGGAACGCAGGAAAGTGATTCAGCCGTACACAGTTTAGAGATTTTTAAATTATTTTCTTAAAACCGCTGGGTGAATGGAGAAGAATTTCAAGAAGCCATGGGGAATAATGTCCACTGGAATACCCAGATTGATTGAAGCCCATACTTCATCTTGGGTGATCCATGAAACAAAGTGTTGTGTTCCTTGCTGTTTCCAATAATAGGTTTTCTTGGTGGGTTTATTTCAGAAAAAGTGCAACATTCATGCATGTGATTGGGATGGTACATCCTGTTCCCTTGGGATTGACCCTTGGAGCAGATGTACTGCAGTCACCTCAACAGGCAAGTTTTGCTATGAGGTGTTCCAGGATGGAACCTGTGACATTGAATGCAACACAGAAGAATGTCTCTTTGATGGCAATGACTGCAGTCCACGACAAGGAAATTGCAGGTATAGCCATACATGCACGAACATTGTTGACAAGAAGAATGGGCTAAAGCCATTGAACAAGCAGCTGTTTGTTGAACGGAAATAGCCTGTTAAATGGTGCAATTTATTCATGTGTGTTTGTCTTGGTACAGTCATTTTGAGGGTTGAGTCAGTAGAGTTTATGATTTCTTGTTGATAATCACACTTGTTATCCTTAGTCACAAACTCGTCCTCTTAACTTGTTTTTCAGGATGGACAAGTTTTGTGCTGATAACTTTGAGAATGCAAGGTGCAATTTCGAATGCAACAACAAGGAATGTATGCAAGACGGACTGGACTGCTCTTTAGAGCCGCCTGAACTGGTGAGTAAAGTATGATGTCAGCAGAGAATGCATGCACTCAAAATGCCGGCATAACTGCAGGTACCAGCAGCCATTCGTTACAATATTGGTAGCATATCATGCAGCAAACGTAGGGTGAGGTAACAGTGTTTGGCATATCTGCTAACGAGTTAGGTGTAGTACTACGTTCTGCTATGAGTGACCTGGCAAATGGGTTAGAGGCCTTGTTCTCACTTTCATCAGCTTACACCTTTTTCCCATATTTTTTAGGCGGAAAACACTCTTGTTCTCGTTCTGCTGGTCACAACGCCAACGTTCCAAAACGGATCAAGGGTATTCATGCGCGAACTTTCTAAAATCCTTGGAATTGTCGCTTTCATCAAAAGAGAAGACGACCAACAGATGATCATTCCCTTTGATCTTCCCCCTGGTGCACCGATGCCTCGCTCTCGAAGGGGCGTCTTTGTTGTGACTTCGCGTTCACTTCTTTTCCTTCAAGATGAAGATCTGTTGATGCATCGTGTTGTGAAACGAGCACTCGCAAGACAGGGGTAAGTTTCCAGCTCCATGGATGCACTGTGTAACAAGCGATTTATCCACCAGCAATACAGTTGTTGCCAAACAGTGAACAATCTTGTCCTCGAAATAGGCACAGTGAAAAATTACCCGGTGGCTTGTGGCGCGAGCGCACGCTACACCGCTATTGTAGGTCAGCCACAATACCGAACTTTTGGATTTAACACTAACCTATTCATCTATGCTGGGTGGTTCAAAATTTTTCATCGCGGATAAACCATGGAGGGACCATGTGGAAACCTGCAAAACAGTACTTTACTGTGGTAAAGAATGATGACTGTTTGCTTGATTAACAAAGCAGGAATTAACTTTGACGTCACTTTTGTTTTATAGCACAGAGGTACATATCAGTCTTAACAAACTAGGATGCACAACACGGGAGTGTCCCAACAGCGCTGGATATGTAAGTATGAACACTTCAGTGTCTTTGACACAACGTACCTAGTTTAGTTTTCTTGTAAGGGCTGACCATGAGGAATAGTCGCTTTGGATCACCGACGCGATAGAATGGAAATATATGGAAACATTTTTTGAGAGGTCGTATTATGCTTGTTTTGCTGTATACGCAAAATTGTAAATGGAACGTTGTTCTGTTTTTAGGCCGCTCGCTATCTTGGAGCGTTGCAATCCTCAAACAAGCTAGATTTGCCTTACCCTGTGTATCAAGTCCGAGGTAAGATCACAGCCCCGGGCAGTATTGTAAAGTATTTAACCAGTTCAAATGATTTGTGCCTTTTCAATGCCAATCATACTGTCTGTGACTTTCTTTGTCATTAGATTGCTAATTAGCTTATGTCCTTATAACCTTTTTTGTCGCAGTCGAGCCTGATGGTACCCCAACTTCTCCCCCGACGGAATCACCCATGTTCCCGCCACTTTGGATTGCCATGCTGTGCGTGGGAATCCCGCTGTTTATTGTTGGAGTTTTGGCAGGTGCAAAGCGAGTATATGCTAAACTGTGGCTGCCTGAAGGGTTCGTCAGACGTCCCAATCAGCGGCAGCGTTCCATGAGGCGTAATCCGGAGGGACAGGAAGTTTCTATGAGGTAAAGGATCTGTGTTCAAGCGGGTACGGTAGCGAAAGACTGAGGAATCCTAAGGAACCGGAACTGCTCCTCGCCGACCCCTGAATTACTTTCCTTTCTTGGGGTTCTCGGGGTAGGGGGAGGGACTGTTTCTAGTTCCTTCGTGACGACTTTGTTGTGGTTGGAACCGTAATTGTTGAATAATTTCGCGCTTGACTCAATGTTTGCAGATCAATTTGCAAAAGTTCAACGGATGTTGACGAGGAAGGCGCATGCGCGGGAGCTGAAACCCGCCGATCAGATCTCACACCTCCAAGAGAAGCCAAGCGTGTGAAACTGGATAATGAGAAGCCTGGTCTGGAGGATCAACGAAAATGGACCCGACTTCATCGGGAAGTAGCAGATGTCAACATCCGAACCTGTACTGCTCTGGCGCTAACACCTCCCCAAGAAGGATCCAGTGAACGAGGGGCGGCGGCCATTGATGTCGATGCTCGAGGTCCAGGAGGAATGACTGCGCTCCACTTGGCCGCGTGTCGAGGTAATTATGTGGATGGCTGCAGCCTGGATGATGACAAGGACAGTGATGACAGCGGTGGTGCTATGGTATCTGACTTGTTGTCGTTTGGTGCAAGTTACGGGTCGAAGACCGACTATACAGATGAAACAGCTCTTCATCTCGCCGCTCGGCATTCTAGAGCCGATGTGGCTAAACGTCTTTTGGATGCAGGCGCGGATGCCAATGCTAGGGACCGACTGAAACGTACTCCTCTGCACTTAGCAATTGGAGCAGATGCGCAAGGTGTCTTCCAGGTACGTTGCCCTTCCATATTTAAACTCGGAATTTCTGCCTTCAATTTGACCACTTGTACTTCTTAGTTTGCTGATCAGTGTGGTCCTGTTTCTTTTATATAAGGATGATACTACTCATTGTGACTATACTTTTACTTATACCGTTTACACAATTAGTTACATTTATGTTGATCACTGTTACCTGTTTTCCCCTTCCAGATCCTATTACGGAACCGTGCCACTGATCTAGAAGCCAGAATGGATGATGGCACAACGCCATTAATTTTGGCTGCAAGGCATGATTTGCCAGATCTTGTGCGCCATCTTATCAAAGCGGGAGCGAAGGTCAACAATTCGGACGATCAAGGTGAGTGTCACTTGAACCTATGTGCATCTTGAAAACTAGAATCCCCTGTTCTTTCTTTTCCAGCTTATGATTTTTTTGTTTGGCCTTGTAGGAAAAACTGCACTACATTGGGCGGCATCTGTTAACAGCTTGGACGTAACCCAAGATCTTCTACGAAATGGCGCCAAAAAGGATGCACAAGATGAGAAGGTTCGCAATAACTTGCCTCGTTCTTGAACTTGTTTTCACTGTTGACCCCCCTTGAAATTTGCTAAGGGTTCGCTTGCATTGTTTTTCAGGGTCAAACTCCCCTTTTCCTTGGCTGTCGAGAAGGTAGCATCCAAACAGTGCGCCATCTTTTGGTGAACTTTGCCAACCGCAAATTGGCAGACAACATGGACATGACTCCGGAGGATATAGCAAAGCAAAGACTCCATCATGACATTGAGGATTTGTTAAGGGATTGGTCCCTGGGGTGTAATTCACCCAAAGCTGTTGCCCCTACCTCACCCCCCGAGGCGCAAAAATCGCCTCTCACAAACATGTCCTCTCCCCCAGCGACGTCACCACCAGCGGTCGATGTGCAGCACAATGGCGGGCTATCAGCGGTGGCACATTTCCAAGCTGCGCGACCCAAGACTACAGTCAGTAGAACACAGGGCTCGCGGGCCACTACACCCAGTAACAATAATAATAACAATCAAAAAAGGAAGCGGAAAAAAGCGAGACCCGAGAATGAGGGATATGCCGTGATGACAACTGTTACGGGGCTGTTACCCAGCAATACCCACGTGACGACCACGTGCGCTTCTGGGCCTGCATTCTCGCCAAACTGTACTAGTATGACAAACGGACTGTCACCTCTCGGCAGCGCGGGAATTTCACCCGCTAATTCAACGACTTTATCGCCATTACCATTACCGACAAATTTGGACGCACAGCCACCGTCGCCAATAATGTTTGGTGAACATCCGTTGGAAATTTTATCTGCGGACGATCTCGCCGATCTCGCCGTGTTTGAGGATGTTCAGTGGGAAAATTTAGACATCAATGATACGGGTATTGACAGTGGGCCTTTTAGTCCGTCGGATCTTGCCAGGTCATTTTTTCCTCCTACCACGTCTCTAGATGTCGGAGGGGTGGACCACATCGTACCGACAACCTCGGACTGTATGTATGTACCTAGTGGACCACTGATACGGCGGGACCCGTTAGACGGCCAAAGACTTTACTCTGTGCGAAGCACACCCGACATTCCGTGTACTATGGAGCCTGCTCCTAGGCCGATTGTAATTAATAAGAGAACTAGTAGTTCGGCACAGAAAGGTTGTACACCAACACCATCACAAATGGCCTCGTATCAGGCAATTACGCATTCTAATATGTTCCGAAGGGAGTTAGACATGCCAGTCGGTGGTGATTTCCATATGCACGAGAATGCGCAGTTTTGTAACCAGCCCATATTCGCTGGAAGTGACAGATATCCGTCGCCGCCATCGGCACATTCTTACGTAAATTACGATTCTTCGCCACAAAAAATGATGGTTTCTTTTCCAACGCCTTCGCCCGATTCACCAGGGCAGTGGTCATCTGCATCTTCGTCCTCGTCTTGTTAGCTCTGGAGATTACACTGTATCGCAGAGTGATGCCATTTACCGTAGCATCGCACCTGTTTTTTCCTTGTTTTTTTTTCTATTTTCTCTTTTTTGTTTTTGGCTCCTTTCGTGTTACCGATAGCTCCAGCAGAATCTTTATTCGTCGTTTTTGTTCTGGAGATAAGTGATATTCGCGAGGAAATGCGTTGCAACCCAGAATAACGCTTTTTTCGTAGGAATAGCGTCCCCTTTCGATGAGAGTCGTCAAGCAATATTCCACTTTGGTGACGTCATTGTCGTTGGTAATGGTCAGCTATTTTTAACGTCGCGTTTACTATTGTGTTTCAATTACTGTAGTCTTTCACAACCAAACCGAACTAGAAAACTCAAACTTTTACCACAGTAGGTTTCCATTCGCGCATGCGTCCATCAACTTCAAGCTTTTGGTTCTTTCTTATTTAACTTTTCTGCCTAGAAACAATTTTATCTTCAATTCGTATTGTTTATTGTAGGTTTTTTTTTAACTTGATCTAGCTGATGTACTACAGGGTAACACCATGGTTGTATTGTGGTTGACAATGTGCTGAGGTTGGAAACGTTTCTAATAATGGAAATTGTGTTACAATGAAAGAGTAAGTTTTTGTAAAACTACTGTTGGGTTACCGTGTATTGAATTAGCAGGTGTTGTTTATTTATTCCATACAAACTTTTATATTGGGAAGCAGTCTTTTTTGTACAGTTGCGTGACAACGTTGTGTCACGGAATGTAATGACTAAGCATTGTAGGAGGCTCTAGTACGAGTTTTTATTATCTAATGAAGACGAGTTTTTGACTGTTTCAAGGTGCAGACAACTACAACGTGGCTTTTAGGGGTTCAGTTATTTTGTTGTAAGTAAACATTATTTAAGGGTAATACGAACGAATGAGGAACGAATGGCTGACTCGGATTTTAGTGCGGTGAGGAAATACTGCACCGAGTTTAGGAAACAAATGGATGGACCATTTTATTTTTGAAGTGGGGGGTGGGGTGGGGTTGGGCGTGGTGGGGTTGGGCAATTACCAAGAAAATTCCTGGACAGCAAAAGTATAGAAAAAATATTCATGCACAGAAGGCCAAGAGAAAAAAGGCGGACATTTGTATGTTAATTAAGGTGCTAAAAAAATTCTTGCACAGCCCAAAGGGAAAATTGCCCAACCCTCCCCTCCCCCGCCTCAAGAATAGAATGGTCCATCCCTAACAGCGAGGTGTGGTAATTGATTTATAGGCAAATATTCGATTTTCTTGTTACAACTGAAGACATAGAGATATAGAAAAGTGTAATAATATATTTTTAAAATGTAATAAGTCAGGCATCCCAAACTGTAAATACATTTTTGTACAGTAGCAAAGTCATTTTTTGCCATGTATATGCTTCACTGTCGTACCGTTCAATACATCAGGACTAAGTTTTTAGCATGTTAACCTCAACCCAGGGTCGACCATAAATACGTTTTTTTACTTCTCTACCCTCAATGTCCACTGCAGACAGCAATTTTGGGGCATTGGACTGTCAGGTTGTAAGATAACCTTAGAGGAACTTGCTTTTGTCAGCGAATAGATATGATACTAGACAGTCGCTAACTAGCTCAAAACACGCAGCCCGGGGTGATGACTATGCTAGAAAGCGTTTCCTACCCGAAGTCGGTAGAACTATTAATATTATTTTTATAATCTCATCTTGGGAACTATTTAGAAACCATATCTTATCGATACAAGATATTTTGGGATGGAAATAAAAACTCGAGTTAACTGATGAAGTTGAAGTATTTTTCGACACGCGAGTGACCCGTTGCATGAACAGCCAAGCGCGCTCCAGTGTAATGTGCCTTGATTTGCTAAAAGTAAGACAAGACGTTCGAGGAGCGTTCACTCGGGCTTGGCGTTGAACGTTTCACTTGAGCATTTACTACGCGTAAAATGCATACGAAACTACTTGCCGGATTCATGTATGGAATTTTCGTTATCGGTCAATCCAACACCACTTTTTGATGGGTATTTGTGCCAACAGTGAAAAACAAATCACGAGTACAATCATAAAATACATACTTTGTAGAACGAGATCTCAATTGTACTTTTATTGACACCGTAACATCATTATGTTCATGCACATTAGTCATACTGACAACTTTTTCTAGAAGATCACAGTCGTCAAGAGTATTCATCATGTCTTTATTCTGTCAAGCACATGCAATTCCAGGAAAAGAGCAAACCAACATTCACGATCGCTTTACTAGTATTTAGCCCAATGAACCAGTAACAGAAACAGTTTACTTAACGGAAGAACTAATCTTAGATATTTAACCCTACTATTCAAGTTGCTTCTGTCAGTATCCTTATCCAATTCGCTGTTGTTAGCACCAGCTTCGAAGTTGTGTTCACGAACATTCCTGATTTTTTTCAGCAAGTGATGTGTTCGTCTCAGCATCATAGTCTGTTATTCCATCGGCTGTCACAGTTTTGGCAAGTAACATATAGCTCATTTGTTATCTCGTAGAACTAGAATGAACTCTGCACATTTGTCTAGCCTTCAAGCTAAAGAATTCGTGGATCGACAACCCGTTCCGACAACGCTCGACATCATTTAGTGTCTATCGCTCCGACGAAAGACTAACGCTCGAAACGTCAGCACCTCCCTTTTACCTTACGGTGGTATAACTTACTTAATCAACTCGTTTGATTTACCCAGTTTCTTGTCTATCATTTAGTGTGGGCCTTCCACGGACGGCGTGTGCGTTTGTATTTTTGCAAAACTGTCTTCACCAAACACAGCGTTCTGTACGGAAGCCTGTAAGCGACATTCGAGATGCGAATTTTATCTTGCATCTCGCATTTTTATCTCGCATCTCGCATTTTTTATCTCGCATCTCGCATTTTTATCTCGCATTTTTTATCTCGCATCTTGCAGTTTTTTATCTCACATCTCGCATTTTTTGTCTCGCATCTCGCATTTTTTATTTCGCGTCTCGCATTTTTATGTCGCATTTACCTCCAGAAATTTTTTTCTTCTCCTTCTAAGTCGCATCTCGAATGTCCCTTACAGGCTTCCGTAGTTCTGCAAACCACGTTGTTTACGAACAGCGTGTGCATGATGTCACACTCTCATCCCCAGTTTCCGCGGTCCACGCAAGGAACGCCTGGGACCATGACCCCCATTTTAGCGACCAAAAAAACAACAGAGGGTATTTTAAGACTCGTGCTTTCGTTTTCGCAAGTCTTTTTTTTTTTTCTTGTTGTTGTTGAAAATCAATTTTGGGAAAGGAATTTGCCGATTGTGGCCGTAGCTTATTTGTTACGTAAACAAGAAACTGAACTACTGGGTTGGAGGTAGGGAATCGTAACATGGTTCTAGAGACCAGGCAGGTTTCTTTCTAGGTAATACCTTACTTTTTTTATTGCTAAACCGCTTTCCACCTCGGATAAACGGGCTCTAAACAGTGATGGACGCAAAAAATAGAAGTTCTGCTGCCACAAAAGAAAAACTTTGCCATGCATGTTTAGTGGCCAACGCGGAAACAAAGGAAACGGAAAGATCGAGTGCGTAAATAAATATTGACGTCTTCAATGGCCTCGTGGCAGAAAAACCCGTGGGAAAAATGTATTCTGCGTCTTCCCACACAGAACCTATCTCGTGCTCTATTGTGCGGGACATCTGGTCCGTGGCCAATTAACGTGCCTGAATACATGTCATTCTACAACACGTGTACGGAATAGCCTATTATTAGGAAGTTAGCAGGTTTGTTTTTACTTGCTTAATAGTAATAGTTTGGTGCTCGTAGAGAAACCATGTGTGATGAGAAGCAAGGATCGCAGATGCGAAGATGTTGCGCGATCCTGAAGCAATAAAATGCATTGTTTCCAGAGACAAAAGTTTACGCCCAAGGGAAACCTCAATAGGGTTCAGCAAAGCGGAAAATTCAAGCGTTATAAATCAAAAGAACACATCATTGATTTCCTGCTCCAGTCAAGCAAGAAAGTTACTTCTTCAAGCAACGCTTTTTAAGCCGTTTCATTTGCAGCATTCCTGATAAGTATTTATAGTAGATATAGTATATATAGTGTATTATGCTGTGCAGATTTATTAATACGACCAGGTCGGTGCTATTTATCACGTAATTGAGTGACAAACCTCGATTGTTAAAAAGTAACTTGATGAGAGTATGTTAACGCGTTGCAGTATTTACTTACGCTGACTTTGGTTTAAAGACCCGTGATCCGATAACAGAGGTAACAGTCAATACAAATCTGTTATAGTAAAGTGATTAAGTAACACGTGCGCACAGATGGTGTATCCTAATTTCCGCGCCAATTTAATTTTTTTGGAGTTATGCACTTTCAGCTTTTATTATAACTGCTTCAGCAGAACAGACGAGCCACTTCAGCACATGACGTGTGTTATTTGCTTGACCTGTTTTCACCAAACAGTGTTGTGTTTTTGTTTTTAAGGCAAGGGTACGAATTACCCTTGTTCCATAAATACTCTAATTTATTTGTCGTGGACTGATGCTGTAATTCTCGTACTTTCAAGCGTGACCGGCTGTTTCTCACTGCGGGAAACAGGAAACCTAAAAAAATGGCTGGCCACAGCTGACTCAGTTCATGTTAATATTTGTGTTCAAGGGGCTTAACAAAGAAACTGGCAGATTGCCTAAGAGTTGTACGGTTTGTTGTGTGCATACAATGCGCAGATTATCATATATTTCATATATAACTCCTTTTTCACAGCAACCGTGACTTGACGCATCTCTTTGGTCTGGTGAAAGTTGCAGTATTATGCATGCTTGACTTCGATATATCGAAATCGTCGTCGTAAAGAGCACCTTCCAGACGCCAAAAAAAAAAACATCTCGATATAACGAATAATGTCAACAGACTACAAGAGATAAATACGATAGCGAAACTTTGAAGAAAACCAAATACGGGCAGTGGTGCCGTAGAAGGCTTGTCAACCCAGATGTGTTACTAAAATAGACGTCTGAGAAACCTTCACCCATCATTGATAGATGTGCGCACTTTTTCCATTGACATACCTAGGTTCTCTAAGAAATCGAACTAGAATTTTACTTAATGTTACTCTGTCGAGACTCTGTTGTTTAGATCTTAAAGGCTGGGCTTGAATTGTTAACTGTACTCAAGAGTCAGTGTGCTCCTGCGAAAGTTTAACTGATAGATAACATTGTTTTAACGAGCCGACTCTTTAAGTGACCAGCATTCGATATAACGAGCCAATTTCTTCAGTCCCTTGCTGGGTATTTTGATTAAACGAGGGGCGCTTACCATTTGTACGGAAAACCCGAAAATTCCGGTAAAAGTTCAAATGGAACGGTTTATTCCAGTGGAATGTTTTCGGAGAAAAAGTAATACCTTCCAAGGTATTACCGTTTTCTCGGTTGTACCGGAATATCCGGAAATTTCTGTACCATTTGACAATACCAGTGCCAGGTTCCTCACTATGATATTTGCAAGAGGACAACATGGCGGATATCGCGAACGATCATGATCAAGTGTTACAAGTGTATCAATGCGAAAACTGCTTGTTCTCCTCACCAAATCTCCTCCAACACACCTATCGCACCCCAGGTGTAAAAGCCTTAAGTTTTGTTTGTTGATAGTAATGTTTTTCTTTTGTTTTGACGGTTCGCGCTTTTGAGCTAAGTAGCTCAGGAAAAAATTGATACTAGGCCCCAGTTTAATGGCATCCGAGACTTCGGATCAAATGGTACAGATAAATCCGTTCCGTTTCCTTTACGAGAAAAACCAAAAATTCCCCGAAAAATGATATTTCCCCGGAGGGTCAGTACTTACCTGACGGGGAGATGTGGTTCTCCGAACCCCTCGTAGACTGATATGAGCAATACTGGTCCCCAAGCCATTGCAGCTATCTTCCTTCCCCACCCTGGTACTGCCAATCGGTGCGGCCTCACTCGCCACTACTGCGAGGAAGAGCACATGCGCTTCGATTTCTTTATATTGTGGTACCCAGGCCGCGGCCGCGCGACGTATGCATCAGTATTGCGACTATCAGTCGGAGAGGGGTGAAGGAGAAATGATATTTCCCCGGAGGGTCAGTACTTACCTGACGGGGAGATGTGGTTCTCCGAACCCCTCGTAGACTGATATGAGCAATACTGATGCATACGTCGCGCGGCCGCGGCCTGGGTACCACAATATAAAGAAATCGAAGCGCATGTGCTCTTCCTCGCAGTAGTGGCGAGTGAGGCCGCACCGATTGGCAGTACCAGGGTGGGGAAGGAAGATAGCTGCAATGGCTTGGGGACCAGTATTGCTCATATCAGTCTACGAGGGGTTCGGAGAACCACATCTCCCCGTCAGGTAAGTACTGACCCTCCGGGGAAATATCATTTCTCCTTCACCCCTCTCCGACTGATAGTCGCAATACTGATGCAGAATTCCCAAAGCAATACTGCCAAGCGGAGCAACAACATAAGATAGCATAACCAAACCTTTAATAAAGTTCTAAGAGGCATGCTGGACAATAATTGAAGCCCAAACAACAGTAACAACAAAGAAGTTCTGAAATACAAACAAAATCAGAAATCAGTTCAGCTGTTCAACACTGCCCTGGAAAAGGAACCACTAGAGTGTTCCCTGTGATAAAAGCGTTCGAAGGTCTGTGCGGAAGCCCAATCTGCTGCTTCCAGGATGAGCTCAACAGACAGTCCTGCTGCAGCGGCGGCAGAGGTAGATGCTCCTCTAGTTGAGTGATCGGTATATCCTAATTCAATCCCAGCCAGCCGTAAGGCCTTTGATAACCATCGAGAAACAGACTGGCTTGAAATAGCTTTATAAGGGGAAATATAAGACACGAATAGCTTTGAGGAGGTACGCAACTTCTTCGTCTTCTCCACGTAGGCTGTAAGGCTGCGCACAACACAAATCTTGAGATTCCCTGGAAAGGATGGAAGGAAAATCTTGCGGGCTGGGTGACCAGGCCTGGAGGTCTTAGTGTGTGTGGGGAGAGTAAATTCCCATGAACCTTCCTTTTTAAGGGAGTAGGTCAAGTCCAATGAAGATAGTTCATGAGCTTGTGCTGCTGATGTGAGTGCCAACAATAGAACTGTCTTGTAAGAAAGCTGCTTCAATATCAGATCCCCCAAGGGCTCAAGGGACTCTAAGAATGAGAAGGCCATTTGGACATTCCATGTACCAGCATATTTTGGCTTGGGAGGTTTACTCTTAAACACACCTTTCATAAACCGCAAAACAATAGGCAGGCGTCCTGACTCTGTAGAGCCAACTGGGTCATGAGTCTGAGAAATAGCCGACTTATAGAGGGCTACTGTCCTGTACGCCAAATTCCCCTGTGTAACTAGAGATGCCAGAAAAGCAAGGACTTCTGCTACAGGAGCTGAAATGGGACAGATACTCCGTTGAGAACACCAGCGAACCCATGCCTTCCACGGGCCTGCATACCGCTTCTGGGTGGCTGCTCCTCTTGATGCCAGCAGGATGTCAACAACTTCCTTTGAAAGGCCTGTTGTTTCGTAACGATTCCTGATAAGGGCCAAACTGCTAGATGCAGTGACTGCCACAGAGGGTGGTGCACGGTGGGCTGAAATGGAAGGAACAGCAGAGATGGAGACTGGGGTAGGAGTAGAGGTTGATCCACCAGCATTTGAAGCAGTTCTGGGAACCATGGTTGCCCAGACCAGTTGGGTGCAATCAGGAGAGCTGTTGCCTGATCTTCTCTTATCTTCCTGACGATTCGAGGGAGAAGGACCACTGAAGGGTGGATTAGACAGGTCCATTTGCTCCAGTCCTGGAGAAATGCGTCCACGGCTACAGCTCCTGGATCCGGGTACCTCGAGACATACTTTGGCACTTGATGAGTTAGGCGAGATGCAAAGAGGTCCACGTCCGGTGTGTAGAACCTCTGACAAACTGATTGGAAGATCTCTTTGTCCAGAGTCCACTCTGTTCTGCTTTCGATCTGTCTGGAGGCAGTGTCTGCTACTCCATTCTGAATCCCTGGAATATGCTGAGCTGTCAGGGACACTCCTGCTTCCAGGGCTACTGCCCAAAGTTGCAGTGCCTGAGTGGTCAGGGCAGGGGAGCGTGGGCCCCCCCGCTTGTTGATGTACGCCACCGCTGTCGTGCTGTCTAACCGCAAGTGGACATGTTTGGGCAGAGGCTGTTGAACCCGCAACAGGGCTTTTAAGGCTAAGGTTGCTGCTCGTAATTACAGGACATTGATGTGTGCTGTTGCCTCCTCCACGCACCAGTGACCGCCAGTAGATCTCCCCTGGTATGCTGCACCCCAACCCTTCTTGGACGCATCGGTCCAGATGGTAGCATCTATAGGGGGCAGCTGAATTGGACAGCCATTCAGGTGTTGGCTCTCCGAGACCCACCACTCCAGGTCGACCAGGGCTTGCGTGGTCAAGCGGATTGACACTCTGCTCCCATGGCCATACTGAGTCACAGCTTGTAAGTGCAAGCGCTGGAGAGCTCTGTAGTGAAGAGGGGCAAGCATGATCCCGGTTTGAGAGGCATGGCTCAAACGTCCAATCAGTGTGGCCAGAGTCCTTACCGGGACACAACTCTGTTCTAGGAGGAGTCGACAATCCCCCAAAATACTGTTTAGCTTTAGCTGAGGGAGAGAAAGTGTCATTGTTGTCGAGTCCAACTGGGCCCCTAGAAAGACAAGACACTGGGATGGAGCAAGTGAGCATTTCTCCACCTTGACCAGGAAGCCCAGATTTTCCAGTAAGGCTACCAGCTGCGCAAACAGGCTCTGCAACACCTGGCTCTTTTGATGAAGAAATAGCATGTCGTCGATGTAAATTACAATCCGAATTCCTAGTGAACGGAGCACTGCTAACATTGGTTTCAGAGTTTTTGTGAAGGCTCGGGGAGCAGAGGAGAGGCCAAATGGGAGGCACTGAAACTCGTAGACTCTGTCCTGATACACAAACCGCAGATACTTCCTGTGAGATGAGTGAATGGGGATTGCATAATATGCATCCTTCAGGTCCAGTTTCATCATAAAGTCTCCTTTCTGTAGTAGGGACCTCACAACCTGTAGTCCTTCCATTTTGAAGGACTCCTTTCCTAGGAATCGATTTAGCGCCCGAAGATTGATAACTGGGCGAGCCTCGCCATTTTCTTTTTGTACCAGAAACAGGGTTGAAGTGAACTGGTCGTCCTGTGATTGCACTTCCCGCACTGCTCCTTTTGCTAACAGATTTGCAATTGCCAAGTCCATTTGTTGGGCCTCTGCATGGCTTTTGGTACGGGTGACCCTCGTACGCCACTGCCTGGGGCGACTGAAGAAGGGGATCTTGTATCCCTGAATTGTCTGTAATGTCCATGAGTCCTGGGTTATTTTCCTCCAATTTGGAACAAAAAACTTTAAACGACCGGCTGATTTGTGATTGGGTGGGCTGAGTGTGTCTAGAACTGGCAGTTGATAGTCATCTGTTACCGGCTTTGATACCAGGGGGGTGGGAAGAGATGTCTGTTTTAGCACGCTTGGAGGATTGGTGGTTAGAATTGGAGCCAAATCCCCATTTCCGTTTCCCGCCAAATCTGTTGTTGTCACTGGAGCGCTGATCTGCACGAAAGGACTGATCCCTTCTGTAGGGCAGTTTGAACTGGCGCTTTGCTGGTGGCGCACTGATGAGTTTGCTGTTGGTTGAGCTGTGGTCATGCTCGCTCCTTATCTTGGCATGAAATTTATCCGGAAAGAGGTGCTTATCGGCAGGGATACTTTCTTTCAGGGTACGCTTGCCAACTTCCGTAAGAAACTCGGAAAACCGTTTTTGCCGTGTGGTGCTCTGTAATGAGAATTTCTACAATGAGCTTGGGAGTGAAGGCAACTGTGCTCAATGCTCGTAAGAAAATTTGATGGCTGTTCTCAAGAAATAGGTAGTGCAGCACCATGCAATGTCACTGGTTTTGGATTGTCCTGTAGCAGACTGTTTTATGGACATTCCTCTGTTTGGTGCCTTGAAGCCTAAAATTCTAATTATATATAAACCCTGATCTTTTCTCCTAGCAACTGAATTGTGCGCGCGGCATGCGTGCTCAGAGAATGCGTGCAAAATTAATCGAAAAAGGTCCACGCGAACTAAACATGTTTTGTTAAACCAGGTTTTAAGACGTGAATATTGGTAACCGAACACTGGAAAATGAGCTTTTACTCAGGATCAAATAAACTTTAACATGTTCTTTCTGTTTACTAAATTTGTAGTCGTCAACGTCAGTAAGCGGCTTCTTTAACGGAAACAATTTTAAACCTTGTTTAACTAAACAGCATTTAAACATGTTTTAGCTTTGGTGTGAACGGGATGTAAGTCGCGCGCAGGATAGTGCAACAAGTGCGAATGAATGTCTTATACACGAGACCGCAGGAAAGGCTTCGCGCACGCAAAACACGCATCCTGCTGAGGGGTTAATTCAGTACTGAAATATTCCTTGTTGAAGTGTTTAGAGAGAGGAACTCGAACCCTGCTGTTGGATGGAAAGAAAGTTTCCCCGCCGATAAATGGAAAAATACCATGGAATATGTCATGCGCGGAAGGATGAACTAAGGAGGAAATGTGTCCTGCTGAGGGTGCCATGGAAGAGACGTGTGTCCTATTACGAAGGGTGTGGAATGGAATGTGTACTTCTGAAAGGGGTTTGGGGGGATATGTGTCCTGCTGAGGAAGTGGGGGAGAGGGGAGCGGGGCGGGGATGTATAAAAGACGTGTGTCCTGCTGAAAGCTGGAGGGAAGAAAGTCGTTTTCGCCCGTGTTCCACTCTTCCCTTCCGTTCGATCTGACTTTAAAAATGCAAAACGTTGGCACGTGATACCACACGCTTACGGAAAGCATGCAAACGCGTGCGCACTAAGGGACCGGTCATTATTTATCTCCTGGGAGGGGGGGGTGAGTATTTTGGGCTGAACACGGCGACATTTAGCCGATCCCCCCTTAAAATGTTATATCACCGAAGTGATCCCCCCTTAACACTGTTTACAGCTGTCGTTATCCCACCATGTCTTTGTACCCATATTCAACTTTTGAGGTGTAGGTAGAATTCAGGTAGAATTTCAATCTATGATGTACTCGCAGTATAATTAGACCCTTATCCCACAGTCTCAAAAGTGTCTCTTGATCCGTGTCTTTTTCTAGTCTGAATCCCATTATCTGTTGTCAGCTGACATGCAGCAATATAACAATCTTAAATGGTTGAACAGTGTTAAATGTTAAATATTCATGGATCCCACCGCCACCAGAAATTTCATTTTTTTTTTATTCTGGTCCCCCCTCCTTTTTGCCTGTCAATTACGCCTGATCCCCCCTTCCGTTTCTCAGAAAACCATGTGATCCCTCCCATAATCCCCCCCCCCAACCAGGCGATGAATAATGACCGGTCCCTAAAATAAAGGGGTGCTGGAAGAAGCTGCATGTTAAATTTCGCATCCCTTAATTAGTCCAAACTGTCAACAACTGAAAACTGCCTGCTTCTCGAACTATGTCGACAATTGAAGTTAAGGCAAAGGCCGTTTCTAAGGCTGCGTTCACACTTGGTGCCCGAGCACGGTGCCTGAGTACGATTCTTGATGGGCACTAATGTGAACACACGTTTTTTCAAATACCCATGCCAGAATTCGGGCACGGTGCCCGTGTCAGAGTACAAGGTCTCGACCTTGTACTCTGGCACTGAACTGGCCATTGATTCCTTGTATGCACACACGTATTTTCCAGTGTCTGAACACAGCACCATTTTGTGCTGGTGGCCCGGGCACTAGTTCTCAGGCACCAACTGTGAACGCAGCATAAGTTTCAGTTTCCCACTGAAAGAAATGTTAGAAACACAATGTTGATTGTTAAATCCATGTAAGAGACTTGAAAATTACTTGACAATGAAAAGAAAGGATTTATTAAGAGCGAGACTGCTTTGTTCTATACGGTAATCGTTATTTGGCAGGTGATTAAAATTGTCACTTTATGTCACAGCTGTAGAATAAAACCAATTGTGGCATTGCGGATTTCACATCACACGGGTGAAAAGCTTGAATTTAATAAAATTGAAACCTTCGAAAGTATTTCATAACTGTTGAACAAGATTAACGTTTTGCACCAGTGGTTGTTGAAAGTGTCCTTTTGTTGGATTTATCGTTAACAAGACAAAGCAGGAGTTAAGCTTTACGAAAAAGATTTTAAAATAAAACAGCAATAGTATACGTTATCACTTTAAGACAAATACACTCAAAAACAAAATTCATCCATACAATGGAACAGCAACCATGGCAATGTTTGGACAAATGTTCCTCACAGAGTTGACTTTTTTTTTCAGGGGGTGGGGGTCGGGTATACGACGACGAAACTCACTATATTCGCGTGCACATAAATTGAAATGTAGTGACGTCAGTAGGTCTAAGATATGTACGAGGACATTACCATTAACGGTGAAACAAAAAATACATCATACAAAATGACGCAAGTAAAGAACGCTCATACATTGACGCCAACAAGGTAATCATGGTAATCAGGCAAAACCATTTTTTAAAACGTTGACTAGAATTTGAAACTGTTTGTGCCCGCCTCTATATCGCCGCTATTATGGGCATGCAATTATCGGGCCCCGGGCCGTATCCTAGAAAGTCGTTGAGCACTTACTAAGAGTTCACCATTAACCACATGGTAGTGATGGACTCCTGCCCCCGCTTAACAATAAAAGGCTTACTAGTGTACGAGCCTACGAGGACCCGTCTCCCAGGTTCGTCTTCTCAGTCTAGTCCCGGCTCCTATGATGCAATAAGAGCGCCACTGAGGCAACAAAAAACCCGCACCAATAACACAAGAGCCCCACTGAAGCACCAAATGCCACACCAATGCCACAAGAGGCCCACTGAAGTCACAGGTCCTTGTTGTAGATTGGCGACTCTTAACTCCCGTTTTTAAAGCTCTGTCTGATTCACTAATGACGCAGGTTCCCGATGCACATTGAACACTGGCATGAGGGCGGCCATTGAAGCAACATCAGACTCATCTATGCCACTGGACATTGGGATAATCAAACAAATTGATAAAGTAATTTGTACCACCGTAAGGTAAAAGAGGGAGATGCTGATGTTTCGAACGTTAGCCCTTCGTCAGAGCTTCGTCAGAACGAAAATGCCACCGGAGGCCCACTGAAGCCACAGATGTCGGATGCATGTTAAAGCAACAGGACACCCATGTAAGCTATGTCAGACTCACCCATGCCACAGGCCGCCCACTAAAGCCACAACTGCCTCACCCACATCACAGAGACCCGCTCAAGTTATATGACAGGAGCTCCTGATATGATCGATACATTAAAGCCACTGGAAGCTTATTCAAACTTCAGCAATATAAGGCTTATAAAGCATCCGCAGCGGGTGACCCGAACAAACATATGAACGCTGCAAGAGGTCTGACTGAATCCTGACAGAACCTGATCCACATTGAAGACACAGAAAGCGCATTTAATGATGAGACTCACCCAAGCTAGAGCATGTCATACGGGCTCTCGAGTAGGATTTCTGCTAAGATGAGGCAAAGTTCATCAGCGGGAGTTTAAGTAAAGGGAAATTCCCTTTTAGGCAACAAAACGGTTCTATCGATGCCATACAGATCTCTAACATTAGCTGGAAAGGGTTTTTTTCGGTCTAATATCTTACAAAACGGAACACAAATGAGGGCGATGGGTGTGCTACTAACCGCTAAGAGACTGGGACTGAGATGTCGTTTTGGTGGAGAACCCTGACAGTGAAATGTACACGATACATGACACGGTACTGAAGAAATATACAAGTTACATGTGAAGTATATACCAAAAAAATAACGGGAATATTCACTTGTTAGGGACGGACCATTAGAAAAGTGATGGGGGGGGGGGGGTGGGGAAAAAACAAAAAAAAAATTCATGCAAGGGAAAATGCCAAGAAAAAAAATTCATGCAAGGAAGAAGGTAAAAAAGAAATTCGTGCAGAAGGAAGGTCCAATTGTTACTTTTTCACACGTAGTAAAAAAAATTCGTGCAGAGGGGTTCACCTGGAAAAAAATTCCTGCACAAATAGTGAGCGAAAAAAAAAATTCGTGCAAGCTGAAAATTCCCCACCCCCCCCATCACTTTTCTAATGCTCCGTCCCTTAGCTTGGGATCCATAACAGTTTCCAATACCGTGGCCAATAACCTCCGCCAGGATATGTGTACAGCCACTTGTCTCAAACTGTACTACTCTCATTTCTTTAGTGCACTTATTCCCTAAGCCCACTCACGTGGGAATGTTCATTTGAAATAGAGCTGAAGGAATGATTTCCGTACAGGTCCCGGAATGATTTGCGCATAGGTCCCTACCTCATTATGCATGCAGGATAAATTAATTATGCATTCGCGCTATTGTTTTGAAGAACAATACGTATGCCTAAGGGAATCAAATATATATGTTGTAGTTCAATTTTATCCTTGGTTCAAATTTTAGTTTCCTTTGTTTCAAACGCATTATCATACATTACCATACTTAAAATTGAACTACAACATATACATGGAACTTGTACTTACAGGATGAAAAAAATTGAATCTCATTCTCTCTTCTCTCTCTCTCTCTCTCTCTCTCTCTCTCTCTCTCTCTCTCTCTCTCTCTCTCTCTCTCTCTCTCTCTCTCTCTCTCTCTTTCTTTTGCCCTTTTTGCTCACACCGTGTTTGTTCCTTTTCGTCCCAGCTTTGCTCTTTCCATTTTTTTGTTCTGTCTATCCATTTCAGGTCCGCTTTCCTTTTTCTTTTCCTTTTTTCTGTCCTTTTTTGTCCCCCGCAGTCTGCCTTGAACTCCGTACCACGATAAACCTCTGGAATACTTGTCCACTGAGCTAACGTGTCAAGTTGCTGATTCACATCTTGATAATAATGGACGACAATTTACATAACAATGATAAGTAATTATATACGCGTGCCGACCACCTACAAATGCACTGATTTTGCCTCTTTTGAAACAACTTCACCCATGCTAACCGTAACCCCAATGAAAACTGAAGACACTCTTTAGGGTTAAGGTTGAACCCAGTAAAATTATTTTGGACCTTAATCGAGTATATCTGAGAATGTGTGACTTGCTTGTTTTTTCATCCCCCGTGCTACACACTTAAAAGCACACTGCACGGAATAGTATACCTCCTTGGGATTGGCGCACCTTTAAGTTCATTGCCGTATAATATTTTTGAGTCGACGTTAACCCGTCTCTCCAAAATGGCAGCAACTCATTTGAATTTATGGAAACTTTCACGACTTCTAGCCGATCACGACCCGTGCATAGAGTGGTGCAAAGAGCAAAATCTACTCTCGTCGTCAATGAAATGCCCTAAACCTGAGTTCGGAAACGCGAGATGGATTTGTTTGGCGATGGACAAGCTTCAATCCCCTAGAGGTCATGGTTTTCTGGTAGTAAGCTTTCCCTTGAAAAAAGATTAGCCCTAATTTACGCTTAGGCACACAAATTCACCACAACACAAGTAGTGCACGAAACCGCTTTAGATGAAGAAACCACCTCGACAGAAACGGTGATAACTATTGGCGGGAGGTTTGAGCACACAGAATAATGAAACAACATGCGGGATCGGATAGGCGGTACTGGTACAACTGTTGAGATTGATGAGTCCATGTTTGGCAAAATGAAGTATCACAAAGGTCGCTACATTGAAGGACAGTGGGTCTTTGGTGGCATTTGCCGTGAAACCAAGGCCTGCTTCCTTGTTCCGGTAGAGCGCAGGAATAAAGAGACACTCTTGCCAATTAACCAAGCTCAACTGTTGTCTGGAACACGCGTGATGAGCGACGTGTGGAAGGCCTACGATTGCTTACAAGACGAAGCCTATCATCATCTCACAGTTAACCACCGCCTAAACTGATTTCGTCGACCCAGACACGGGCGTGCTCACACGCAGATCATTGAAAATACATGGTGGGGAGTAAAACGAAGTATGCCTCGTACACGAACATCCATGAATCTGTTTGAAAGCTAACTACAGGAGTGGTTGTGGCGTCAGCAAAACAAAAGTCATCCATTCGGAAACATCATTGAGCATATCGCTGATTTGTACAATGTGCGATAAAGAGCCCTCTCTATGCACCATTCGTGATTCGGCGGAAACAGCCGTGCATTATACCGGAAAGAAAACAAACCTACACTTTGCAGTGCTTTGGTGAATTGACAAAGAGACGAAGGTCAATTTTAAGAGCAAAAAGAAGGTAGGCATTCAATTTCTGCGAACTTTTATTTGCTCTGTTTGTTTCGATCGTTGTTTCGATTTTCCGTATTTCAGTCAAAAATTCTAAGGAGTTTTTTAAAGTCCACGTAGACTTAGAAAGAAACCTCAAAGAAGAGCAAACAAAGCGCAACAGTCCCAAGGGACGTCTATTGTTCTTTGAAACAAAGGACCGTATGCATAATGAAGAAGGCACCTGTGCGGAAATCTTGCCCAGATCCCTACTTCAATATGCATTCTGTAGCTATACTATTTCGTTCTTCGAACACAAGAAATGCACGTGCATTATACCAGACAAGACAGCTTTAGCATGCATAATGAAGTAGGGACCTGTGCGGAAATCATTCCGAGCCGAATTGCATGGCAAATAAGAAAGTGAGAGTAATTGCATGTCTCTGTATGAACCATTAATGGTAAGATTTCCTCACAGGTCCCTACTTCATTATGCATGCTGTAGTTGAATTGTCTTGGGAAGTGCGCGTGCAAACATTTCTTGTACGGCTACAGCATGCATAATGAAGTAGGGAGCTGTGCGGAAATCATTCCCCATTAATATTGAGCTTCAAGTATGGAATAAGAATAATTTCGTGATTGAGAATAATTTGTTTTAGTAAATGTTGTTTTTTGACTGTAGTGTTTTCGAGAAATACGCACGTGCAGAAATGATAATTTATTGCATGTCTCGAACAGCTCCGTGAACCATGGGAGGACCCAGTGATGAGACAAGAGTATATACTCCCTGTTCTCTTACGTGTCTTAGGAAACTCTTGCTTTTTGTCGAGATTCATTCTTAAAAACGTCTCTTCCATCTACAACTACGGTTCCCAACTACAGTGCAAGAGAGTGGGGTTCGAAATGTAAACTTCCAAGACTTCCAAGGGCATCCAACGACGATTTCCTCCTAAATGCATTGAAAACACTTTTTAGTCTGTTCAGAGCACTTTCAGATCTCTACAAATGCATTCTAAGCGGCGCTATAAAATTTGTATCTGTTCGGTTGTCCCGAGAGCAACTTGAGTCTTTTCGAAATTACAAGGGCTTCATGGTTCTCCAAATTATTTTGCCGAAAATTTCAGATGTATTTTAAGTTTTGCGAAAGTGAGAATTTTTCTGATTCCTGGTCTCTACTGATCTCATTTTCGAATCCGAAAATTCTTGGTTTCCTTTTTCTACGAAAAATAGTCTAACTTGAGAACTCAAATGGGAAAAATGAAACGTTTAAAAATCGGGATCCGTCATCTAGAAATTCTTAGCTTTCCTCAATATATAGCAAACTGTTCTAGGCAATTTTTGCTTCTCCGAACAGACATTTTCAAGAAAACAGTCGTTGGATGCTCCTGAACTTCTGGTCTTTTTAGAATGCTTCACCTGGAATCCGGACATAGAAAGTGAAGTATCATCATTTTCATTATCAAAAGCTACCCAGCGTTTTCTCCTAATTTTTATAAGATCTGAGAAAAAAAGATAAATATTTGACATACTTGAAGTATTGTCGGAATATTCGACTTACCTCATTAAGTTCATCCAGGTGCAGAAGATTTTATATATTCTATGTAAAACTGATATTTAAACCGTGTCTAGATAAAGTCGCATTCATTCATTTATTCATTCAGTCAGTCTTGTCAATGTTATCTCACACGAAAGATGTAAAATTAAAACGTTCAGAAAGCAAAAGATTTGAACTGGCCGCCTCGTGACGTCAACAGCTGTTTGCTGTCCACGTGGTAGTCGCATGACTCTAGCGGGGAACGAGTGGGTTGTGTTATCACATCCTTCAGTTTCAAACTGTGAAATACTAAATTAATTCACGTTTTGTTATCTTGTGTATCGTCTAATGATGTATTTTACTTAAGAAACATGGTTTTCGAGTCCTACGTTGTTGAGTTGCTCAACAAATATGCTGGACAGTACTTGGAAAACCTCGACTCTTCCCAACTTACGCTTGGGATATGGGGAGGTGTGTATTCCACCTTCCGCCTAAAAATTGAAATTTCGCTCTTTGTTGTTAGTGTTTATGTCTAATTCCCTTTATTACCCTGTGATATTTATTGTTTTATAGGAGATGCACAACTGGAGAATTTAATTCTTAAGGAAAGCGCCTTGGTAAGATTCATTAATGTGGTTTACTTTCATCCATGGTTAACACCACCAGCTGATATATGAAGAACTAGCGTGACGGAAGCAAACCAACTAAACGCGTTGTTCAAAGTTTACTTACAGTCGCTGTTTATCGCCTTCTAATTGTGGATGGACGTTTTGTAGACCACGTCAACTTTCTGTGGTTTATTCAAGCTGTCGCACGAAGATAATAACCTTTATGATAATATTTTTGTGTTGCATATAACATGAATTTTAAACTCTTCGCAGCTATTGTAACACCAATTACTTGTATATAGTCTGTTTTCACACTTCTGTCTGCTAGTTTCGGCAGAATTAAAAGCGACAAATCAATTCTACTGTTAAACGAATTTTCTTCTGATATTGTTCCTGCATGAATGATTCAGTTGTTTTGTCGGTCATGAAAGCGTTGTCTCTTCGACCCAGACAGACGTTGGACATCTTTAATGGCAGGTTTCAACAAGTGAAAACCTCACAAAGAACGTTCCGCCTAAAACCCCATGTAAAGCAAGAAGATGGGATAAAATTGGGCGCCATTTTTGCTGATTTGCTTAGCAAAGGTTTAATGTTAATATTAATTGTCACTCGAAGGAATTCGGCAATTGATGCATAAATTTTAAATGCCTCCAAATCCTATTCTTTTGGAAATGACAACTCTGAATATTAAGAGCGCTTTAATTTATTTATATGTCGCTATTTAAAAATTGATAGTTTCTCAGCTTTCCTGCTTCATCTTCACCTATTTTAATCTCTGAAGAGTTTCATATTACCTTCTAACAAATGATTTTGATGTATAAATGAGGAAACTCCAGCTTAAGTAACAAAGTGTTTGTATTGATTGTCTGTGATCCATAGGTTTACAGGTCTTATTCGCCATATATCTTATGGTGATCAGAAAAGTTGAGTGACATGGAAACAAATAAAATTAATTATATTGTTGACCTCTTTATGTTTCTTTTTGCAAGGACCTCAGAGGTGTTTAAAACTTGAGATTTAAGAAATGTCTTTATTTGAAATAATTATTTGTATTGTAATAAAAATCCTTGTATTCGATATGTTTTGAATTTATATCAGAGAAAACAGTAAAGCGTTATAAGTATTGTTTTCATGTAAGATGAGCACTGTTTTACTATACATGAGGAAAATGCAGAAACATCTGGCTGGTTCAAAATCCAGTGATAGCAGGGTGGGGTGAGTGGGGTAACATTGTTTTGAACCCATGTCGATTTAAGATTCAGAGTTTTATCTGTTTAACTGCTGGCCTAGTGTGATTAAAGTGTAACGTGTAGTAATAATATCAATACAGTTTGAAGCAAATAGACAAGAAAAGAAGAATTGCCATCTGATCTTGGAAGTGAAAGCTCAGTTAAGGAAGTATCTGGTCAAGCATTAAATTCTCCAAACTTACATATTAGAAAGTTCTTTTCACTCGTTAAGGATATTGTGGATTGAAAATTTTAACACAGTGCTCGACCTTAGCAGTAGTCCACTAGTCCTGGACTAGTGCAAAATGCTTCTGGACTAGTAGAAACTTAGAACCACTAGTCACAGGACCAGTAACTACTTTGTAGTTTGTAATGTTTAAGAAATAATACAAGGTGAAAAGAACATATACGTCTTGTAAACGCTGTTTCGATGCGTTCCTCACAATGTTCCGACTACCACAGGACTACCACAGATTTAGTAACTCAGGACTAGTAAATTTTCAGTTCAACTAGTCCAAGGACCAGCGATTTAAAAAGTTAAGGTCGAGCACTGTAACAGATCTGTTTATTTTATTTTACAGGATGATCTTGATTTACCAGTCAAAGTACTTCGTGGTCACCTAGGTAAGATCTACTGTTTGCCTAGTTTATGCCTTGAGAAAGGGCTATTAATGTGTGAAGTGTCAGCTCCCCTTAACCCTTTCACTCCCAAGAGTGACTTTACAGATTTTACTCTGTCTAACGCCAGACGATTTTACTCGTCAAATGGAGACCCCTTGGGAGCGAAAGGGTTAAAAACTATCTCCCTTAACCCTTTCACTCCCAAGAGTGACTTTACAGATTTTACTCTGTCTAACGCCAGACGATTTTACTCGTCAAATGGAGACCCCTTGGGAGCGAAAGGGTTAAAAACTATCTCCCTTAACCCTTTCACTCCCAAGAGTGACTTTACAGATTTTACTCTGTCTAACGCCAGACGATTTTACTCGTCAAATGGAGACCCCTTGGGAGCGAAAGGGTTAAAAACTATCTCCCTTAACCCTTTCACTCCCAAGAGTGACTTTACAGATTTTACTCTGTCTAACGCCAGACGATTTTACTCGTCAAATGGAGACCCCTTGGGAGCGAAAGGGTTAAAAACTATCTCCCTTAACCCTTTCACTCCCAAGAGTGACTTTACAGATTTTACTCTGTCTAACGCCAGACGATTTTACTCGTCAAATGGAGACCCCTTGGGAGCGAAAGGGTTAAAAACTATCTCCCTTAACCCTTTCACTCCCAAGAGTGACTTTACAGATTTTACTCTGTCTAACGCCAGACGATTTTACTCGTCAAATGGAGACCCCTTGGGAGCGAAAGGGTTAAAAACTATCTCCCTTAACCCTTTCACTCCCAAGAGTGACTTTACAGATTTTACTCTGTCTAACGCCAGACGATTTTACTCGTCAAATGGAGACCCCTTGGGAGCGAAAGGGTTAAAAACTATCTCCCTTAACCCTTTCACTCCCAAGAGTGACTTTACAGATTTTACTCTGTCTAACGCCAGACGATTTTACTCATCAAATGGAGACCCCTTGGGAGCGAAAGGGTTAAATTGTACAGCAGTAAGACTTGCTTTTACAACTTGGTTGATAAACCACTTGTTTGTCTGTTCCAATTCCTACCAAGACGCTAACAGTTTCTTTAGAAACAGACTCCTTTATACTATTTACTCAGACTATCTTCAGTTGCAATTACAATCCATATTTTAAACTTGCTAGGAAGTGTTATTTGTTATGGCCAACAAATTTACCTTTAAATGGTGGCTTGGTGATTCATTCCAGGTGTACCACTGTGCACTGATTTTCTAATTACTTCCTTATATATTAGATTATTATGTAAGGTTAACAGGTTTTTTTAAACTCCAAGTCTGTTTTTAGGAGAACTGTTTTTAGAAGTCATCCACCCCCTTGGTCAAAACCACACTGGTCAGACCTAATTATTCAAATGAGGTTGAGACCAGGCTTAACAATACTGTACTGTTGAATTAGAGCAGCTGTAACTTGACCTTTTAATCTTTTTTTTACCACACTAGAATAAGTGGTCAATGCTTGCTCATGCATGAAGAAGCAAGCACCTTCCAAGATCACCCTCATCCTCTTTTCAATAAACTCCAGAGTAGCTGAATTTAGCATGCACTAGCACAAACCCCCCACCCCACCCCCCCAATTGGTTGTTGTGGTAGCTAGGGGTTGCGATGGAGTGGAAGCAACCTCCCATGTTGGGGTTTGATTGGTGATCTCTTCCCTCTCACTCAACTACAACCCTGTCCCTCTCCTACACTCTTCTCTTTCTCCCATCTCCCTCTTCTACACTCTACTCTCCAAGGACATCTTTAGTGAGCGGGTGCAGCATTGAGGTCTTTCAACTCCTGCATATTGGACAGGATCGTGGACAAGAGATGGCATTTTCCCTTCTCCATCTCTTTATCTTCCCAGCGTGCTGTATGGAGCATTCCCTGCCATCTCTGTTCTCTTACGCCTTGACAACGTTTTTTTTTGTCCACATTCCAATTTTGCGCCCCTCTATCCTCTCATTCTCTGTTGTAGTGCCTAATGGATCTTGATATTGCAGCTCTAACTTCATTACTAACTCCTCTGCATACTTCTGCGCATCCTTTACCAGCGAGTGCTGGCCAGTCCTTTCCACTTTCTCTTCAAACCATTGGACTAACCTCATAGGTGGATCTGCATTAGCATACAACCTCATCGCTGCTTTAATCTTGGTAGTTTTATATTCTGACTCAATTGACTTAAGACCCTGTCCACCTGATCTCCGAGGGAGGTAGAGTAAGTCACTGGACATACGCTGAAGGGTGTTTCCCACCAGTCTCTACTATGATTTTCTGCAATTCTTTGTCAAGTCTTTGCAACTCTGCAATGGGCCATACTTGCTTCCACATAAAGTAGGCAAGTACTGGTGGCGCAAACTGGTTGCTTGCAATTATCTGGCAGTAATCCGATAGTGGACTCTTGTCTCTCTCAGGACTCTTTCAAGCTTTCCTTCCGATGCAGCCTAGACTTTGTTTTTCTTATTATTATTGTTGTTATTATGGTTATTAACATTATCATTATTATTATTATTACTATGAATTAGTTTTATTCAATCATTTTCTTATCGGCCAGTTTTGAACCCTTCCAAACTTAGTTAAACCGCAGATTTAGTCAAGCACTGTTTTGATAACCAGCCATTAATTTTTTTTTTCTGTGTGTATGTTTTCCAGGAAAGCTGGTTCTTAAGATACCATGGACAAACTTGTATTCAGAACCTGTTGTTGCCAAAATTGATGGACTGTATCTGCTTGTGCAACCAAACACAGGTAATACCGGTATACATGGCTAAAAATTGGCAGTCGTACGGTTGCCTGTGGCAAGTTAAAACTGACCAGGGCTACCAAAAATTAAGGTTTGAACGCCCGATGTGCGACTATGCTACAGAGTTTCGAAAAGTTGCAATGTAAATTATGCAAAGTGCAAAGTTAAAAAGAAAACTCGATATGTAGTTTAATTGGACTACCTTTCTCTTCCTTTCTTTGCCTGGACTCTAAGATCTCTATTTTATAGTGAATTTTTAGTTCTGAAGTGGAAATTCCGAGCCGTTTTAACAGTGGTTTCACGAGTGATCCACATTCACAACATATATACACCACTTTGATTTTGTGATTGCCACATGACTCTGAAAAAAAAATTGAGCGCTATTTCATTTTGGGATGGGCCACTAAGAATTCAAGGAAACTGGCCTGACTGGCCACCAAGCACTGGAGTTAATTTTTAGCCCTGGGTATATGCCTCAATTATATGGCTGGTTTCATGAGTGGGTAACATGAGACAAATCCTGAGTTATTATTGGCTGCCTGAGTTATTATTGGCTGCATGAGTTATTATTGGCTGTGTGAGTTATTATTGGCTACCAGAGTGGGCAAGATTGGCCTTTATTGTATGGTTGATTCCATGTGTTTGTTTACTTTGATACCAGTATTATTTTGTGATGCATGGACCTGGTGGATTTTTTCACAGTTGTCAAATACAATGCAGAAAAAGAAGAGAAGGCCAAACTAGAGAAGAAGCAAAGGCAGTTGGAGGCAATTGAGCTTGCCAGGCAATTGGAGGAGGAGAAGAAAAAAGCTGGTGAACTTTCATTTTTAGAAAACTTTATATGATTTCTCTTCATATTTATATATACTGGATACTCTGTGCATTTCCCTATTTACCCTATTTTCAGCACCACAAAAGGAGGAAAAATCAGACAGTTTTGTGGAAAAATTAGCCATGCAGATTGTGAAGAACCTCCAGGTAACTTACATGTAGAACTCAGCACATGAACTTTTAACCTTTTTCTTTAATTTGGGTTTTTATCTTTTTGTTATTTTTATTGTTACTGTTTTGTTATTATTTGGTTATTCTTATTCTTGCTCTGTTTTCTCTTTCTCAATCATTAACATCAGTACTAGAATTGAGATTTTATCTTAATTTTTCTTACAGGTCTCTGTTTGTAACATCCACATTCGTTATGAAGACTCAGTAAGTAGTGGAATTATTTTATGCAAATTATTTTATACAATCATGTGACCATAACAGTTTGATTTTGGGATCATAATTGATTTCATGTCACGAGTTGGCCAGGACATTTGGGCCTTATAGAGACAGAAAAGTATTTTGAATTAATTATGGTTTACAATAATTATTGATTTCTCAAAGTTTTTTCCTTTCATTGGCAATAATGGCTACTACTGTTGCTGACTGGAGTTTTCCTCTTTCTAGGCCACCAATCCTTCAGCTCCTTTTTCTGTCGGTGTAACACTGGAAAATTTATCAGCTGAAGTAAGTGACCATTTGTGAGGAATTGCCAATCTACAATTTGATTACTGTTCACAGCACTGTCTGCACTTAGAAATTTAAAGTAAAAGATTCAAAGATTGCTTAGTATGTACAGTATGCATAACAACTCTCCATTCTTACTGTTTTCCCCAGAACATGGAGTGGAGAATTACGTCAGTGTAATCAAAATAATTCAGACACTCCCGTACGAAAATCCTCGGCAAGACACGGGCCAGATTCAGGCCATAAAATAAGATGTTATCCAGCGAGACTCGAATGTGACAAGTCATGGCAAAAATTTAGCTGACACGAGTGAGACAAAACAAGCGAGAATTGAGCGAGACGTGCATTGCCGTGACATTTGGATCGCCAGACTTAGTGATAATCAGGCCATTTTCAAGCCATAAAAAAATCACGTCAATAAACGATAAAACTCCTGACAATAAATACACCGGCAAACGATTGGAAAACAAAAGACTATATAACGAGATTAGAGCGAGACATTTGTATCGACGCGACATTAGGATGGCAAATAACATCAGCAAAATAATAAGAACAGCCGCATGAAATGCTAAATATCGAATAAAATATAAATATAGAATAAACATTGACATAACTCAATTTAAAATGTCACATTCCACACGATGCAAAAATGATCCAGTATCATGTACAGCCTTCACAGTCACAAATATGATATTTATTCAATCTTAAAACACGTCAAACGAAAACCGTAGTAGTTTTCTTTATACAGGTACATGAATTTAAACGAAAGGAATACTTGTAAAACATTGGCTACTTCATTAATATTGAAAGACGCAAACCGGCGTAGTACAATATAGCATGTAAATAATCGTTTGTGTGTGGGAAAACTAAATTTCGTTAAATATGCATATAATTAAGTATTTTGTATTTACATATGGTTTCCGGGTGCCTTCTTGTCTTTGGTCTTATTCGATATTCCATTCAGTGTTCTCTCCTTCGTCGATTGTTCGCATAAACTCTCCACTGAACATTTTCTCTGTTAATGAATTTAGAAATGAAATCCAGATAGCCAGACTTCGCGCGCGGTCCACCCTACTATAAACACATGTATGTCACGCACATAACATAATTTGAGATTTGCGTAAGCTCTAAAAACTACAAAACCACCCTCCAAGAATACTTTTAAACTTTAACAATGGACAGAAGCAATTGCTTTTGAAGTGTCTCATGTTCAGAGACAAAGCATTAGAATGAACCTAGCTACAAGAAACAGAACGGTTTATATATGTGTTATATCTCTCGAACATCAAGTCAAGCATGTTACATTGTTCACTTTCTTGTAGAGGGTAGCAAAATAACATCGTAGCTCCTGTTTTGGTCAACCGACTTAACAACCCAACACAGGACCGTATCACAAAAGGTGCTAAATCAAGCTATGTACTCCATCATGATCAGCGATTTGGGCCAAAATTTACATGTTGTACAACCTCGTAACACATGGTCAACTAACTAATCACTCGCAGACGCGTGCTATTTCTACATAATATTATATTTGTGGCACTAAATTGCATAAGAGCAAGAAATGGGGCAAAGATACTTTGGCCTTTGTAAGAATTAACACGAATGTCTGAAGAAAAGTATTAATAGAGTGCAGGCGTATGCAACTATTCTGGAGCTGTGTAGGTATCAGCCGAAATGCGCGCCATCAGCAACGGTTTATAATATTAATTTGGGAAAAATTTAAGAGTCGGACAAAAGCAGCAATAGTTAAGCGGCTTCAAATATACTTGTGATTTGCATTTCTACTTAATATGTTTACTTATATTTTGGGCACACATGGAGGATAGTCCCAATAAACACTTGTAGCTTTCTCTGAACGCGCCATTTCACTCCTACTTTCTCCTCCTCCAAAATGATTATTCTATTTCACGTAAGTTAATTATTTACAATTCAATTATCTTCACGAACGGCAGCTCTGCAAACAGAACTGATTTTATTGTCACGTTTGGGACACGCTCAAAGCCAGCCATATTATCGCTGATATGCGAGCATGACAAAAGTCATGGTCTCGAAACACAGGGGCTGACGTAAATAATTTTAAACCATCACGTCGATGTATCGTTCCATTCCCGGTCATAATACTGCCAGACGAATGTCACGTTAATCATCGTAAACAAAGTGAAATCAGACTCGCTCAATCACGCTAAATTCTGGCCATATTATCGCTCAGAACATAGCGAGTCAAATGTCTCGGTCGACTACTGTAGCGCAATTCACGCCGCAAAAATGAAATTATGGCCAGATTCAAGCCCGATTCTCGCCATGTCAGGCTATAAATTTTCGTACGGGCTCCTTTAAGTTTCTAAGAAACACTTGTTTAAAATAGTTTTATATTTCACCATCACATGACATGGTTAAACAACATGGTGACAGTTGACACATTTTACATACAAGAATTGTCTTTGAAAACATTATATTTCTTTATTGAGACTTTTGCCAGGATTTCACTCTAATTTCTGAATATAAACAGTCCACAGATGAAAACTGGATACCTGCCATAGTTGGAAAAAGTGTTCAGCTTATACACAAGGTCAGTTTTAGCTGATAAGTGCTTTTGTCCTTATAGTTGTATCATTCCATGAATAACCATTATGATTGCCTAATTCCTAAAATCTCAACCTGGATGTTTTTATCCATCTTCAGCTTGTCAAGCTTGATAGTCTGGCTTTGTACTGGAACACAAATGATGACATAGGGAAGCTTCCAACACAGCAGGACTGGGTGGTAATTACAAGAAATTTTCTATTTTTACCTTTGCAAGTATTGTGATATTGATGTACATCTCATATTATAAAAATATAAAATGGTGCATATGCCAATATATACTATAGTGATTCAATGCTTTTGAGTGGTATACCATGGAATATCCCATGACTCTCTTGTATTTTCCTGGTGTACACAGGAACCTGAAACTATTTATGCCATGTCATAGAAAATACAAACAACAGTTGAAAGAAACTGCCAAGAGTCGCAATGCATGACAGGAAGCGATACCGTTGATTTGCACTGATCAACGGGAAGGTTCAGTGGAATATTTACAAATATACAATGGCTTTCCTGCATTCTGATTGGTCGTATTTTCTATGGAATGACATAAAAGCTGCTATAAGCTCAAGGTGAAGGGTGCAGGGGAGTGAGATAATTTTATGTAAGGCTTTGTTACCAATTATTTTGGTTTTTGAAAATCCTTAAACTCCCTCAAGTGTTTGTATCAGGTTTTGAAAAGCCAAATGAGGAATTAGTTTTCCCTGTCTTCCATAAAATTAAATCAAGAAGTCAGGTTTGATATCTTAGTGGTGTTAAAATTGCCAGATACAAGCACAGGTTGTGGGCCAATCAAAGCTCACGTTAAACCAGTTATATTTTTCGGTAGATTTTGATACTATTGATATCATTATGGTAGCATTATGCCATGAATATTTATTTTCTAACAGAACCAAGCGAAAGGAGGCATAGCAACTACAATAGCAAAGCATTATCTGCCACCATTCAAATACAGTGAGTTCTTATCACTCATGATTGTAGTTAGAGCACAATGCAACTCACTATAACACTTAATAATGTTTAACCAAGAAATGAGGACAACATTTTCTTCAAACATGTCATGCAACAAAAGTTTTATTGTTGGTTCCGGCCAATTTTGTCCTACCTGGGAATTGGTTATAAGCACTATTAGAATGTGTTTGAGGATCGTGGCTGCTATCATTAGAATGTATGTACCAGTACTTAACTAACAACTACTAAAGATGCTTACTGAGATAACATTAGATGAACCACAGCACAGATACTGCTCTTATACAGGTTATTGATCTGGATAAGAATAGAGTTAGTAGCAAGATGCTAGTAGACTATTGTAAACAGGGTTCATGCTGCTCCTTAAAAACTCCTTAGATTTGATTTACATTCTAAAGGGCGCTTAAAAACTCCTTAAATTTATAAAATTCAGCAAAAACTCCTTAAGAACTCCTTATTTCTTGTCTAAGAATCTTCAAACTAGAGTATTGCAAAAGCAGAGTACCATAAAAACTATGAAATACGAATTACCGCCGCAAATACACATCATAAACCGACAAAAAATATGAAAGTCATTGCGTCTTTTGTTAGTCAGGTGTTCCTGTTCCAGTTGTATTGGTCCTGGGAACTTTTTCAAAGAAACAAACAAACAAAATACTCCTTAAAAATTGTATTTTGGTCCTTAAAAACTCCTTAAAAAGTCCTTAAGAGCGCCTGTCCGTAAATCTCGAGAATGCGACGTCAGTTAGGAAAATTCGAAATTCTTTTTATTTTATCCAAAGAACCCCTTTGGTGAGTTGTTTTCGAAAATATAACTGAAAAGTCCCAGCGCCTTTTATTTTGCGAGAAATTACGAAAAGTTGGATTTGGCGGATTTAGGCCGCAAAAGACCGGTGAAATATAGAAGTTTTAAAGGCGGTCGTGACGAATAACCGTTTATCGTATTACAACCATCTTTTTACACCATCAAAATCTATCCTTATACTTAACAATTCTACAGAAAAAACATTTTATTTCAAAACGTTACGTGACTATGTGAGCGAGCAAAGAGGTAGCTTTTACGGCTTTGAGACAGGAGGCCAATTTTGGCGAATTTCAAAGCCTCCAAATGGTCCGTGGTACATGAGAAAATACCATAAAATTACAACCACTGTAAACGCCAATCATTGCTTTATAACATACTAAAAAATATCTGGCGGCAATCCAAAGCCCTTCCCGTGAGAGGTCAAGATGTAAAGTACTATTTTATGATATCGGCGAATCACGCCTGCAAAGTGCCCTCGTACTTTACTGTCACATTTTTAAATTTTACGCACAAATGGCCAATACGAAAACATTTTACTCTTAAGACACCGTATTGAAGATTTACTACACTGTTTTGAGTCGTGAAAGCATTTAGACATGAATCAAAAACATAATTTATCACCCATCGACCGATATACTAGGAGTCGCGTGTCATTTCAAAACACAAACACATTGTCACGCTCACTGATTCAAAAATAGTTTCTTTAGAGCAATAGAATTCAAAAAGCGAGCGAAAGAAAAGAAAATATTCAGGTTTGTGTTTTAAAAACAACAAAATTTCGATTTTTGGACTTTCTTCGAACATAGTATGAACTACAACAAAAAGAACTGAAGTCGAATTTTCAAATCGAAATTACAGCATTACCGACATTCCGATGTTAGAAAACAGTAATACTCTACGGAAAATAAAGTCAACTTACATGATGCTATTGCGCTCCATTGAAAACCAGTTGATTGAAAACTTGAATGAATGTCAATTTGAATCGAAGTTTCGGCAAACGTAAAGAACAGTTTCTCTTTCTTCTCAGCGTTGATTTTATGGGTGATTGCGTGACATGTTGACACAGGCAACCCATATCGGTTGAACAAAGCTATTCGTGTGACAAATGCACAAGACTCTTCATTAGTAAAATCCCTCGGGTCTTGACAAACTGCGAGCCAGCGAGCCAGCGAGTCATGCGAGTCATCATGTGAGCCATGCGAGACAGATTTCAGTTCCCATTCCGTTTTCCTTTCTCCGGCTATTGGCTATTTGACACGAGTTTTCGCTATCCTCGCTCACCCTTCAATATAGTTTTGTTATCTGCCTTCATCTTTTCCATCTTTTGTTCAGGTAAGTTTTGTTTTGTTTTGTTGTCGTTAAATTTTGAGATTTGATGTTTTATTTATGAGTGTAGTCACAAACGATTGAAAATTCATGCATATCATTTACATGCTATTACAGGTTCATGGCAAATGGACATCTGCAAAGCCTCCTGGAGGCCAATAAGCGGGGATTAACACTACGTTTTGACCCGCTTGCTTCGAGAAATCTATGTTTTTTTCGTTGTCTGTTTTTTTTTTTTACGTTAAAAACAAAGTTATTTTATGCTGACTCGCATGGCTCGCTTGTTGACTCGCATGGCTCGCATATTGACTCGCATGGCTCGCATATTGTACACACTCAATCCCTCCCACCTCCCTGGTAAAATAATATCAAAGTTTATGAATGAATTTTGCTGACAAATAGAACCTAGTCGTATTTTCGCAAACAAATATTGAAGTTAATTTTTCAGTCTTCTGTAATATCAGGTTATCTAAACCGGTATTTACAATCAAAACATCGGTTCGTTTTGATGATAGTGCCGTGCCCCTTTAATGACAGTAAAACGACAATGCATTAACTAAGAGTAATATATAGTTTCGTGTACCATGGCGTCGTGTCACTATGCAACACTAGTTGGTGGTCCTTGTGGCTCAAGTTCTTATAATCCATCTATCACTGAATGTGTAACAATCAAGGATTGTTCCAAGGATAAAGCAAACCACTGTGTTCTGGGTGGCCAAGAATCAAAGTTACTTCTTGCACGTGCACTTTGTTTTTTTGTTTCAAACGTTTTCCTTTGAAAATAATGCACCTAGTAACTGAATGCATTTTTAAAGGCATTTTTGAGATCGACGAAGTGCACTTAAATTTGACTGTGTGCCCTTTACATCGTGATAAACTTCCGCACGATTTTTGAATTCTATTGCTCTAAAGAAACTATTTTTGAATCAGTGAGCGTGACAATGTGTTTGTGTTTTGAAATGACACGCGACTCCTAGTATATCGGTTGATGCGTGATAAATTATGCTTTTGATTCATGTCTAAATGCTTTCACGACTCAAAACAGTGTAGTAAATTTTCAATAGGGTGTCTTAAGAGTAAAATGTAAGAGTAAACCGTGACAATGTGTGTTTTGAAATGACACGCGACTCCTAGTATATCGGTTGATGCATGATAAATTATGCTTTTGATTCATGTCTAAATGCTTTCACGACTCAAAACAGTGTAGTAAATTTTCAATAGGGTGTCTTAAGAGTAAAATGTAAGAGTAAAGCGTGACAATGTGTTTGTGGTTTGAAATGACACGCGACTCCTAGTATATCGGTTGATGCGTGATAAATTATGCTTTTGATTCTTGTCTAAATGCTTTCACGACTCAAAACAGTTTAGTAAATCTTCAATACGGTGTCTTAAGAGTAAAGTGTTTTCGTATTGGCCATTTGTGCGTAAAATTTAAAAATGTGACAGTAAAGTACGAGGGCACTTTGCAGGCGTGATTCGCCGATATCATAAAATAGTACTTTACATCTTGACCTCTCACGGGAAGGGCTTTGGATTGCCGCCAGATATTTTTTAGTATGTTATAAAGCAATGATTGGCGTTTACAGTGGTTGTAATTTTATGGTATTTTCTCATGTACCACGGACCATTTGGAGGCTTTGAAATTCGCCAAAATTGGCCTCCTGTCTCAAAGCCAGTAGGATGTTGGAGTAATTATACCCGGATTTTATTTTATCAGAGATTTATCAGAGATTTATCCAGAGATTTTACCAAGAAATTAATTTTGATATCAAGATTTTATCAGAGATTTATCAGAGATTTTATCCAGAGATTTCTTGGTTAATAAAGTATCACCAAATAAAAAAATTAAATAAAAAATTTGAATTTCTTGAAAACAGATTTAAAGAAATAATAATATAATAGAAAATTGATGGACAAACTCAAAGTCAAGGAATTGAAACCCATAGCCAAAGAACTAGGTATTAAAGGATATTATCGAATGAAAAAAGCCGAACTCATTGAAGCTCTGGGTAATATAGACATCACTGAACCTAGACCTATTCCCAAAAATGAACCGATACCTGATATTGATAAAAAAAGTATAACTGTATTCATGGAAAGTATAAATATTATTGTAAGGATTGTGGTGGATCTCAAATATGCTATCATAATAAAAGGAAAGATCGATGTAAAGAATGCGGCGACGGAACTAGTCTTTGTGAGCATAAACGAATGAGAAACATATGTAAAGAGTGTGGAGGATCTGAAATATGTATTCATAGAAAACAAATATGGCATTGTAGGATATGCATATGCGAACATAATAAAATAAAGTCGAAGTGTAAAGGGTGTAACAAAACACAAGATACATAACAAAAAACATTATGTTATATAACGCAAGTCAGTGTTACATAACAAAATTTACGGAATTTACATTGACGTTAGAAACCAGCCTTTTAAAAGTAAACTTCAAATCTACTTTCCAACTTGCTTGTTGCTATGTTGTAAAAGTATTTAATCTATTGTTCTACACGTGGACACTAATTTAAATACAATAATAATCACGTGAAAAACTCATGAACTATCGAAATAGATACCACGCTAATCCACCAGCTACAACTATAAATGCTAATATATTCTTTTCATGTTGCGTTGAGTCTATATTATTTTCATGTTTCGTTGAGTATGTTTGTGTAGAGTCTGTTTTCATTGGTGGTTTTGGTTTCGTTTCAGTTCTATGAGGTAACTTTACCTTTGATGATCCCATGTTATGACTTATTCCAACCTGTTTTGGTTCAGTGTTTATGGAATTATTCACTCCAAAATTCATATCGCTACTAGCTTTCATTAGTTTATTATTAAAACCAGTCACGCTCTCTGTATTGATTATCATATTACTAGGCATTAACCATACACCAGGAGCAATAGCTAAATCAAGCCGTAATTTCGCTTCTTGTACAGCTAATTGATACCTTTGGATAGAACTAGAAATGTCATTTTCAATAACACTATTCTCAAACAGATGTAAGAATTCTTGTTGAGTCTCGATCGCTCCACCACCATTACCATAAATCGAGTTTCTAGTGTTGACTTGCGCTCCTAATATACAGTAAACAAAGGCTTCAACAGATCGATTCAATCTACCAAGTCCAGCTTTAGTGAGTCCATGACCACTTGTTGGGATAAACCATGCATATTTGAAATCAGCAAAATCGTGATTACGGATGAATGAGATGAGATTACCTTTTTCTTTCTTACCTCCCTCATCAGAAAATTTACCACCTTCACCAGGCCACTGATCAGCTTCAACATCATAATTCCTTACAATATGAATATTTTGATTTCCTCCACCTCTTCCATTGTATCCAGCACCATAATCAATAAATATATCACCCAATCCTCCGTTTCTGCCACCTTTCCATCTAAAATCAGAATTATTACCAATTCCAAATTCAGCACACAATCGTTGATATGCAACTTTGTTGTAAGGGTTGTTGTTTATTACAAAAGGTTTATCAACAGGTAGGGGAAGACTCAATTCATATAATATCCGCCTTATAGTGAAATATACATGAAACTTGATAAAGCTACTCACTACTTTAGGATAGTTTAGACTCTCGAAAGGACTTATACCACAACCAGAGGTCGCACACCAAACTGCAAAGTTAAGTTGTTGAGGCCAATAATTCATATCGGGCGCGTTCAACCATTTTCTACTCTGTTTACCAAATTTGAAAGTCACAACTTGGGATGCAAATATGTTTCTCATCTTTGCTGTGAATTTCTTAGTATTGGATACGTATATATCCAGTGAGGTTAGCATTTTTGTAATATTACTTGTAAAGTCATCAAAATCAATTGCGGGTATTGGGTAAGATCGATTGGTTATAGTTAAACTCTTTGGGAATGAACTCAATGCATCATTATTCAATCCTAAATCTTTCCATAAAAGTCTTTTTAAACGGGGTGATAGGTCTTCAGTCCATGTTTTTCCAGTGGGGTCATCATGAGACATGATTGTTGTTCCATTAAATCTCCACTTAATGTAACCACCATACGGATCAGCTACAACTTCGAATTGGCCTGTATCAGCCTTTGGATATCTATTTCTGAAATCATTAAATAAGCCCATCTTATTATTTATGTTGATAATAATATTTTTTTAAATCAACACCGTTCCTTTCTAATATTAAGCTCAAATGAAAATTTTAATGTGCGGGAACGGTTAGCTCCTTTAATATGTCCGCACGAACCTCTCTCCTTATCTGAGACATATTTAAGTTTTTTTCAGTATCTCTCAGAAATTTTTGACGGATTTCGAGTTTTAGTTTTTCAAACTTTTCTAACTCTGCTAAAATTATGGAAAATTCTTGTTCGGAGATGGCGTTATCTTTCAGTGCCTTTGAAACCAAGTCGTTAATGGTGTTTACCTTTGCTTTTGCTAGAGAAACAGTCTTTTCATGTTTACTAACTTTTTGTGAAAGTCGTTTAGAAGCCGCACCGAATCTGACTGAAATACCACCACAAAGACCACCAACCACTCCTAATGGGATACCAACAACAGCACCAAAACCAGTAAGGGAGGTTCCAAGTCCACCTGCAGATAGTATAACTGAAACCACCCCACAACCAACACTGATTTTAGTAAATATTCCTCTTGCTCTATTGTATTTTTTCCTAACATCCTCATAATGTTTAATTTCCTTCTCAAGATTTTGTAGTACTTCGCATGACTTTTGTAGTCTGAAATTAAGTGGGTCTCCATTCATAGGAACTTTTGGATAAATTCTATTGTACTCATCCATGTTTTTTACTGATCAACAGGAAACCTTTAAATTAATTCGGATAGGTTGGTTATTTATTAAGTTAGGCTTTTTTCCATCTTTATCTAAAATCCACAAAGTAAAGTAGTTGACTGGATTTTTGTTTTTTTGAATTTTTAAACAAGTATGTTTTTCATATGGTGGAATAACGGCTAGTACTTGTGAGGGTTTAAGTTCTAACTTTTCACCTATGGTTTTACAACAATTAGAATATGAAGACTTTGGCTCTATAAGATCACACATTAAGTATAAAGGATTATTATAGTTTACATGATGAATGTAACCAAATTGTAATTGTATCTCTTTTACATTGGTTAAGGGTGGATCTAGGTAAATTCTTGTTTCAGGAGTTAGCATAGTGATAGATAGAAATATTGTATCATTCATTATTTTTTTTTTACTTATCTCCTCTTCTTTTTAAATTGTTCAACAAAATATAGAACCACAGCCACTATCAACAACCAAGCGTTCTTACCTAAAAATCCAATAACCTCACCAGCTGTTTTGAACAGAAAGCTCACTATAGCTCCAACCATTCCAGGTAATATTTCACCTAGTTTCTTACCAATAGTTTTCAAACCATTACCAACACCTTTACCCAATTTGGTTAGACCTTTAGAAAGATTGGAGACAATAACACCAATAACCACACCAACGGCACTCACAACTGCAAAGACTGTAAAACCATACTTTTTGAAGATGGATTTCACACGATCACGTAATGACATTCGTTCCTGGATTTGCTCATTCTCACGCTCCCGGCTGGCTATCTCATTATCATCATCAGCAATTTCTCTCTCTAGAGTCTCTATTCGGCTGCTATCCTCTGGAATATTAAGCGGGTTATTTCTTAGGAATTTTATTTCCTCCTTCTTTTTGTTTTGTGATTCTTTTATCTTAGTGATCTCAACATCATTAGCTTCCACAACTTCTTCTGCTCTAGGACCCAAAGCATTTTTCAATTGATCAGGAAGTTTTTTACTTTTATTTTTTAATGATTTTAATTCACCATCTAGAAGAACATAATCACTTGGATTTCCTCTTCTTAAATTAACAACTATTGTTTTTATTCCATCTCCAATATCTTTGAAAAATGTTATGAATTTTGAAGTGTCTGCACGTGGATAGTAATTTTTGATTTCTTTTTCAGCATCATCTTGATCTTTTATCCTATCATCTAACAAGGGCTGTTTTTCATTAATACCACCAAATGAAGTTTCATCCTCCTCATAAGGGTCAATTGGATGAGTGGTGGATGTATTTGCTAATGAACTCATGTAAAGTGTATTATCCTCATCATGATCACCTAGATCAGCTGATGTATCAAAAGGATTAAACGATTCGTCTGGTATATCTCCTCCTTCTGCCATGATTTTTTACTCATCTGTAAGAAATCTTTAAACTGTTCACACACAAATTAACTCTAAAAGAATTTACTAACCATATAACCCAATGCCAGCATACCACCACCCACATATACCATCTCACCCATCTTTTGATTGTCACTAGGTCTATAATAATCAGAGAATTTTGGTTCATGTGTCTGACTATAAAATTTCAAAGCTTCATCGGTATTAGAAATATTTTGTGAAGCCTGGTGTTTAGCATCCCGCTGTTGAGAGTACCAATCAATTAGATTCTGTCTCTTTTCCTGGTATGTAGCATAATCTTTTTGATATTTTTCTATTGCCTTGTCGTGTCTTATTTTCTCTGAATCTGTTTTATCACCCGAGAGATATTTTGCAAGATATGAGCCACCAACGAAGGTAGTTGCATTCAAAATAGCTCCACCAATCATCATTGCTATTGTTGCCATAAATCTTTAATTTGGTAAAATCTTTTGATCCTCTAAATATGTTTTTAGGTACATACTACCTGACAATACAGCGACCCATTTAGCATAGTTTGTAAAACTTGAGGAGGAATCGTTCATAAATGATTCTTTCAGAGCCTTTTTGGCTACATATCCAACTCCAGCAGCTAATCCGATAATGACGGCTGAATCGGTAACAGTTTTCACAAGTTTGTTCTCTGTTGACATAATTTTTTTACTATATCAGTAAGAAATCTTTAAACTACTTTCCTCAGATCATTCCTATTTTCGGAGTTGGTTGGGTAGTGGTATGTGAGGGTTGGGTGGGAATATTTGAGGGCGGAACTTTAGTCGGAACGTGAGATAAATCTACTATTCTGTTTTTGTAGTACCTCATAAACATGTCAACTGCAGTAAACCCTATTCCAACGATAGATAACACAGTAGTAAAAGATAGCTCTGGAATCCATGCTTTAGATTCGCTCTCTTCATTGGAATTTTCTTCCTGTTTAGTCTCCGCTTGTTCCTTTTCACGTTTCATTTCCCTAGCTAAAGCTTCTTTGGCTTTTTTATTATATTCCGCTAGTTTCTTACCAGCAGCAACCTTTTTAGGATCTTTTTCTTTCTTTTTAGGATCTTTCTTTTCAGGTATAGGATCCATTGTAATTTGTTCAACAACTTCATCAGACATAATTATTTATTTCCAATAGTAAAGAATCTTTAAATCAGTTGTGCTCAGTGACCTGCTCAGTTTTGTTGGAATAATCAGTATTTATGCTTGAAACTTCTTGTATTTTGTTGATTTTAATGTGCTTAGCAACCTGGAATAGTCCGCTGGCAAGTGCTACCAATCTTCCACCTTTTAATGCTAAGAGACCTGTAAGGTTTGTCAGTTCACGATTAACCAACTCATCATTCTTCAAATCTTTACAAAGCGCATCAATGTCATCTACAGGAACCATGTAAGAAATGGCATGAGAAACTAATTGAAGAGATGAATCTACCAATCCATCATTAATTTTCTTACCTAATACTGTCTGATATCTATTATAATATTTTTCAACATCTTTTTCTGTTAGTCTCTTTATATCACCTAGACTCATATCAACACCTAAATATTCCTTTGTAGTTCCAAGAACTGCGATAATAGCTAGTGATTCTTGTTTTATTTCAATATCATCATTATATTTTACCACATCTTTTACTTCATTCTTTTCTTCAATAAAATCTTCAACGCTTGTCATCTTACAATTTTTTAATAATACATAGATTCTTTTAAATAACCGCAGGAATCTCTAAATAACATTGGAATGGATAACGTAAACACAAACAGAGTCTCGAATATTTTTCAGTTTTCAGTAGTTCTACAAACTTTTTACTAGTTTCAGAGTCTAAATCACCTCCATAATCTTCGAAAAGCATCTTCATACCTTTCTGTGATGGATTATGGAATGTAACAACACAAGCTACATTTTCACGGAATGGTTTTGCTATGGATGTTAATTGCTGAGTGAGAACCCATACTGATAATCCATGATGTCTTCCAGAGAATGCTAGATCTATAAACTTGTTCGATCGTTTCTTTAGATCATTCGAAACAGCACAGTCGTCTAAAATTATTAGTGTATTAGTACCAGAGAACAAAGTTTGACAATCAATTAACAATTCATTAATCTCATCACTGTTACTAGCATCTGGTGATAATACAAAGAAACGTTTATCTCTGTTAGCAAATTTATGATAGGTTTTATTTTTAGCATAAGTTGGACAAATTAGAACAATGTATTCAAAAACTTTTCGAAATGGTCCTCGGAGCTGATCTATGATGTACTTTGTCTTTCCACAATTTGTTGGACCTGTTATAATGCAATTAAAAGGAACTTTATCTCGTAATTCTTCCATACTTTTTAACTAATACATGATTGATCTTAAGTTTGAATTCATTATCTCCATCAACGCGTCGGCTACTACAAACATGTAACAGGTCATACTACCAGATCCACTAAGATTTCTTTTAATTTCTATTTTTACACCATCTCGTGTATTGTTTAAGACCAGATCCCCTCCATGAATACCATTATCAGGGTGAGTTCTCAAATCGATCCACAGAGCAAACTTATTAGCATAAAAATCCTTTTCTTTTACACCATCTCTTCCGAAACGTTTCTTTACCGACTCCCAGAGGTCTGACGGCACCATTCCCTTAGAGTAGATACGGTTTGGTATACCATCAACATCTATATTGATTGAGGTGATACCCGGATTGAAAAAATTCTCAGAGTCTCGTGCTCCTGGGGTGTTTGGTATTGTAAACAAACATAATATCCCTGTCATTGACCTTCTAGGTAGATTAATATGCTGGTTTATAACACTGTCAGAAGTTCTGGATATGTTGAAAGTTTTGTGTAGAGTTACATTCTCGTAAAAGAATCCTTTACCAACCTGATAAGCTGACTGTGCCTCACGAGCTAAGTATTCGCTTGATATGCAAGAATATTCCAACTTAAGGTTTGTGATTTTGTAAGTTGGAGGCTTGGTAGTGTCAGAATAAACAACAATATCATCAACTGAGGCTAGTGTAATCTCAAAGATTAGTTGATGATCTAACGCCTTTGGATAGAAAGCCCCGTGCTCGTTGAGAATAGGATGGTTTAGTGGGATATGGTACTTGGTGTTGTGTACTACTGCAAGAGCTACTTCCTTAGCATCTGTGTCTACCTTATCACCTGCATTTGTCCTAAGCTTCCTCATGTTTTCAGAAGAAATACCTTGTTTTAATCTATCCTCACGATCTTCATCTGTTAAGAATAAGTCATGGTATGTTTGAAATAGATCATATCTTTGAGTATCCTGTAGTGTTTCACCACCAAAAAGAACCCTGAGTCTTGATACAAGGTTACTACCTACATTATTCACGAGGGTGTTATTGGCATGACCATCAACAGTCAAGTTAAATAGTAGAGATAAACTTCCAGGTACAAGCACTAAATTCTCAGTAAGTTTTGGAATATTTATATATAGTGTTTCTCCAGGATTAGCGGATGATGGATTTAGTGTAATTCTATTCAATGATGATTCCGCTTTCAAACCGAGTGGCTCTCTTGGAATCCTGTTTGGATTAATTTCTTCAGATATAGCTTGTGACTTTTTTTTTATTTTAAGGATGGGTGAAGTATTCTTTAAATGAGTAACGAAAACATATTATCAAAAATATATTATTCCACTTATGGATATTGGAAAGGGTATTCTGCTATTTCAAAATGATCTGAGAAAGCAAAAGTTAGTGAAGATGAGGCTAAAAGATGGCTTGAGAAACAGGCTCTATGGCAAATCTATCTACCAGCTCCAAAGTATATCCCTAGACCGCACTGGGCTGTGGACAAACCGAATCAGATTCACCAAGCAGATTTATTATTTTTACCACATGATAGAGTAGGAAGAAAGACATATCGATATGCTCTGGTTGTGATTGATATAGCCAGTCGATACAAAGATGCTGAACCATTAACATCAAAAGAAAGTCATGAGATATCTAAAGCCTTCAGTAATATTTACTCTAGAAAGTTAAAATATCCTAAAACATTAATTGTTGATCCTGGAAGAGAATTTATGGGTGATGTGACAAAACTTATGAACATACATAATGTAAACATACAACGGTCTGAAGCTGGAAACCATAGAGCTCAAGCGTTTGTTGAAAGAGCAAATAGAACATTATCAGAAAAACTATTTAGTCATCAATATGCACAAGAAATGATTAGTGATGATCGATCTAGAGTATGGGTGAAACGATTACCTGATATTTTGAAAACTTTGAATAGTGTACCAACGAGAATAACTGGTAAAGAGCCTGTAAAAGCCATTAGATTGAAAGAGGTTGATATTAATCCTCCAAATTATAGGCGAGTTGTTGGACATGATGAGGTGAGGCTGCCGCTTGGGGTCAGGGTTAGATACTTACTCGCTCCGGGTGAACTTGAGGGTGGTGAACGAAGACGAGCTACGGATCCCATTTGGAGTATTCAGGTTTATGATATATCACGTAGTGTGTTTTCATCTAATCAGCCAGTGTTGTATTATTTACTAGATGGACCTAGGCGTGGTTTTGTGAGGGAAGAACTTCATGTTGTACCAGACGATACTGAGCTGCCGCCTAATTCTGTGATGAAATGAGCTAATACAAAGGCTCTGTGTGAATTCCGTCGTCTGCCACAATACGTTTATCGTAGTAGGCGCTAAATCCTAATTTATTTTGAGTATATGTTACAATTTGATTATTGTTAACTCTAAAGCCGGTATTTTGCACTTTATCTTTCGCCCCGTTCAAAGCTTCGTAGTATCGATCCCATGTCATATCATTTTGCTTTTTGGAGGTCCCTTTGCAACTAAACTTTGTTTTTCCGTTCGGGTCTTCGGCGTAATAACATTTTGGTGAAAGAGCAATCATTCGGTCACCCTTAAACTCCAGCTTGAACAGCCCGGGTGTCTTGTCGTGGTATTTTGAGGTTGATAGGAATTTTTCTTTCCCTCCACTAAAGTATTCTTTTTGTAGTTCAGGTTTGATAATATTATCCAATTTTTCATCCGACAGTGCAATGTACAGGCTATCAGTGTCCATCTGAATAAGTTCGAAATCACTTCGATCGACATATTTATCAAGAAAATCGTGGTAAAATTTCAACATTCGTAGTTTGGCTAATTGGTATACAGCTATACCACATTGATAGGGCCGGTTTATCATGACCTGCCGCTTTCTTTCTTTCAGCTCGTACGTGTCAGTGATGATGTCTAGATCCTCAAAGAAAGGACTTCTAAAAGCCTTATCAACCTCCTTCTCGTCTTTAGTATATCTTGTTTTTGTATGTCTTTCGAGATCTTCGATCATTTTTCCATAGAATGAATTTCCTTTTAGTTTGTAAGTATCTCCCAGTTCTTTGCAACCTTCATACTTGGAATTCAGTTTTTCAATCAACACTTGAAGGTCTTTGTTCTCTTCAATCAATGGGACTATAGAAGGGAATTGCTTCAATTCATTAATAATGGTGTCGACATCATCTCTCTTGTTGTCCTTAATAGCTTCACGTAACTTTGCGGTAAGAACCTCTATATCTCCGTTTCTTCTAGCATCAGCTATCTCTTCAGGGAACCATTTAAAAGGTCTTCCTGCTACATATTTTAAAATCTTGTGTACAGCTGTTACCTCTAAACCATGGTTAATATACCATTTCAGTAGGGGTGTATATAACAAGATCTTCTTTGCCTTAGTCACCCCAAGCAATTTTTTAGTACCTTTTAGAGTTTTTCTGCCCGTAGCTTTTTGGTATTCTTTCATATGTTCAGGGACTAGCTCTTCTGGAACACTGTCTACAACAAATAAGGGGGAGAACTCTTCAAATTTTTCTTTGAGATTTTCAGGTACATGTATATCCACTTGGCAAAAACCAAACACCTTGTCGGTAAGAATATCGTTACACATCTTCTTGACGTATTCGGGATCCGTTGGGTTTTCAGCCTCAATGTATTCTTCTTTACCGCACGGCATTTCTTGATACAAGGTACTTGGGTATAAACTGTTTGAATCATAACCACGGACAGACTTGCAGGTTTTTGGGTTTTTGTATTTATGGGGGCGAATCTTTGTCTTATCTTTCTCTGCATAGCGGGTAAACACAATACTAGGTCCCCCAACCATACCTATTATCAAGAGTTCATAAGCCTTGTTTTTAGGACATTCTATACATTCTTTCCTCACCTTTGAGCACTCTTTACAATCCTTTTTACTACAAGTCTTAGCGCATTTGTGAAAGCAAGGTTTACCTGGAGCATATAATCCAGGCTCGTCTCTCTTCTTCTTTTTTATGGTTTTGTTGAGCACATACATCATTGAGATACCTGGGATAGATACAGCATCTTTTAATATATCAATTTCATCTGGGTAATATTGCTCCCGTGTCTTTTCCAAAGCTTCTACGAAAGGTACAACGTCAGCTAGGTTATACTCCCTCAACCAATCCATCATGGTAACACAACCCCTCTTTTGAAATTCGATCTTAAATTCTTCATATTCTTGATGGGTCACTGTGATTTTCTGTTGTAGGCTTGAGTAAAAGTCTTTATATTCCACAGGGCCTACGTGAGAAAGCTTCTCATAACTATCCAACCATTCGTAAGGAAAGACAAGTTTTTGTACTGCACAATTATTTGCTTTACACCACTTATCAAAAGAGAGTCCCGGGGCTAAGTAGGACATTGCATCTAAAAATTTAAAATGGTCAGTTGTCAGGAACATATACCTATTCTCTTTCTTTGCCACAAAAATCTCCCCAGCTTTCTTGGTCATGTGATTTATAAAATGTTCTTTGATCATATTGATATCATACCTCCCACTATTGAACCCTAAAACAGGAACTTGATTACACCACTTTCTATACTGCTCTAGCACGTTCTTAGGGATAGAATCTTCATCAGGAAGCTGGTATTCTTTTACAACTTTTTCTATGATGGTTTTACTACGGTGTTCTAAATCTGTAATAAAGTCTTTGATAAGTTCTTCAGGGTTTGAGTTTACAAGAAAGGTAGGTTCGTTTGTAAAATTATCTATGATAGCAACACTAACTGGAATATGTTTATTACTGAAAGTTAGGTCGTCAGTCATCTGTTGAGAAAGTTTGTAGAGCGATGCTTCAAAATCGTAAACAATAAAATATGGGTATGGGGTAAATTTCTTTTCAAGTATCATATCACTTAATTCAGGTTTTTCATGTTCCCAAACCGATACAACATTATACCCCAAGTCTTTGATAATCTTTTCCATTTTGAGAGTTTCATTGTATCTAGTTTCATCGTCACTTGAACAGGGGCAGCCGTGCCATTTACACCCATAGAATTGAAAAACTGTCCTAGTCTCCGGCTCGTATCCATCAACCAAAATCTCTTTTTTACCGTTCTTCACACACCGCTCACCCCCATGCCCACAGAGAGCGTGATGAATGTGTTTGCCTCTAGTCTTAGACTGCGCTTCGATCCATCGACACCCTGCGTAACTAAATTGGGTATTACCTCCATAAAACACCTTTTCTGAACTGTTCATGATGTGTTTGAACTTTTCCCCTTTACATATCAATTGTGTCTTTCCTCCTGAACATCTTTTTTCTGTAACGTGTCTATTGTAATTATCATGTCTGTTAAATCTTTGCTGGCATCCAGAACATTCCCAGAGTTCAGTTAACAGCTCTATATTCTTGATGTAAAAACAGTGTCCATTATATAGTCCGATATCTACACATGGTAAATTCGTTTTGAACTGGTCTTTCCCGAACACTAGTTTCCAAACCTTTTGGTCTTTTGGTTCGTACAGACGGATGTTAACAGAAAACCTCTTAGCAATACCCTCAAAATCAACAAGTTTCGTCGCCCTAACGTCTGAAGGTTTCAATTCTTGGTTATCATAAAAATCTCGGGCTAGTTTTAGAGCCTTTCTTGTAGTGTCCTCGGCAGGTCTAGGGATATTATCACGATAGGCAAAGTAAATAGCGAGACACCTCCAGACACATAGATTGTCTTTCTTATCGTCGACGGCGTGAATGCATTTCTTATTATGTAACCAATCTGGTAAGGGTCCACACCCCATTAAAGGTTCGTTGCTGTGAATTACTTTTACTGTTATCTTAGTGAACTCAACCCTACCTTGGAAGACGCCTGGGGTTTCAACGACCTCTGTTGCTGGTAGGTATGCGCTGCTCCACACTTCAGCATTCTCCAAATCTAGCCTTTTGGTCTCACACCTTTTTATATAACCCTCTATTTCAGATAAACTTGTAAAAGTCCCCTCCCCACGAATGGTTTTCTCATAATCAACTTTTTCTCCACCCCCACGATAAATTTTAGACGTAAAACCGTAAACAATCCTTGAACGCATCTCTATGTCCGGTTTTAGTTTGTTAAAAATCATGTTTGATAAGTCATTATTCAGATCAGCATTAACTTCGTGGCGATTTGGGTTTGGTGGGGTTTGTACTTCCCTTTCATCCAATTCAGCTTCTGGTGGTTTTAGTGGTCTGACTATAAGGGTTGTTGGAGGTCGTCGTTTGTTTGGTTCAGCTTTTTTAGTACTTGTGTCTGGGGTAGGTCTTTGCTGCTGGTTGGAAATATTTTTTATCGGTTTGATGATATTTTTATTGGTTAGATCCGTAAGCGATTCATAAAACTTAACTCGGTCCGCCACTTTGAAAGTTTTGTTTATTGTTTTAGGGGCGGGTCTTTGCGACTAATTAGGTATATTTTTATTGGTGGTAACTGTAAGCAAATCATAAAACTTCTTTCTGTCCGCCACTTTGAAAGTTTTGTTTATTGTTTTAGGGGCGGGTCTTTGCGACTGATTAGGTATATTTTTATTGGTGGTAACTGTAAGCGAATCATAAAACTTTTTTCTGTCCGCCACTTTGAAAGTTTTGTTCATTGTTTTATGGGCTGGGATAGGTGTGGGTTGGTGAAGTTTAGTACGTGGGGCTGGGATAGGTGTGGGTTGGTGAAGTTTAGTAGGTGGGGCTGGGATAGGTGTGGGTTGGTGAAGTTTAGTACGTGGGGCTGGGATAGGTGTGGGTTGGTGAAGTTTAGTACGTGGGGCTGGGATAGGTGTGGGTTGTTGAAGTTTAGTACGTGGGGCTGGGATAGGTGTGGGTTGGTGGAGTTTAGTACGTGGGGCTGGGATAGGTCTTTGTGGTTGGTTTTGTATAGGTTCCTCAATAATATTCGTGTTTAGTACTTGTGCTTTTTTTATAGCTTCGATGATTTCTGCTTTACGCTTTCCAGAATATCCTTTAATACCCAGCTCTTTGGCAAGTTGTTTCAATTCCTTGACTTTGAGTTTATCCATCAATTTTCTATTATATTATTATTTCTTTAAATCTGTTTTAGAAATTCAAATTTTTTTATTTAATTTTTTTATTTGGTGATACTTTATTAACCAAGAAATCTCTGGATAAAATCTATGATAAATGTCTGATAAAATCTTGATATCAAAATTAATTTCTTGGTAAAATCTCTGGATAAATCTCTGATAAATCTCTGATAAAATAAAATCCGGGTATAATTACTCCAACATCCTACTAAGCCGTAAAAGCTACCTCTTTGCTCGCTCACATAGTCACGTAACGTTTTGAAATAAAATGTTTTTTCTGTAGAATTGTTAAGTATAAGGATAGATTTTGATGGTGTAAAAAGATGGTTGTAATACGATAAACGGTTATTCGTCACGACCGCCTTTAAAACTTCTATATTTCACCGGTCTTTTGCGGCCTAAATCCTCCAAATCCAACTTTTCGTAATTTCTCGCAAAATAAAAGGCGCTGGGACTTTTCAGTTATATTTTCGAAAACAACTCACCAAAGGGGTTCTTTAGATAAAATAAAAAGAATTTCGAATTTTCCTAACTGACGTCGCATTCTCGAGATTTACGGACAGGCGCTCTTAAATTCTGTTTACTCATCCCAGCATGAACCCTGTGTAAAGCCTTTGACATGGTGGATCATGCTCTTCTTCTGGATAAACTGAAATTGAATGATGTTGCTGGCAAATCCAGGAAGTATTTTGAGTTCTACTTGACGGACAGGCACCAGCGACATGTAGTCTGTGTGGGTGGTTATGTCTCAGACTTGGTGCATATGAAACATGGGGTTCCTCAGGGCCATATACTTGGCCAGCCCCATGCTTTTCACGGTATTTATTAACTGCTGCTTCATGTCAGCACTTCTGAAATCGATCTTTATGCAGACGACACTACGATCACGTTGTCAGCTGACTAATTTGGCAGTATGGGAAGACTGCAAGTCACTCTCAATGCATTCGTATTGAAAGTATTCATCTGAGCATTAGCCAACAGGCTTCCACTTAATGAGAAAAAGACCAATGTCCTTCTAGTGAAGGGGAAACAACTTCCAAGCAAAATAAACAGTGTTCCTGAGATCATTTGAAATGGCAGTCTGCTAACTAACGTTATGAACGTTAAGCTGCTAGGTCTTGAAATTGATGAAAATATCTTTTTCTGAGCATTTGAACACTGTTTATTAATTGTAACAAAGTTTCACAGCGCATTGGTGTGTTAAAGAAAATTAGAATTATTTGCCACTTGAACAGAAATTACAGTAACTGTATTACAATGCTATGATCAGCCAGTCATTACAGTCATTAATAATGCAAAATTAATGGTATCTGGACTAATTGCAATAAAGGCAGCCCAAGGAGAGTCTTTGAACAGAAACAAGAAGCAAGAGTAATTTTAAACGTCCACCATCAATCACCATCAGTTCCCTTGTTTAATCACCTTAAATGGTTGCCATTTTGTAAAGATGCTGTGCTATCTATTTAAGTGTATCATTGCTTATAAGCGATTACGTGGTGAAGTGCCCTCTTATCTCAATAATCTACTTAAGGTAAACAGCAATGTACGCACTAGGCAAACTAGGTATTCCAGTGTCAATTTAATTTGCCCTGGATTTAATTGCCAGACAGAAAGGGGAATCACTTGTAAATTGTGGAACAGTTTACCATTGTCAATAAGACAAAGAGACTTGCTAAAATATTTTAAGCATGCATTATGAAACAAACTCAACAGCAGACTCTTGGTCATTTTATTATTTAACTTTATAGATAAGACTCATACAGTTATATTTTGTATTTTATTATGGTTTAGTATTTTCTATTTAATATAATTTGTAGCATTATTAGAATTGTATTTATATTTATTGATTGTAGGGAGGGCCAGATGTTTATTAGCCTTAGCCTTAGCTATTTAGTGTAATCTTCACTTCACTTCACTTCACTTCACTGTTTAATGTTGATTGGTACATTCTGTTGTGTTCACTTTTTCAACAGTTCTGCAGCCGATCTCAGCTACTACCAAAGTGAAACTCAATGTCAAGGCAGGCTCTGATTTAAACATTCCCAAGGTATGAGTATATTGAAGTGTTCTGTTTTTGTAGTACAATTGAACCTTTTCCCTTCTAGAGCTGATCAATCTGCAACTTCTCCTTTCAATAGCAATGCATTGTTAAGGAACACCTGATGAGAATCAGGGATATTATCAACTTAAGAATTTTGAAACAATACAGCACCAAACTGAAATACATTTTTTAATGAATTCAGGGGCATTGAAGATGGGGAATTGCTACTTATTCACTTGTAAGACAGTAATTTATAGTCTTTTGCTGTCGTGTTCAACATGTCATCGTCCTAGCTATTTTGATTACTGGTTGTAGGTGGTTTGCCTCTGCCTGATGTACTCCTTAATGTACAATTTAAATTTGTTTTTTTTGTGAGTGAAATACTGATTCAGTCGCGTAATCATTATTTGTTGTTTTATTATTTCAGGTATTTCTGAGCCTTGTTTTGCAGGAAATTTCACTCGTCTTGATGACACAACAGTACCATGACGTCATGCAGTTACTGGAGTCGTTTGACAGAATGACAATTAACTCTGCATTCAGGAAATACAAACCAAGTCAACCACTTCACGGGCACGCCAAACAGTGGTAAGAGATTCACATACAGTTACTGTTACAGTGGAACTCCTTCTAACTGCCACCTCACACAGCAGCATCTGAGTAAAACAATGTTCACTTTTTTTGTTTTTACGAGAGTCTCATTGACTTTTGATCCATCTCGTAAGGAATACAACCTCTAAGCAACCTTCATTTTTGTTTGTCCTACCCTGGTGAGCAGGGTTGGTGCAGTGGTGAGGGTACTCGCCTTCCACCAATGTGGCCTGGGTTCAATTCCTGGCCGCAGCGTCGTATGTGGGCTGAGTTTGTTGGTTCTCTACTCTGCTTTGAGAGGTTGGTCTCTGGTTTTCCCCTCTTCACAAAAAAAAAACACATTTGATTTGATTTCATTTCATTAGTGCTTTACCGTGTTGCCAATTAGTATGTCAGTGCTAGATAAAATTGACACTCAAATCAAGTTCATTATTACTATTACTATTACTATTACTACTACTACCACTATTTCTATTACTATTACTATTACTATTACTATTATAATCATAACTATTACAAAATTCTCAAATCTGATTGGCTATCAACTGCCCCGATTTCAGCCTTAATAGGACAGTTAAATTGGGCAGTACGCGTCATGCCTGAGTAATTGGACAGTACGCGCCATCATGCGCGCGCTTAAATGGCTTTTTTTCACTGCTGGCATAAAAAAACGTGGAATTTCATGTGCTTTGATTTAAAAAAAAAAAGAAGTTTATACATCACAAATTTTGTTAAAGTTATGATTAATTGGTAATGAGACTTTGTGTCGTCCAATTCGGTCTGCAATCATACTCGTGATTAAACAAATCAGACTCCCGCTACGCGGTCGTCCGATTTTGTTAATCACTCGTATGATTACAGACCGAATTGGACTCCACTCAGTCCTATTACCATTACCTATTACTATTATTATTAAATTATAAATTTACTCTTGATTTAACCTCAATAATGGCTATTTGTCTACCACTGCTAGCTACAGATGGTTGGGATCACTCGTATGAGCCTTTTCTTACTTACGTAGGATCTGTTGCCGCTCTTTTTAATGAATCACCTTCCAGTTATAACTTTTAGAAATTCAGACTTTTTTATTCACAGGAGAAATTCTGTAAAATTTGGGAAGCACCCTCTAAAATACTTTGGTTCATTTTTTTTGGTCAAAACTTTTAAGTAAGAACAGGGCCATAACTTCCTTATCAGTATTTGAAGCAAATATCAGGAGGGAGAATCTGGCTACATTAATTACTGACGGCAGCTGCATAAACTGCCACCTTTGTAATTCTTAATTAACGAGAGCTTAATTGTTATTTTATTATTATTGTCAAGTACAATTAATTTTAGTCATAAGTCTAGGTAATTTAATGCATTGTGAAATAAAATTTATTGAAATTTAATTTAGTCATAAAGTTATAGTGGGGCTCCCATACTCATGGAATATGGTCAACCTCTTTTTGTTTGGTTGTCACGTGACTGACCGAGCGTACGTACGTACGTACGCGTCTACAGATTTTACGGGTAGGGTAGGGGAGACTATGAAAAGGAAGGGAGGGGTATCTCAGGCGTGTCTTGGCAAATCCATATCGTTTATATTGGACATTCACAATATGGTCAATTGGAGGTTAATTGACAGCTGTCAAAACGGTAATAGCCACTGACCAGCATCACATGACCAAATTGTGGGCTCATGTGTTAACTCATCGAGTTCTGGTAGCCCGCGTATTTTTGGCGGGAAATTGTGTTGACGACTGAAAAGAAATTTTCAGTTCATTGTCTTTTTGAGACAATATTATTACTCTACACTGTGAAAGTTTTACTAAAGGATAAACGAAACAATTTCTATTGCTATTGTCAACAAACAATAGCAGAGAAAATATAATTTGCAGAACACAGGGTTCAGGTGAAGAGCAACGGGAAAGAGAGCGGAAGAGAGCAAGAATTAACTGGGGAAGAATGAGCGAAGAAGATTGCCAAAGAAGGCGAGCTCGGGAAAGAGAAAGGAGACGAAATTATAGCGAAGAACGCCGACAAGCAGAAAGAGTCCGGGCTCGAGAAAACTGACAAAATGTTAACGAAGAACGCCGAAAAGGGGAAAGACTCCGTGCTGTGGAAAACAGACACAATTGTAGCGAAGAATGCCGAGAAGCGGAAAGACTCTGTGCTGTGGAAAACAGACAAAATTTTAGCGAAGAACGCCGAGAAGCGGAAAGACTCCGTGCTGTGGAAAACAGACAAAATTGTAGCGAAGAATGCCGAGAAGCGGAAAGACTCTGTGCTGTGGAAAACAGACAAAATTTTAGCGAAGAACGCCGAGAAGCGGAAAGACTCCGTGCTGTGGAAAACAGACAAAATTGTAGCGAAGAATGCCGAGAAGCGGAAAGACTCTGTGCTGTGCAAAACAGACAAAATTTTAGCGAAGAACGCCGAGAAGCGGAAAGACTCCGTGCTGTGGAAAACAGACAAAATTGTAGCGAAGAACGCCGAGATACCCTGCTAAAAGCCATGCAAGAGAGAAACCTCGGCTCGTAGGGTAAAGCAGAGAAGGTTTTTTGCTCATGATTATGAATTATAGGATTGAAGGAAACCCTGATCTTCTTGAGTGCTTAATAATTTTACGATTTCATTTAATAATTCAATTTGAGTGGCATCCATAACTCAATTTAATTATAACATAACAAAAAGGAAAAACATTTACATTTATTTTGCTTCCATGCAGGCTATATACTGGAACTTAGATAGCAAGCTAAATTAAGTAAAAAATGCTTGCGGAACTGTCTAATTAACAATTAGACCCGTAGCCCGCAAGGGCTACGGGTCAATAGCCCATGAGGCGAAGCCGAATGGGCTATTGACCTGTAGCCCTTGAGGGCGAAGGGTCTAATTGTTTTAGTATCACCCAACTAGTCGGACAGAAAAAGCAATAATAAAGTTAGCAAATGCAAGTTGAAGAAAGATTTATTTGGGAATAAAACAAAAGAAAGCGCCACGAATTTCGCTACTCGAGGACTATTACTAATAGACCTCTAGTAGCGTAGCCAATCAGATTGCGGCATTTGCATTAGTCCACTAGTTGGGTGATACTAAATGTGTTTTTATATAGATAGTTATATCTAAGCCCTTTTGCATACATTTTACCATACCTTGGAGTAAACATTTATTTTACCGAGGTGTTCGTTTTCACACGAAAATGACAAGAGTTGTGTCCTGCATTTCCCAGTAGCGTGTACAAATCTTTTAAATACATTTACGCAAAAAGAATGGTTAATTTCATCAGGAATAGAATACAGTACATTGATAATTTGTGTTTTTTGTAGAATATACTCCATGACTTTGTAGGTAGAAAGACCGTACTAATGGCAGACGAAAGTTTTGACAAAAATCATAGCGAGTTAACCGACCTCGACACTAAACTATAGTTAAAAACGTTTGTGAATTCCTTCGCAATATTTTAGAATGCTTTTACAGTTTAAAGTGAAATGAAAGTACTAAACGGGAGCCCCGCTTTTAGGCTTGGCTAAATCTATATGTTATATTTATACAACTGTACTCAATAATCAATGATTTTAGATTGTAGTGTAATTTTAAGTGTCCCCGATCAGTAGAACACTTGTGGTTGACTAGAAGATTGTGACACGATAATGAAGTTACTGACTGACTGACTGACTGCATTTTTGCTTATCCTTTTTCAATCGCTGCTGATTAACATTATCTCCTAGGTGGAAGTATGCAATGTCAAGCATTCTCGAGGAAGATGTTCGTAGAAGACTAAGAAACTGGTCGTGGAAACATATGAAGCAACACAGGTATGCCATTTTATTTTTTTCTCAAGCGTCTGAGCAGGCCGGAATCCTAAATCCTCGAATTTGATTGGCTAACCACGAATCTCATCCTAGAACCACTCAATGGTGTGTGGGGTCAGAACAGGGGCTTTTGGTCACAAAGCTCACTGGAAAAAAGGGTTGCAGACCTGCCTTATCGTTGCTAGGCGATTTTAAGTCTCGTTAGGGGAAGAGTGCTTGCAGACACCTTAAAGAGTGCTGTTACGGAAATTCTCACTGGGTTGGGAGGGATTGAGAGAAGTGGTTCTGGAAAAAAAGGGTCACAGACCTGCCCTATGAAGTCTCCTTAGGGGAAGAGTGCTGACAGACACTTTCCCTGCAAGGGAATAGAGTTGGGAGCGCGGTTACGGAAATTCTCACTGGGGTGGGAGGGTTGAGGGAAGTGGTTCTGGAAACACAGTCTCCTCCCCGGTCATCACTACGCTGCTTTGTGCTTCATCTCATTTTTTCTCTTTGTTCTTTAGAGCTTTGTGTCGGGAGTACAAAGAATTGTACAAACAGAAACTTCTCAAGGATAAACCCTCAGACTCTGTGCTGAAGGGAATAGAGGTACAATATGTTTAAACATACATGTATTTATATGTCTATATTCTATTTTATAGTGCATTAGTATATTTTTTGTTGACAAGAATCAACTCGTGTACTATGGCGAAGTTCAAAAGCTACGTAAGGTTAAGAATCTGACACTGAAAGGTCTTGTTTTTTATTTTTTTTTTTTTCAACTCTAAGTAGTTGTTGATATATGGACCTTTTTTTATCCAGAAACTGGAAAAAAAGCTTGATGTGCTGAATATAACAATTTGCAGACAGCAGGCAGCTTTTGAGGTTAGTAGTTAAAATATTGATCATAAATTATGTTCTCTACCATGAAGGAACCGGTTGATAGGCTGTAACGATGAGGTGAACCCCGCGTCAGACTTTTGGTCTGTGGTCGATTGTGCGAGCCCCGGTTGTACACCGTACCACCCTCCCCTTCCGTGTGACATTTCTTTGGACAAGAGTGAACTTCTCAAGGTCCCTGTGCACCCAGTTGTCTCAGAGGGCGTGTACCAATTCACTGCACAACCACAATCAAAGAACACTAGATGAATATTTACACATGTATGGCCAGTGTCAACAAATGAACAGGGTCTAGTGAAAAAATCAGGGCAAAATGCAATTTCATTGTGTCAGCGCAATAGGTGGTTTCCAGCTGGTCTGGACTAGATTTAGTTATACTTCTTGTTGGTTGAGAACATGGCACGAGGTTTCTTGGCTCAAATCACTGTAAAACTGGGCAACATGTAGTTATCATGTATGGTTTTACTGGGCACTATGTAGTTGTCATGTACGGTTTTTTTTAAATCTAATTTTATGTTTTTAATTTTAGTTAAATTTTAGTCATGTAGGCGTGATGTTGTAGGTTTTTAGGGCCGGCCTGGTGATCTGTAGTCTATGAAACATCGTAATTAAGTAAACAACAAAGAATAAGTTGTATAACTTGACCCGTGAGGTCCCGCGCGCGCTTGTAATAAAGCAAATTTACAAAATAATCCCCATGCGAGGGCCGTATGTTGTAGGTTTTTAGGGGCGGCCTGGTGATCTTTAGTCTGTCGATGGAACTGCCAGGTGTAGTTGATTTGTCACATTGGGCTTGATTGTTTTCCTTTTTTAATTGTATTTAGGACATAATGTTAACATTAATTTAATTTTTTTCATGTAAATAGCATTAACGGCGTTGCGCTTTGTATGGGGTCTCTGGCTCTTTTGGGCAACTCCTTTTTTTAGTAGTATAAGTTGCCATGAAATTGCAATAAATGAACGTGCCAAACAAGAATCTTTATATTATTATTATAGCCGGTATTAAGACATCAAAGCAATGTTGATGTTACATTCGACATTGAAATGGAAACCACCGTAATTCTTACTTGATTGTGGATTTCTTATTCCATCTCCAGGAAGCCACAGCACTTAGAAAGAAGAAAAAGAAAGCTGAAGAAAAGGAAAAGAGTGGAGGGTTTTTCAGTGGATTGTTTGGCTCCAAAAAGAAAGGAAAAAAGGAAGAGGAAGAAAAGTCAGGTGAGATAAAATCAACCAAAATAATGAAGAAACCAAAGAACTTTAGGACTTAAATGACTTCCCTTAAGCCTGGTTTTCACTACGATGCAAGCATAAGGATTAGCAGAAAACAAAGGAGAACACACAGGAATGAAGTCAAGCATATGACATAAGACATCGACATAAGCATAAGACATCGACATAGGACCAAGCATAAGCAAAGTAAAGACAAAAGAACAAGCGAAGAAAAACACCGTCCTTTTGTCTTGTAAAGCCCCACAGGACACGTTTTTCTTTGTTTTCATTTGCTTATGCTTGCGTAGTAGTGAAAACCAGGCTTTAGCAATGTGATATCCTATGTTTTTTTGGATTCCACTTTCTATACAGTCAAAGGTTCCTTTTCGACCACTCCTGATTTTCGGTCTGTAACCCCAGGTACGACCGCCAGTGTTTAACTCTGTTTGTATTGTCACTATGAATCTCGCAAAAGTGAGCGATGAACAATTTAACAACGTTTGGACTTCAATGAATGCACTTAGCGATGTGATATTCTGTATTTTAATTTCATGCGAGGTACAGTCGCCGGTTCCTGTGCGACCACTCTGTCATTGTTAAACTCTTATTGTAGGGGTAGTTTCTAAAGAAACTGGTGCTGCGTCGGTGGGGTATTGGAACACAAGAAATTGGGATAATCGAAAAAGTTGATAAAGTAAATTGTACCATCGTAAAGTATAAGGAGGAGGTGCTGACGTTTCGAGCCCTTCGTCATTCGCTCTGACGAAGGGCCAACACTCGAAACGTCAGCACCTCCTTCTTTTACCTTACGGTGGTACAAATTACTTTATCAACTTGTTCGTTTATCCCAATTCATTGTTAAACTCTGTTAGATTATCACTAAGACTGGTTAAATAAAAGTTCTCTTTCATAAGGAGCACTCCTGCGCCGCAGCAACTCGTAGAAAATATCCCTACTGTCGTGCCGTGAGTGCGCGGGTGTGTGTAAACTTGCGTACCTTTTCTCTTATGAGCATTGGTTATCCTTTGAATTTTATGAGTACAAGACTTGTATAAGTAGCCATTTACAGTTCGCAAGATATCTTTGTGTCGCATCTGTTATTTACACTTTCCTATGATGTTAAGGCGGATAGTCTCTCACATGAGCGATCAGCTCCAAATATGACTAATTCGTCGAAATTGCGGTAATACATTCATGTCCTGTTTTTTGGAGCCGTTCTTCCAGACCTGTTTGAGTTTTCAATCGATAATTACACGAAAACGTTTGCAGCAAAAAATGTTATACTTCTACACGTTGTTTCTTACTTGATGCTTTGTTTACATGAATTTTTTCAGCAAGATATCTTGAAAAGCAGAAGAGTTACAATGTTTTAAATGTTTGCTGTATATGGGACATGAATGTATTACCGAAATTGCGAGGTGCGGACTTGTGACTGTGTACATGATAAACTTCAATTGTCTCATTAAGAAATCCTAACTGAGGAACAGAAGAAAGAAGAATTGGAGAAATTATATGCTGCCATAGGCTACAGTGAGGGAGAAGTCATAACAGCATTTCCAAAGGAGGTTTGTATCATATATAGCAATAGTTACAACAGGAACAGAGAATAATGCAGTTTTTACAACAAAGCTGACAAGGTAGAAGTTTTGCACCTTAAATATTTCCCTTTTGTGATAAATCACCCATAGATGTTTCCTTACAGTTTCACCTGTTACTGAGTACAGAAAAATAGTTTATCAAACAAGTTGATAAAGTAAGTTTTACCACCGCAAGATTAACGGCGAGCTGACGTTTCGAGTTTTATGTACCTATCAATGTTAAGCCGGCGGGGGGGAGGGGAGTCAGGGCATTGGGTGGGGATTTGATTGTCTTTGTTGGCCCTGGGGTAGGGCATTTGACTGACCTTGTTCTCCCGGGGGAGGGAATATTTGAATCTTTCTTTGCCAGCCTTGGGATATTTGACAGCGATGTGCAGCCCGGGGTGGGGAAATTTGGTTGCATTTGACTGGAATGATTTGCCCGTGGGCAGGGAATTTGACGGCAAATTTTTCAAAAATGTCAAATCCCCACCCCATGCCCTGACTCCCCCCCCGCCGGCTTAACACTGATAGGTGCATTAGCCCTTCGTCAGAGCGGTACACAGTGGTATCGATTCGTCTGATTAACCTTTTTGTGTTTCACGTTCTCACCAGCGCAACTCCTTTATACTTTTTCATTTGCTCGTAGTTTGTCATATTCCAGTTTCTCCTTTCTCACACTTTCACACCTTCAGGGTTCTAAATATGGTACGCATTATCAGTAAAGGGTATAGAACATTGTTGTCTTGTTCAAAAACACTCTAAGCATATTTCAAGGTCAAGGCCTTTTGATACTGAACACCCATGGTATTAGTACGTATAATTGTGTGAATTGAAGTTTTTATGTTTTTTTGTGTGTGTTTTCAGTATGTGGAAAACAAAGTGACGGTGCACTTAAAGCAGATCAGTGTTTGTTTAAGAGATGATACCACTGACAAGTAAGATTACATGCCGGTGTTTTAATTACTAGACATAACAAGAAAAAATCACTTAACATTTCTAGTAACACTTCGAGCTTAAACAGTCTTTGGTATAGAGATCCTGGCCCCACTATACTTAAATTTTAGAAGCAAACAAACAGATAGTACCTTTCCATTTACCTTGGGAAGTTCCCTGGAATTCGAACCTTAATTTTGTGACAGGGTGTGCAGCTCTCTGTAACCTTTAGTGACTGTGTCTCTGTGTGTAGCAGAACCCATTATTTGTTTTGTTTGTTCTGTTTTTTATACATTGAGTTGTGAATCAACAGCGTGAAATCTTACGACAGCTGTATTGGCACGCAACGTTTGTTAATTATTGTTAAAAGTATTATTAAATAACCATTGTTTTCGATTTCCTTTGGTAGGCATATAGAGGTTTCCAGGCTCAGCTTTAAACATCTTTTTGCTGATCTTGCCCAGAGGCCTTCAGCTCAAGCCATCAAGTGAGTATATAACACTTCCAACTGCTCCACCCTCCCCACCCTCGCTCTTCTTGGTATGATCAGGTTCGTGTGTGAAGTGCATGATGGGTAGGCTGTTTATAGACCTGTTTTTCTTACACTTGCCATTTACTTGAGAAAAATGGCACGGTCCCTTAGGCTTTCTCCAGACCTCAACTCTCCCTCTCATCTTTTGCGCTTCCGTCTGTTCTCTTACAGTGATACTTGCAATTTATAGCATGGAGAACATGAACGTGCCGTGAACAGTTCATTTTTATATCCAAGCTTTCGGAAAGCGCGCGCTGTGATTGGCTAATACGCGCGATCCATTTGCCCATGGGCTGCATGCTCACGTCAGATTGTGAAGTTGGGAAGTCTTCTGTTATAAAATAAATGGTAAACGCAGCAGCTGTGCATCCATTGAGTTATGGACGCAATTAGGAGTTTGCTCAAGTCTCTTACTCATCGTTCGTGCTTAGCAACCTCCCGCGTGCGTCCATGACCGAATGGTTGGGCGCTGCACGTTTACCATTTCTTCAATATCCGTTATGGAGGAAGCGCGAGGTCAACATGGCTGCATAGTGGCCGAGTTCTTTTTTGCGCTTTTGTCCTGCCGAGACACAGTCAAACATCAAACATTTTAGTGTTGGGTGATGATATTTGGCTGTTTTACGTGACTATACAGAGTGACTGCTAAAGTTGATGAGATGAAGATGTTTGGTTCTGCTACTAATGACGGCAAAATGCCACTGATGATGTCATCTCAAAGTGACCAGTCAGGTGAGAGAGTTTATGTCAAGTTATTTCGCCCTGTTTGTTCTCTTGACCCCGCCTCGTCCTCAGAGGCGCAGTTTTTATGCCACTGATGATATTATCACAAAGTGACCAATCAGGTGAGGGAGTTTATGGCAAGTCATTGTTCTCTTGACCCCGCCTCGTCCTCAGAGGGGCAGTTTTTGGCCTTTACTTTAGTTTGCAATCTGTTTAAATATGATGTATAATTAACAACTATTCGCCGAAGTGGAGGTGAGGGAGTTTTCGTTGTTATGATTGCCGTGACGTCTCGTTTTCTTGCTGACAGAAAAAATTTCTGAAGACATTTGTTTAGATCTGATGGTGACATTTCTTTAAATGTAGTTGTTAGCTCTTTCTCTGAAACCATTCTGTAAGAAATGTAATTCAACTTTGGTTCTCAAGTGAACAAGTGACATCAAATTTGGTTACGCAAGATTAATTTGCATTTGTTAACAAAACCTTTCCCATTGGTTTTTATCGATGAACTCCGGGTTAAAAACATGAACCATTACCTTTGAACACGAACAAGCCAAATTTTGTCGCTTTCTTCGTGTTTCATGAACTGCTTCGTTGTCAATTTGGATGATTTCTCCGCTTGTCACGGATGAAAACAATTTATGCGACGGAGCGAAAAACTCGCTAGTTGCTCGGAGGTAAATAGCACAGGATATTCTGAGTTACACTAGCCAATCAGAGCGCACCTTGAACGCTATCCACTGTTTCATTATATACTGTTATGCTTAAAGAAATGTGCATATTGCGACCAGTTGGAGAATCGGACATAGTTTGATAATACGCTGGCTTGAAACAATGAATGTAAGTTAATACTTTTGTATGTGAGTATTGAATTGAAGACAAAAAACATTTTCCAGGGCAACATATTGCTCTTTTTACCGCTGCGTTTGAGACCAATCCCCTTGATGGCAAGTGTGACCAACGAGCTGTAGTGACGTCACAACCAGTGAAGATCATATATGACGCCGTAAGTATTACTCAAGCTATCTCACCTGTAATTCTCATTTCTGAAGAGTAACTGGTACCACCATTGCATTGGAACTAAAGCATGTTGCTCAGATATTCACGGCTGGTTTTGAGTGAGGAGGCATTAACTATTTATTCTAGTGTGGTATAAACCCTATTCAAAGTTTAAGTTGGAGCTGCACAAATTCAGCTTAGGCGGTTTTGTTACGCTCGGTCTAGCTTTCGATTCAATAACCGGCCCAAGTTATAGTTGAGCCATTTATGATGCTTAAGAGAACGATAACGATAAGGCGAGCACAGTACGCGTTATGTGTCTTCACGATGCCAAAGTTACAATACTTTTTGTAACCTTGTACACGATGCATCTATTCTGTAGTGCTCTATATTTTGTGTATGCTATGCTTCCATATTAGGTGTGTATAGTGTCGCCGTGAAGTATAAACCCGTGTTTAGATATTGAATGAAACACAGCTCCTTTCTGCACTTCATTTGTCCTTCATAATTAATTCATTTTTAAGAAGCTTCATCAAATACTCCATACATGTTTTATCACACATCTAACACCGCAGATCTTGTCAAAAATGCTCAGCTGCGCATCGTAGATTAAACTTTCTTCTTGATGTAAAATATAAGTTCTTTTATTTGCATTTTTGGTTGAAAAATATTTTGTTTCCTTTTCCCTTAAGAACACCGTCCAGCATGTGATAAGCTTCTTCCAGCCTCCAAAAGATGTCCACTTACAGGAGTGAGTGTGATCAACAGTTCAGTTGACTCTAGACTTACCTTGAGAGTTATAGTAATAAATGCTTTGAATGACTCTTATAGTATGGTTCACTGTCGCTTTTTAGGGGTTTGGAGCACAGTGTGTGTTTCTAAATCATTTCAGTGAATGAGTTATTTATGGGTTTTTGTTTATTCTCTGTAGATGACGTTTATTCCATAAGGTTGTAACCTTGTTGTAGTTGTTATGGTTCAATTTCATCCTTGGTTTAGATTTTATTTTCCTTTGTTTCAAACTCATTACCCCACATTACCATACCTGAAAAAACAAAGGAAAATAAAATTTAAACCAAGGAAAAAAATTGAAAAGCAACATAGTCATCATCACTTGCAGTATATGCATCTTTTAAGCTATCGTAATTTCGCTTTTCGCTGGCGTGCTTTTTATGCAGATGTTTCAGTCTGTTTCTTCAGGATTAAGGATTGACCTTTATAATTCGTTACAAGGAACGATCCTTATATAGGTCATCACAAAAGTGTCGGGTGCACACTAGGAACTCTGACTGACAAGAAGTTACATTGAAATAACAAGCAAAAAAATTTTGGCGTTAAGCTCTTACCTGATATTACTTGCAGCAAATCCTGGTCATAATTGAAAGTTTCAAAACTACATGTTTTACACAACTTAAAATTATATCCTGTGACATTGTTATAGGCTTTCTGCCGCCGCTTACTCGAGACTAGAAGATCTGAAGTCCGTGTCAAAAGCAAGTCTGGCATATGCAGTTGAACACCACAAGGTAACAAGACTGTCTGAGGTTAAGAGTCTTTCACTTCCAGCTGTTGTCTATTGAAACGCAACCTGTATCATTTTTGAAAAAAATATCCATGTGCATTCTGGTGATGTGATATCATGCAGGGCCGGGTTGTTCGAAGCAGGTTTAAAGTAACCCAGTGTTAGTGCGAAATGTAAGTGCAGATAGGAGAGTTTAAAAGCACATTCAGTATACTTCTTTTTTAATACAATTTGATGATTGTATGCTCTGAATAAAATAGAGAAAGTTATCGGAGAAAACGTTTTTTAACAAGAGGAAAAAAAAAACATGTTAAAATTTAACCCTGGGTTAGCGCTAATCGGCCTTCGAACAACTTGCCCCTGGGGGTAACCTCTTAATGGACTAACATCCCGTCAGGAGGGGGGAGGGTGTAGCAAAACTGGGGAAAATATAAATGAAAAAGAAAAAAGAAAAATACGCTGGAGAAAATCCCCTGAGTGTAAGCTTCACGTTTACACCTCTACTGGTACTTCAAGTGGGAAGCCGACTGTTTAACCTCGCTCTAGCCTGAGTGGATAAGTGAACTTGATCAAGTTTTATTTGTTAAGATCAGAACAGTAGCTTATGCGACAAATATTTTCCTCGAGTCAGCTATTGTACAGAGAAAAGGTCAGGACGAGAGGGCTAACACGCAACTTGACTTTCATATCACAGATCACAGATGTCAATGTGGATGTCAAATCTCCATTTATCATCATCCCCGAAGGCGGCGTCTTCACGAAGTAAGAGTACTGAAGAATACTCTACAATGATACAGTTTGTTTTACATTACAGGATATTTCTAACATTTTTATCTGTTGATCAAACCATGCAGTCTGACCCTTATGCAGCAAGCTACTGTACGGTGGCACCGATTGTTTTACTTTTCAGAGTGGTTCTAACTTTTGTATCTGTGGATCAAACCATGCAGTGTGACCATTCTTTGGAACGCTACTGAACAGTACTGTACTGTGGTACTGTTTGTTTTACTATACAGTGTGGTTCTAACTTTTGTATCTTTGGATCAAACCATGCAGTGTGACCATTCTTTGTAAAGCTACTGAACAGTACTGTACTGTAGTACTGTTTGTTTTAGCCCCATAACTACCGTGCGAGGATAGAAATTGAGAAAACCATGAGTTTGAGTTTTCATGGTCATCGTGGCTAGCGGCATGGCTCGCGGGCGCGTGCGCCTTGCGACGTCGACGACGTTGCCCCTTTGCCCCAACATGGCGGCCATAGTCATCCGGGATATTTGGAATGTCTTAAACCGAAACGAGGCTTTGTTTTTCGCGCGCTTTTCGCGGCTTGCCGCGGCTACACAACCTACAGCCAGCAGTCTACAGCAGTCTACAATGTTTTGCTGAAGAAACGGATTATTCATAGCGGTTTTGGAGGAAAAATTTTCTTCCTACAAGTTTTCAAGCGTTTTTGGAGGGACATAAGCATAAAGCTGAGTTCTTTCTACAAGTTTTCAAGCATTTTTGGAGGGACTGTTTGAGGAGCTCCGCTTTTAGGCTTGCCTAAATATATTTAATACTTTTTCATCTGTGAATCAAACCATGCAGTGTGACCATTCTTTGGAAAGCTACTGAACAGTACTGTACTGTATACAAGACTATGTGGACAGTTATCCGATTGTGTTTAATGTTAACAGATCCTGCAGTGTTTTGGTCGTTGACCTTGGACACCTCAAGATCACAAGTGACCCGGAACAAGAAAGGGTCACATCTACCAAGGTATGTTACAGTGAGCACCTCCCTTTCACCTTACGGTGGTATAACTTACTTTATCAATTCGTTTGATTATCCCTATAACTTATGTTTAATATAGTGTTGCCTGGACAAGAGCGACGGGGATTTCTATTTACGTTTTGCGTAATGCATTTAACATGGTTTCTTTACTCTTATTTCCTTGCTTGTCCGGAAACGCCTTTTCAAAGTTATTTCAGGTCTTGATTTCAATGCTAACTTTAAACCGTAATGTATTATTTGTAATGTGTGATTTATGTAATGTTCAAAAACGCATTAATAATTGATGAAGAAAATACAAAGGAAATTAATAAGTGTTGTGGCTGTCAAATCCTCAGTGTCATATTCTAGCGATACCGCATAACCACGAAGAACTTTAACATTGATTTAAACACACTTTAATGCTCTCAACATCAGGAAACATTTTCTATCGATTCTTAGGTCACTCAATCTTCACAGCCGTCGAAGAAAAACTTGCCCGCTTTCACAGTTACAATCAGTTCTTAGAGCTTACAGCGGTTCCTAATGCAACAACAATAGTGAAATATACCTCGGTTAAAACGCTGAATTAAAGTTAATACTATAAAACGCTTCGAGTGTACTCACAAAATCGTTGTTGACTGTCCTTTCTTAAGCTTCCACGTGCACTGATCTGATTACATCGTTAACACAACTAATCGATACTAGGTCGACGAGCGCTCGAGAGAAATATGGCGTACGCCTGTAACAAGTTTCTTTACATCTGATACAGACACGGCTAACATTTGCGTTCAATTTTCTTTGTCAAACTACACCGAAATGAAAATTTAAGTGCAATAATGAATAGGTCTACATGGACCGTTTTTGAAACCGTTCAATTAACTCGCATGTCGTGCTTTATCAGTATAGAACACTCGGCTACGCCTCGTTTTCTATACTTGATAAAGTACTCCTGCTCGTTTATATAACTTCACTTCAAATATGTTTATAGGATCTCAGTGTATCGGATTTAGAGTCAAAGTGTTATGACAAGTTTGACCTCCGGCTGGAAGATCTACAAGTCCTCGTTGCCAAGTCAGGTATTGTTTATGCTGTCCTTCTTGGGGATGAATGTCTGTTAAAGAATTGATTCACCCAACCTGTTTGCTTCTGCTGATAATTGTTACCTTCATTCCTTTTGTTAAAAAGTCCAAAGAAATCACTAAATCTCACTTAAACACACAGCTTATTGTAATCCTGTGTAAAAGTCCGTGTTCCAGTGTTCGGTTACCAATTTTCACACGTTTCAAAAACCTGGTTTAACTAAACATGTTTAGGTGATGTGAATGGGGCATTACCAGATGAAGAAATATGACAGATACAAATCTCACTGTCCGGCATGAGATACTTTAAACTAAACAATAGTTCTTGTGGTCAGTCTTGGACATATTGGTATTAGTTTACGTCATAACGCTTAATAAAAAAGAGTGCAGATTGCGTGCTAGGACATAGTTGCTCAATGGTCGATTCTGAAAGGTTTAACTGACTCATTTATTTTGTTTTACTAGGGGAGGACTGGCAGGCAGCGCGCAAGAAAGTTAAATCTGACATGCACATCTTGGATCCAATGGGTTTTGGTATGAAACTGCACAAAGCTCTGAACCCTGATGACATTCGACTGGCACAGTAAGTGGTTTGAAATTTCATCATGATAATAAGACAAGTTTCATGCAGTATATCAAACACGAGATACAGTGTTTCATCACATATCAAACGCGAGATAGTGTTTCATCACATATAAAACAAGAGATACAGTGTTTCATCACATATAAAACACCGAGAAGAGAACTTAAAATACGACGCGCAGCGGAGTAGTTTTGGCAAAAATCGAGGTGTTTGATGTTTGATGAAACACATGTATCGAGTGTTTGATATTGTTTCTCGAAAGAAATGATCCAGAAGGAGAAATTAGCGATGCAAAAACGAGCCGTGTTTCATCAGATATCCAAACACGTCACGGTGCCAGATTTCATTTGTCCTAACATTTTGCATTATTAATGAGTTTGAAAAATATATTCTGATTGTTCAACATGATTGGGAATTTCAAAGGCAAGAGTAGTTACATATCGATTATCCTCTTCATGAATTGTGATAGTATTGTTAATGTCCGCGCATTTGAGAAACTGTCTACTGCCCCAGTTTGACACAGATATGCCGAACCTTTGCATTTGTTGAAAGTTCAGTAACTATTTGATTGATCTCAGACGCAATATTTTGCAAAAGGACTTTGCTTTGAGAACTAGGATGTCTATGCTCATCAAAGTTTAAAAGGAGGAACGACTCCACTAGTCTGAACATGGTGAAAGAACAGGTTTTTTTAGATAATTGTCCGTACTCATGACTGGCTTTTCGAAACCGATATTGTTAGGAAAGAAACTGGTGCTGCGGCGTTGGGGAATTGAAGCACAAGAAATTGGGATAATCAAACGAATTGATAAAGCACGTTATACTACCGTAAGGTAAAAGGGAGCTGCTGACGTTTCGAGCCTTCGAATGGATTTAGAGTTATGTAACTCTGCCTTGTAGTTTGTACAAGAGCAATTCAGGTGTAGCTTATTTCGATTGTATGTTTAATAGGATAAAAGTCTCTGGAAGCCTTCCATCTGTGAAGATCCATGTGTCAGATGATAAGCTTGCTCAAGTTATTAAGGTACAGTTTTACTTTGGGGTGGGTTAGTGATGGGTGGGTGAGAGATGGGTGGGTGAGTGATGGGTGGGTGAGTGATGGGTGGGTAAGTGGGTGAGTGATGGGTGGGTGGGTGGGTGAGTGATAAGTGGGTGGGTGGGTGAGTGATGGGTGGGTGGGTGGGTGAGTGATAAGTGGGTGGGTGGGTGAGTGATGGGTGGGTGATGGGTGGGTGGTTGGGTGGGTGGGTGATGGGTGGGTGGTTGGGTGGGTGGGTGAGTAATGTAAACAGAATGTCTAACCGGTGGAATTTTTTTTACCGATTTTTATATACTTATTTTGGCTTTGTAACTGGTTGTACCTTTCTTTGTCACAACCTATCTTTGTAGTGGTAGTTAGGTGGCCTTAGTTGCCAAGTCATTTGTTGATCAGTAAGAATTCTGTTACAGCTTGCCAAGAGTATACCAATACCCAGCAGTGGTGAAGTATCTGTGGAACAAATCAGTGCTACGCCTGTGGTAAGTGGTCTTTAGTGATCAGTACTACACTTGTTGTAAATGGCCTAAAGTGATGATCATTGAATTTCTGGCTACTTAGTCTTGTACTTGTAACACTGAGTCTTCACTTCGTTCTGGCTCCTTCATCCTGTAACTATCTGTTTAACTAGAGCTTATGTATCTGTTTAGCTAGAGCCGTTCTTGCCTGGACGTCATCCTTTCAAATGTGCCCATGTTTATGAAAACGTCTGACGTTATCGAAACAGGAATCAGCGATCATCTGCTAGTTTACACGGTTGTCAAAACTAAAATGCTGCATGCTAACGCTGTAGTCACCAAGAAACGGACATTTAAGACATTTAACCTACATAATTTTCAGAGTCGAATTCCTTTTCATGCTGCACACGTCTTTGATGATATGGATGATGTCTACTGGTGCTGGGAAACGTTATACAATCAGGTTTTAGACGACCATACACCAATGCGGTCTTTCAAACGACAATCTTCAGTAGAATAGAAGTTTATCACTCCTGAAATTCAGAGAGAGATGGCGGAACGAAATAGGCGAAAGAAAAATTTTAATAGATCACGAAACCAGTGTGACTGGGAGAGCTACCCTCTAGTGCACGACAAAGTAGTTAGCAAGAGAAGAAAATCTATACGCAGACATTTTAACAAGCTTTGTTCGGAAAAAATATGCAGATCAAGAAATGTTTTGGCGCGCCATAAAGCCTTATGTTAACTCCCGAAAGAATGTAGAAAACAGCGGAATAACATTAAAGGAGGGTGACAAAATCGTCAGGAATCCTCAAGAGGTTGCCGAGACATTAAATAATTTTTTCACAAGCTGTACTCAAATTGCTAAAGAACAAAATCAAAATGATCATCCAGAAGATTTATCGCACATATCCAATAACTGAACAAGCAGGCCGAATTTGTCGCTAAGCAACATAAATCCAACAGAAGTTTACGAGGTAATGGCGAAACGAACCAAACAAGGCTACTGGAGGCGATGGGATCCCTCCACTAGCAGTTAAAGAATCGATGGATGTCTTGTGCTATCTTCTTAGAACACTGATAAATCATGCCTTAACTTCAACCAAAATACCACAACAATGGAAACTTGGCGAGGTCACTCCAATCCTCAAAAAAGATTGCAGCCTATTAAAGACCAACTATCGACCGATAACGATTTTACCAGCTTTCTTGAAGGTTTTCGAAAAAATTGTTAATTGCCGAAAAAGCCCGTATTTTGAAGAAATTTATCACAAATATGTGTTTGCGTATTGGAAATATCACGGCTGCAACTCAGCGCTTCTTAGTTTAGCCGAACAGTGGAAAAAAGTAATTGATAACAAATTGATCGCTCTGGTCTCTATGGACTTGTCCAAGGCGTTGGACACCTCACCTCATGAACTGATTGTTTTGAAATTACAGGAATATGGAGCAGGCGAAGTAACAACTACCCTGATAAAAGATTACTTATCAGATCGATTCCAAAGAGTTAGAGTGCGGGACACACTTTCGAATTGGCAATCTGTATCTAATGGTGTACCACAGGGATCTAGCCTCGGCCTCTTATTATTTAACATCTTTATGGACGATCTTTCGTATGTTATTGAGAAGAACACTCTGACCACGCTGACGACACTCGTTTCTTTTATGCTGACAACGAACTCTCCAAAGTTGAAGAAACAATCAACAATGATCTTATCAGTGCTGATATATGGTCGCGCGAAACGGTATGAAGAGGAACAGTTCAAAATACCAGGCGATAGTGTTGGGGAAAACAAAGGATCTGATGAGCCAGTGTTCAAGCGTGAAGGTCACAACTTCCTATATCTAACACAGTGGAACTTTTTGGCGTGACAATTTTGAAAAGCACGTCGCTAAAATATGTAGAAAAGTTAGTCAGCAGATTGCTGTATTAAGGAGGATACAGAAACTGTTGCCTTTTGACACTAGAAGGGATCTTTACAAAGTTTTCATTATACCACGCTTTAATTACTGCCACGTTTCTGCTCCGAAACGTGGCACTTCTGTAACAAGAAGTCAGCTGACAAGTTAGAGATGGTGAACAAAAAAAGCGCTCGGTTTTGTTTTTAGAGATAAGTCCTCGCCTTATAAGGAACTTTGAAAACGTGTCGGACTCTCAAGTCTTCGTGAACAGCGATTAGCGAAAATATTGTCCACTGTTTTCAAGATACTGGCCAAAGATGCAGGACCAGCAAGCTTACGTGGATGGTATAACAGTAACGTGCTCCACTTATAACCTCAGGGGCACCACAATACTGGACCTTCCAAAAGTAAAGTTAACAACTTTCGACTTCAGATCATGGAGAATCGCTGCATCGAAATTGTGGAACGCTATACCGGACGATTCTCGAAAGATACAAACATACACTACTTTTAAAAACAATCGTTTTTCAGGTAAAACGTATCTGCTTTGTATTCTGATTCTTGATTTGTGTATGTGGACAGGATATCAGGTTTGAAGGACGTAAGTTAACTGGCCTACAAGTAGAAGCTCCTTCAGCAAGATTGAAAGTGCTGTCGTCTGATGATGAAAAGCAAGATGATGATGAGGACGAGGAGTATTTTACAACTCCCCCGGAAACGTTTTCTGAGTATGTTGCTCTGTGTTATACCTAGACAAAATGATTCTATGTCTTAAGATCTAGCAACAAAAAATGAAAGTAGTCTTAACATGTTCCAGTAGAAATTTAACCTAAAGGGCTTCTACTGTAAGATTTTTCCACAGAAAGTTAATCTGACTGCTCCTAGACCTTATATTTATATAAAAGTCTTTTGTTCTATTAGTGAGTACAAGCTGGAAAAAAACAGAAAAGAAGCAAACGAAGCCATGGCAAAGCAAGTCAAAGTTTCTCTCAAGTTTGAGATTGAAGAAGTATGTATACATGTTTGTGCACTTCTCAATGTTCCGACGTTTTCCAAAGTGTGGTCTTTCATTTGACTATATCAACCCCCCCCCCTCCTCCCCTCCCCCCCAGTGTGTGTGTCTTCTGGTAAATCTTCGATAACAAGTCATCACAGCTAGACTAGTAATTATGACACCATGTGATATCATTTTAATCTTGAATACACAGATCGTGGTTGATGTTGGCACTGTGGACAGCGAAGGGAAGACTACGCCCTGTCTGGTATTATCCATCAGAAGCCTGGGTACAAGTGTTGCTATGCATCCATGGGATCTTGTCGCTAGTGCGTCTCTGGGGTCGTTGGCCCTACAGGAGATGAGCCATGGTCCCCAGGGGGTTCCGTTGTACCTAGTGCATACCCCCCCTGGTGCAGAGCTTCTGACTGTCAGTTTTGTTAAGGTTGGTGTTTGCTGAACATACAATACTGGAACTACCTTTAACTACTCTACACTACACAGAAATTCAATACACAGTTCTGCACTTTTCTGCACTACTCTACTCTGCTTTGCTGGAATATGTTATATCTTAGAAACAACACTACCGTATGTAATACTACAGAATCGTACACTGACTGAAATGCAAACCACTTCATACATTCCGAAACGTGGGACCTACAAGAACACACACTATTTATGTACATCTGATACGAGCAATCAACGAGTGTATCGGGTAAAGGTCTGTGTGTGATATGGTGAAGATTAATTTGTTTTGATATTTATCGTAGGTTGAGTCAGATCATCCTGAGTACGATACAACGTACAATTCAACTCAACAGTCTGTCACGTTAGAGTTCTCTTCACTGCAAGTGGTGTTACATCAAGAGGCCTTGCTCAGTATCATGGAACTTTCTGGCAAGCTGCTGCCCCCAAGGTGTGGTATAATCTGTGGTAGCATTGTGTGACATACTGTGTGACATACTCAATGATAGTAATGTTTAGCTTAACTTCTTGTATTGTACCGTGTGACATGCTGTGTGTTCGTACTGTGTGACATACTGTGCAACATACTCGGTGACAGTCATGCTTGCCTCAACTGTGTAATGTATTGTGTGACATATTCAGTGATAGTACTGTGTGGCATAAGTGTGTGCGTACTGTGTGACCTATTGTGACGTACTGCGTGACAATTTTTGTGTGCTACATACTGTGTAGTGAGATGCTGTGTGACAGTATTAGATGACATATTAAATGACAGTCCTGCAGCACAGCAGCACTCTAACGTGTGCGATAGCAAAAGCACTAAGGCACCCATAGCCACTCTGGGTGTAAAATTGGGAGTTAGAAACCAATGTGACTCAAAGCGTACTTACTTTGGGAGACAAGAAATTGGAATAATCAAACAAGTTGATAAAGTAAGTTATACAACCGTAAGGTAAAAAGGAGGTGCTGACGTTTCGAGCGTTAGCCTTTCGTCAGAGGATTATGAGTTATGTACAATTTTTATAGAGAAGTTTGGAACTATGCAATTGGTAGAGTCATAGCAGCGTGTGAACGAAAGTAAATTTACTTAATGGATCATTGATATCGTAGGGATTGAGAACCAGGTTGGAAGATAAACGTTTGTTCTAGGTTTTTACTGCTTTCTGTGTTGCCCTTCTTTAGAAACTACCCCCATATTACTAAGGGATAGTTAATCATAGTCCCGTCTTATTACTCATATTTTTAACCCCATCAATCCATGAGCCAACTTTTGCCAATTAATGGTATCAATATCAATCAATCAATACTTTATTTCAATCAATCAATACTTTATTTATACACGTAACGCCTAGGAGCTATATAAGCTCGTTCATAATACGTACGTGTGTGAAATTACATTCACAAAGGCCATACTACAACACCGGGAACTACGTCCCCTACTCTTTGCGAACAGCGTGTGGGTTCTTTAATGTCCCACGAAGTTATTGCAACCAAGGGCTGTGAGACGAGACCTACGGTTTATCGTCCTTATCCGAGAAGACTAGAAAGTCTTACCATTTGCAGATGTCATTACAAAGGCAGCACATTCTCCTCAAATAATTTAAAGACCCTGAGTGATGGTCCGGCCGAGGTTCGAACCCACGACCTCCCGCACGATAGTCCAGTGCTCAACCAACTGAGCTAACTGGTCGGCGGTAAACAAACACATTTTAGTATTCTAACTTCAATTTTTGTATGTAACAATAACTTAGTGATGAAGCCAGTCTGCCTGCTCTTCCTGGGCCTTCTGGAACTGAAGAACTGTCCTCTGAACAAGAGATCAAAGAGTCGCCTCAAGCCAGTGCCAAAAAAGGGAAAAGAAAAGGGGAAGAAAAAGAAGTACAACTTGAGGTGAAGGCCAAACTTGGAGGGATTACAGTAACAGTGACATCAGTTGATGGAGAATTAAGCCGTGTTATAATTGGTGGTAAGTAAAATGTTGTTCATTTACGGTCCCCTCCCGTCCCGTTCTGTTACATCCTTTGAACGAATCACTGAAACAGTGACCTTGGTTGACAGAGACGTGAGCCATGTTCAAGTAGGTGGTAAGTGAATGGTAGGCAATTCCCCGTCCCGTCCGTTTTTTTAAGCGAATCACTATAACAGTGGCCTCTGTAGAGGAAAGCTTATTCAATATTTTTATAACCAGGGTTCGTACATGTCTTGAAAACCCTTGAAAATCCTTGAATTTAAGAAGTCCGATTTCAAGGCCTTGAAAGTACTTGAAATCGATTTTTGGTCCTTGAAAGTCCTTGATTTTTCATAGAACAAGATCGAGAAATATTAGGGCTCAGGTTTTAAAGTAAATGAAAGCCAGTGAAAAGAAATGTTCAGCTAAACAAAGTATAACGTTCTCTAAATGCTCACAAAATGCGCAAAAACGCTTGTTTTCGTTCCCAACACTCTCTGGTTACTCTCTTGCATATACGTTCTTACTTAAAAAGGTCCTTGAAATTTCAAAGTAAGCTCCTGGAAAGTCCTTGAAAAGTCCTTCAATTTTTTGGCCTGAAAAAGTGTACGAACCCTGTATAGCAGACATCTCGAGGTGTCCAGACTGTTGAAGCTTCACAATACAATATCTGTTCATATATGATGACCTCCTTATATAAAGTAACGTGGAATTCGCAGATCCTTCCGACACGTGTTACTAAAACAATGCCGCATACGTTTCTGACCTTTAGTTTGTAGCCACCACAGTAAAGTCAGGTGTTTCTCATCCCGTTCCGTACCATTTTGTACCGTCCCTTGGTCAAATTACTGTGACATTTAATTCTGTTAAGAGCGCCTTGGCTCAGCATCTTAAAATCATTAATTATACTGTCAACAGGTTTGTCCGCGTATTGTGCTCTGAGAGCCACAAGAACAGAGGTTAAAGCAAGGTTTGTTGCATGAATAGTTAACCATTAGACCCGTAGCCCGCACGGGCTACGGGTCCAATTGTTTCAGTATCACCCAACTAGTCGGACAGAAAAGGCAATAATAAAGTTAGCAAATGCCAGTTGATTTATTTGGAAAAAAAAACGAAAGAAAGCGTCACGAATTAGGCTTCTCGAAGACTATTACTTATTGTCGTCTAGTAGCGTAGCCAATCAGATTGCTGCATTTGCATTAGTCCACTATTTGGGTGATGCTAACATACATTATCCTCCTATGGGTTGGTATTTACTGGTATATATATGCCAGAGCGAGAAGCGTCTAGCTAAGTAAAAGTTGCCTTAGAAACTACCAAATCTGTTCAGTAAAGGTAAATTTTGTTTCATCTGTTATTGAAAACTTGTTCATGGAAATTGTCGCGAAACGAGAAACCATCTTGACTCCCAGCCAAAGTAGTCAAAAGCAATGGATATTCTATGGTCGCTGATTTGGTAAATACTGTTATTGCTTGCCCTTTCTTTTAAGTCTTGTGATTTGCCGTTTTTATGATTTATCTTTAAAGTCTCTAAAACTATGCTCCCGTAAAGTGCCCCGGTTTTTGGGATTCTCGGATTCGTGTTCAAAGCATTGTCTTAAATATTTCCTTCTTCAGTATATATTTCTGATATCTCTAGCATGCATTTTTTGTGTGATTTCAGTATGAAGAATTTGTCTCTGTTAGACACCACTCCAGGGGCTCTATATCCAAAGATTGTGTCCATTGTGAATCAAGAAGTCTTCCATCTAGAGGTACAGTAACTTGGCCCTTTCACTAGCGGAAGTGAGCAAGAAGGGAGCAAGGCTGGCACCGTGCCGAGAGCACTCACCTCCCATTTTTGTCACCCGGGTTTGTTTCCCGCCGTCTTATGTGGGTTACATTTGTTGTTGGCACTCTCTTTTTTCCAAGGGTTTTCTCCGGGTTCTCCGGTTTTCCTCCCTTCATAAAAACCAACATTTCCAAATTCCAATTTGACCAGGAAACAGTGGACGAAGAACCATCCTGTGGGGATATGCCACTGTAAAAATCTTTTTATTATTTGTTCATGATGCAGATCTATTTATTAAGAGGAAATCAATTTGCAACTTCACATTAATATCAATGGCATTGTGAAGGCATTGACAAATGTGATGTTTAACATGTAACAAAACCTAGAGAGGAAGTTGAGGAAATGTATCTTTCGCAATCAATCAGACTTCTACCATGAATGCTGGTGAATTGATGTGTTTGTGCTCACTGGTAACCTAGCTTTTGTATTCCAAGGTTGTCGCTTACAACGATGCAACATCTGGCGGTAACTTTAGGAACATGGAGGCGGTTGATGTGAAATTTCAAGCAGTGATTGGCTGTATTAGAGTGGTGTTTCTTAACAAGTTTGTCATGAACCTTTTGGTAAGTAAGCAGCTTTAACAGTATCTGTATTTAAAGTTTCAATGACTTACATGTCAAATCTCTTTGTCACGCTTAGTCTTTCTACTGTTATTGTTCCTGCCACACAGTTTGTAGCTTATGTCGCAAATTTAAGTCCCTAGTTATTTTCTTTCAGGCGTTTTTGAACAAGTTTCAAAGAGCAAAAGACGCACTGGAATACGCAAGGAAAAGTGCAGCGGAGTCGGCTACAGCGACAGTAAGTCTCAATAGAATCATTTTGTTATTCTTGTTAGATTGTTATTGAAGACCTTTAAAGACTTGCTATGCTACTTGCATATTTTCGGGCCTTAAAAGAGGAGGAGTGTTCTCCTAACATTGGTTCTACAGCTTTGTATTATGAGCATTTAGCTAACCTTATGTTTCAAATTAGACATAGTAATGCTTTTGGAAACATTCAAGATCTCTTTCAAGATATTTCTGATATTCATTCTTATAATAGTGGATCCTCTGCCTCTAATAACTTTTACATACAAAGTTCCAGAATCTCAATTCAAGTGGATTCATTTTCTAGAATCGGAACAAAAATATAGAATGAAATGCCTGTATCTTTAAGAAATCTTTCGAGAAATGCCTTTAAGAGGAAAATAAAACAAACACTTTTCGAGATCCTAGCTTCAGAAGACTGTTATATTGATCTCCCAGAAATCATTCAAAAAGTTAAGTTGAATTTATTTTCCTCTTAGTTAGTATGTAATCATTAATATCGTTTAGTGTATCAGTAGTCTCTTTTCATAACTATTGTTACTTATTATTAGTATAACCGTTAGTTTACCAGTAGTCTCTAGTCATTGTTTTCAATCCTAGTTTCTTTAGTTCTCTTGTTACTTTTAGTTGTATTTATTTTCTGTAAACATGACCCGCCTAGATTAGCTAAGCTACCCGCGGGCATGTTATTTTACTCTTACCTCATAACACAATAAAATAAAAATTTATGTAAAAAAAAAATGTATTTTGGCTGTGGAAAAAGGTATAGTCCATAAAAACTGAATATTGATGGCTCTGGCAGCTGTTTTGACGGCCTAAGGGAAGAAAACTGGTAACATTTCATTTTGATACAGATACACGATTTTAACGTCAAATACACGGGACAAACTCCTTCTAAACATCAGTTTTATTCTATTGGCGGACTCGTATTCTACAGACCAAGACCCGCTGACAAACACATGTAAAAACTCACCTTGGGATATTAGATAAATGATAAGTCCAGTATTTCGACTTTTGTCAAAAGAGCTTTGCTTGTAGTCATTCTGTATTAGTTTGTACAAACTGGGCTGCAGCCTTCCTCAGTTGCAACAGATCGTACTCTAGTCTCTTTTTGCAGCCGTCATATGACTTTTGAGGCAACAATCCTTGCAGAGGTCGCAGATGTCATGGGTTCGAATCTCATTGGTTCGAATCCCGTTCAGGCCTGAGTTTTTTTTTTTTTTTTCAGGCTTTAATTTCACAGCTGCTTAAGTTGTGTACGTAACTGCGATGATCAATTAATGTCATTAAAAATCCTTGCCTTACGTGAGGATCCTTGCCTGACGTTCCAAATTTTGGCTAGACAGGTAACAATTCGTAGTTGTGCTCATAGCAGTATTCATTGAATAGTCTCTAAGCTGATGTCGCGTGTTTGCTATACAGATTCAAAGTCTTCAAACTCAAAGTTCCCGTATCAGCCTGTCAGTATCCATCCAGGCACCACTTATTATCATTCCAGTCAGCTCTACATCCCTTGATGCCTTGGTGGCCAATCTTGGTCACCTGACTGTGTCAAATAGTTTCACCCTGTTGCATGCTGGGGAGGATACTGGTGGAAGTGACGCTGTTGTCACAGACAACATGGTTGTGGAACTCAACTCTGTGCAGTTACTAAGGTCTCTATTTCCACTAGATTTTGTATCTTGATTTAGCAGAGTAACAGATTCCTTTTGGAAGAATTTCGAAACCTTCTGATCACTGGTTCAGACGCTGCTTTGCAGTTCTCTCAAAGCTACCTCGAGGATAAGTACTCAAAGCCGTCACTTTCGATCTTGCTTATAGAAGTTGCAGCTCACACAAGTGTAATGCAAACCTGGCGATTTCCATGCTCCTTAAGCTCAGAAATAACTCCCCGATTTGGTTAACGGATTTGATGGAGTTTTCTTGAAATATTTCAGTTGCTTCTATTTAAGAAATAGAAAACATGTACCGTGTTTCTATCGAGTTATAGAAACACGAGTGGAAGTTTGGGAGAACGAGAAATGCTGTGGGAACACGGGCCGCAGGCGAGTGTTTCCACAGCTTTTTCGAGATCTCCCAAACTTCCACGAGTGTTTCTATTAAACAATTAGATTATGAGGTCGAGATTTCTATCGCGTGATAGTTGACGAGGGCTGCGCCCTCGTCAACTATCACGCATAGAAATCGAGAGCGAATAATCTAATTGTTTTAGTATAAATCTACTAGTCGTTCAAAACTTTGTCTTTTCTGGAACAGCCTCGACCTGTAAACTGTCTAAATCTTCTTCACGGACACTTCGAAAACGTGAAGAAGCGGCCGCCATTACGCTACTCACTATCTATCACAGAATAGATAGTGGGTAGCGTAGCCAATCAGAGCGGGGCAAATCTGATAGAACGCTAGTAGATTTATACTAAAACTCGATAGAAACACGAAGAACATGTTTTCTATTTCTTTTAGAAAACACTGCGACGAAAAAAAGAAAAACAACTTGTTAACTTTGATTATCAAAATGTAAATTCTCTTTTCTCGCGTCATCATTACGTTAATAGCTCGTGCTAGTTCTGTGTTTCTATCGAGTTTTAGTATAAATGTACTAGTGTTCTATCACAAATGCCGCGCTCTGATTGGCTACGCCGCCCACTATCTATTCTGTGGTAGATAGTGAGTAGCGTAATGGCGGCCGCTTCTTCACGTTTTCGAAGTGTCCATGAAGAAGATTTAGACAGTTTACTGGTCGAGGCTGTTCCAGAAAAGACAAAGTTTTGAACGACTAGTAGATTTATACTAAAACAATTAGATTATTCGCTCTCGATTTCTCTGCGTGATAGTTGACTCGGGCTGCGCCCTCGTCAACTATCACGCGATAGAAATCTCGACCTCATAATCTAATTGTTTAATAGAAACACGAATTCTAACCAATCAGCGCGCGTATTTTCTTAGGACTGTTTTCTAAAACTCAATAATGCATCGCCCTCCAAAACAAGTAAGTTCTTGTTTTGTTAGACTAGTGATGAGTGTATACAAGAGACGATAGAACCTGAGAAGAATAAACGTTGTTTTTGCAAGTTGGGAATGGGTGTGGAGGAAAAGCCAGTTGTACTGTTCCATTGCATGAATATGCAATCGTAATGCACTCGTGACGTTGGAAGCGCGTAGTACGGTGTTAATGTACTTGGCTTGACCAGTCGAGTGTGCGTTACATCTTTTACATTCTTGTTTTATAATACCATGTGATAGTATTTTCCGTCTATTTTTCCAATTGTTTTTGTGTTGACTTAAGGACTGTGATGGCAGACGCTGAGAACATAGGAGCTACTCGCCTCGTGTTGGAACCAATGAACCTTGCTGTTTACATTGCACGTAACCTGTCACCATGGTACCACCAAGTTCCCGATGTCGATGTTGTTGGCAAACTTTTCGCTGTTAAGGTTTGTTTTATATTTAAATTTCAAAGTTATTGAACAATACTGTATTTGGTACTGTTTGTTTCACTGAGCAGTTTGGTTCCACCTTTTTTATCTGAGGGTCATTCTTCGGAAAGCTACTGAACGGTACTGTACTGTGGTACTGTTTGTTTTACTATACAGTGTGGTTCTAACTGTTTTATCTGTGGATCAAACCATACAGTGTGACCACTCTTTGGAAAGCTACTGCACTGTGATACTGTTTTTGTGTGGTGATGACTTTTTCGACTTTGACTGAAATCATGCAGTGTAATATTTCAAAACTTGTTTTGGTTGGTCGATTTGCTGGGAAGATTTTGTAGAGTTGTATTTTACAGAAGTTTATTTTTTCTTTATTTCAGTTAAGTGCTGGCGAGGATGACCTAAGAACTTTACTCGCAATTGTGTTCCAGAATCTCAGTGAAGGAGTGAACTCATCTCAAACAGGTACAAAGAAACATCCTGGCAATTCTGTCAAGTATCATTCCTTGTTATGTTATTTGCGTCTAATAGACTCTAGTTAGAAGTAGAAGGATAAGTACATTGATCATGTGTGAGTTTGAAAGTATCTTAGTGTTCTTATATGTAAATAAATAAATAAATAAATGAATTTGATCGTGCTATAATGTGACTACACACGTCGTGTAAGCCACACAAAAATGAAACATCGGCTCGGCAAAGTAAACTTGGGGTGTTCTGTGCATGTCAGAGCTTATCATGATTGATTTACGAAATGTCTCATTGTCTCTTTAAGAACCATCTATCATGGAAGAGCCTGTGGAGGTCGATGCAGGGCAAGTTTTAGGTAAGGCTCTCTGTCGTTAACTAAATTCTATTTTAGGAGGTCGTACGTTTGATTCCTACAGAGGCTTCTTGTATGTCATACCATTTAGTTTAGTTTCTTAACCATGACATTTTGCACTGCAATCGTTTACAGAATCAGCTGAACCCAGCAAGACTTTACATGTACAGCGAAGTATGAGTGAAGAGCCCTGGAATACAGTCAAGTTTTTATTTGAAATCGAAGAAGTCTCAGTCGCAATTTATTGGAAGGAAACTGGTCCGGTAGGTGAAACTGTTAGAAGTCCCCTTACTGTCTGCCATAAATTTCTTCGACGTTTTTTCAGGCCTTATCCCCGGGGCTTTTTCTCGAATTCGTTTGCCGTCGTCCCCCGCTTTTTTAGTAGTTTTTCTTGTGACGTTTTCCGACTTGCCCGGTTTGTTTCCATTTTTCTAACGTTTTCCTCGCCTGCGTGTTGAAAAAGTAAACAAAAAAGACGGGAGGCGGAAAGCTGGAATCTAAACTTGACTAGTTACTCGAAGATGAAGCATGAGAGTTGTTTAGTCACGGATTTAACAAACTTAAGTTAAATCGGGATAAGACTGAACTTTTGGTTATTAGTTCTAAATATCGTCCACGACCACCCCTCGACTATATACGAGTTGGTGATGAAGTAATCAAGTCTAGTAAACAGGCCAGGAATTTAGGAGTTGCATTCGATCAATGTTTGGATTTCAAAGAACACGTTAAAATAATCTGCAAGAGCGCATTTTTCCGCATTCGTAGTATAGCTAAAATTAGGCGATACCTATCCCAGAGTGCTACTGAGACCATTGTTCACACTTACATAACATCGCGTTTGGACTATTGTAACGCCCTACTGTACGGTCTCCCAAAGTATCTGATTAATAGACTTCAGCTTGTACAGAACTCAGCAGCTCGCCTTGTTACCTTGACTAGAAGGCATGAACACATCACACCAATACTAAGGAGCTTACATTGGTTGCCAGTTCATTTTAGGATTATTTTCAAAATATTGTTGTTAACTTACAAAGCTCTGAATGGACTGGCCCCTGATTACATTAGAGACCTACTGCGATTTAACATTTCTGGTCGGACACTACGATCTTCAAACAAAAGGTTGCTTGATGAGCCTAGAGCAAATCTTAAAACGTATGGTGAAAGGGCTTTTTCCGTGGCGGCACCAAGGCTCTGGAATAAACTACCCCTCCAGATCAGACTTTCATCATCAGAGGCAGTTTTTAAGGCTAATCTTAAGACTTATCTTTTTAAGCGTGCATTTGATTTGTAGTTTTTACTTTTTATTTGTAGCCTAATTGTATTATATAGCGTATTTAATTCTTAGGATTTTAACTTTTAGGGTTTAGGATTTTAGGTTTTTAAAGAATTAGGATTTTAATTTTAAAGCATTGTAAAGCGCCATGGACAATTAGTGGAAAATGGCGCTATATAAATGTATATTTATTTATTTATTTATTTATTTAGCAGGGATACGACTCTCTGTCAGTAACATATGTTTTGCTATTCAGCCTTCAGGGGATGAAGCTGTCAGAGTGCCAGTCAACTGTTTAGGTCAGTTCTCACTGAGCCGCATATCCACCTCTGGTAAAATTAAGTCTGATTCATCTATAGCAGCTAAAGTGTCGTTAGGGAACTGTGTGCTTGATGACAAGAGACCACAAAGTGAGCAAGGCGTCACACGGTAAGAAACGAAGCAACTGCACTGTGTAAAAATATGCTAATTAAGGGAGAAATTGGTAGAGAAGAATGGCAATCCAGTTGAGTGTGCATATAACATGAGACATATTTATCGACCGCAATTTGTGGGCTTCCCTCCACAAATCGGCCTGTTGTTGAACACAACATGAGTACAACATGGGGAAGTGCAGCGCCTTCCACGCAGCCATCGTTATAAATCCATTTACAACATGGGGAAGTGCAGCGCCTTCCCCGCAGCCATCGTTATTAATCCATTTACAACATGGGGAAGTGCAGCGCCTTCCACGCAGCCATCGTTATTAATCCATTTTCAACAGGGGGAAGTGCAGCGCCTTCCACGCAGCCATCGTTATTAATCCATTTACAACATGGGGAAGTGCAGCGCCTTCCCCGCAGCCATCGTTCAGTATTAAACCAGTTTTTGTTTGACCCAGTATAACAGCAGAGCACCAGCACAAGGATTTCCGAGTTATATTAGGATGTTTATTTTATCCACGGATGTAGAACGAATACAGCAAATACGCGCTAATCCCGAGAACAAACACAAATGAAGGAACGTCCACAACTTGACCATACACTTTGTTCTCACTTGATCACAAGCGGTTTCTAAAGAAAGATATACAGTTACTAAGAAACAAACCTTATGAGCGAAATAGAATCAAGTTCAACACTGTTCAAACCCAAAGAAAACTTACTGGAACCGTATGCGCTCCATGCATGGTAATGAAAAGCTATTTGACTAGTGAATTCATTAACCTGAGACCAGTCTCGCATCTATACCCAATGGTGCCCTTGTACTGTTCCGTTACCCCCACCAAGCAGCCACCAATATTTAAGCTACTCATTTTCCTCATGGTAGTAGGGTACCAGGGTAGCAGAATATTTTGATGTTTATTTTGTTGTCCATTTTCTCAGCATGATCGAGAGATACACTGGCGGATCCAGTGATGTCAAAAATATGATTGATGTGAACTTCCAACAGGCATTCACTCAGGACAAGACAAGTAAGTCTTGCCCACGGGCAAAGTTTGATGTGCGGAATTGTAAATTATTGCGCGCAAAATCAGCCCAAAAACTGTGTCGGATTTTAAAAGGATGGTATGCTAAGCCTTGAAGTACAGCGCCCTCCACGCAGCCATCGTTATTAAGCCAGACCTACCGAGCTGATATTCAATGAACAAACCCTTACACAGAGTCGTTCATAATGAGCGCTTTGGTTCTGGATCATAGACATAGTCTTTGTTTGAGCGTAATAATGGTGAACGTTTGTTAACTTTATTTCAGTGTCGGCTGTATCTAGCAATGACCCACTAATTGGGGACACGGTAAAGCACAAATGAAATAAAATCAAATCATGTTAAATTAGATCAAATTAAATGAAATGTATTAATGATGACTCAAATGTGTTTGTATTATGTTTTAGTTGATATTGGCGTGCAGAATGTCCACGTTGTGGTGAACTTGGAGTTTTTACTGTTCCTCTCCAACGTCTTCATTTCGGCACTGGCCACTGACTCCCCTGATAGTGAAGTACCTACCAGCGTACGGGAACCATCCAAAGCAGTCGCCATAGCTCAACCTGCTGCAGTGAAAACAGTCGATAAGGAACCGCCTCAAATCATTGTACAAATTACCATCAAAGACCCTGAGATCGTGTTACTAGCAGATGCGAAAGATAAAGACACTAATGCCCTGTTCTTGAAGGTACTGAGGTTAAAATCTTCGCTTCAAGGGTGCTAGATTGGTGTATGCTTATTACGAATACATCTTAGTCCTCGTCATCAGAGATCAATACAATGAAATTAAACTCAATAATCATTTAGGAATCTTCTTTCTACAATAAGGTACTCATTACGTCACCTTTCCTTAATGTTGCAGAACGCTGTGGATTTCCGTTTTGTTAAAGGCCAAGGTCAACAGAAGATGTCTGGTTCGGTTTCAGATCTTGTGATATTCTCAGCAGCGTTTGACAAGGGCAGAAGGGACTCAAGCAAATCCCGGGTATAAAACACCTGCTTACAGACGCAAATGAACTTAGAGCACATGAAACATTTGACACAGATGAAAGAGTTAGAAGAACGCTGTATAGTAAAACAAACAGTACCACAGTACAGTACTGTTCAGTAGCTTTACAAAGAATGGTCACACTGCATGGTTTGATCCACAGATGAAAAAGTTAGAACCACACTGTATAGTTAAACAAACAGTACCACAGTACAGTACTGTTCAGTAGCTTTACAAAGAGTGGTCACACTGCATGGTTTGATGCACAGATGAAAGAGTTAGAAGCACACAGTATAGTTAAACAAACAGTACCACAGTACAGTACTGTTCAGTAGCTTTACAAAGAATGGCCACACTGCATGGTTTGATCCACAGGTGATAAAGTTAGATAGACACTGTATAGTAAAACAAACAGTACTACAGTACAGTACTGTTCAGTAGCTTTACAAAGAATGGTCACACTGCGTGGTTTGATCCACAGATGAAAAGTTAGAACCACACTGTACAGTCAAACAAACAGTACATTAATAACGTATTTGGGCAGGTTCCATATGAAGTACCACAGTCTACCCCTCCTTACCCTCCTTCGTAATAAATGTTGGATCTCCCGCTGAATACATGTCTTTAACTTTCGTGATTGAACAGTCAGGCTATTGGACCGGAAGCATTATAAACATAGATATGTTTGTTTTTATGTTTAAGGTCCTCCAGTTGTCTCATATCTCCCTTCTCAGCTCCGCACCGGAAGGCGGCAACATGCATATTGATATCTCCGCTGCCATGGCTTACATCCACGTGTCACCGCCCACCATTAGGACGCTGACCGCATGCCTTACATCCCTGGCTCCCGCCAAGGTATGCATGTCTGTAGAAAAGTACGTTTGGCCCTATCAATCATCAGTCACCATAAATGCCATGACGACGTACCCACACTTTGTCTTCTTGCAAGGTGATGGCGTTTATGATGAGTTTTGTTCACGGGAGAAGCGTATGAGACTCTAGCTTCTTGAGTGGTTAGTAAACCTCTCAAGTGTAACTATAACTCGATAGTGTACGCCGAACCGTTTACTATTTGTTTTATAACATAATCAAAAGAGAAAAAACACTTAAATTTGCCCAGAAGAAGGAGGTAATGACAAGAGAATTTCATGCGCGCGACCTATGGCGTGACCGAATCATTTTTGTCACTAATGCTCTCTAAAAAGAGCATGTAAAGTACTTTTTGTCTAAAACCTCTTTTGTTTAAATTAGTTATCCGGTCTGAGTGACTTTTGTGTACCTGTTCTCAATATAAAGAAGATTTTCCCGAAAATCTGTTGTAAAAGTACAAAAAAAAAAAAAAAACACTCGCGTAATCTTCACGCATGAAACCAAATTAGTCGGGAATGATTTAGTGGGTACTACGAATTTAAGGGGATTTGAGTCCTTAGCAAATGATTTCGTACGAACCTTCTATATTCCCTGGCTTTGCAGACGCCCCACGATTACACGAGAAGCGCCACTACAAATTCACACTAGGCAGATAAGCCCTAAGTCATTGGCTCGTAGCTTCTACGACTGTTTGGCATTTACAGCTAAGTAAACCAATTGGAATGCAATGACAAAGCAAGAATTCTGTCGAAGTCTAGTTATACAATTTTGTTGTATAGAGTGAGGAAGATAAAGAGAAATCTACTGAAGAAGCGTTGGACCTGTGGGCACCAGAACCGCTCTCAATTGACGACAGATGGTACTTAAGTCCAGGTAAACATTGTCGAGAAAAAACGTTTTTACAGTGCGAATACTCAAAGCAAGGCTACTCATAAAAATTTTCACACAAATTTTGAATGCCTGTTTTTGACGAACTGACGGAACTTCGCAGCAGATTTGTGGCGAATTTCTACCGACTAAGATGAGAGTAGTTCTTTTTTAATCTTGATAGGTTTTGTACAGTTATGGAGCAAATTACACGCATTTTAATCGAAATATAAAATATTTATAGAGATTCTATTGTCTAGTTATTATATCTCTCAGTTGGTACGCGCGCTGTGATTGGTCAATTTAGCGGGCCGTACTTCACTGTACGGCCCGCTAAAGTTTGTTTTGGTCGCCAAAATGACTCCAGAGATATAATAAATATCTTATTAACCTCGTTTTCTCGGTCCGTACTGTAAAATACGGATCCTCGTTTTTTCCCGTCGATTTATGGCCCGCGCGCTTCGCGCTTGGGCCATAAATCGACGGGAAAAAACTCGGTCCGTATTTTACAGTACGGACCTCGAACTCGATTAATAAGAGGTATATACTCGATCGTGATTGGATAATTTGTATGAAATTTTGTTTGGGTGGCCTTGGTTCGTGTTCGAGAATTTCCTCAGCTCAACACCCTGAGGACTGTATCTTTCTATGTTGCCTTTAATTCTCAAACTTAACGATCCTTTCTCACATTAACATAATCAGCGTATGGGGCGGGGGGGTTGGGGGGGCTGCAGCCCCCCCTGTCGGAAAAAAATAGTATTATTCGGGCAAAACTGATGTACCGTTCGGGCAAAGACACAGTAAAAAATGTTTTATTATTTAATATCTTGATTTATTTTGAACGCCCGTGCTCTCACGGCATGGCGAAGAAAACTTGACGTCACGAAAGAATCATCTTGTGCATCTGTGACCAACAAGTTTCATTCGGGCAAATTATGTTCAGCCCCCCCAACAAAATTTTTCCCGTACGCCGATGATTAACATGAACTCTGGCATCCTTCCTCCCTCTCCCTTTTACAGCTATTCTATGTCATTTTTGCTCCCCTACCTATATTTCCGGTGTTCCATTACTGTACCTTGCACTTGGTAACAATGCGTTTCCCGTGTAGAACATTTGTGATGTACGTGTTAAATTTTGTGACAAGGAAATCGCAGCCGCATGCTGCTACGCGTTGCGTTACGCGGCAATGTTTCCGACAAACTGTAAATGTAAAGTCTAAAAGTGATCAATATGCAACTTCTTGTGAACAATATAAATACATACCTTTATATACCGATTTTAAGAGTTACTAACCCGAGTATATTCCCATTTATTATATAGACGTGAGTGTTTACTCGGAAGTACACCACTCATAAATTTTAAACTACACCCGGGACCGTAGTGGCGCATTTTTCATATCTTCACTAGTGAGGATATCGATTACGCTTGGACGATTCAGTTTGTGTACAAAGCTGCAAAAGGAACGTCTTAATGTGTTTTTGTCTACATAATAAAAAGAAATTTACACTTTAGCTCGAAAAGATGAACTTTATGTTCTCGTGGCAAGAACAGTATAGTTCTTGCCACTCGAAAATGAAATTCATATTTTCACATATCCTTTGTATACGGTGTGGTTCTAACTTATTCATATGTGGATCAAACCATGCTGTGTGAGCATTCTTTGGAAAGCTACTGAACAGCTCTGTTCTGTGCTACTGTTTGTTTTACTATACAGTGTGTTTCTAACTTTACATTTGTGGATCAAACCATGTTTCGTTTTGCGAGCATTCTTTGGAAAGCTACTCAGCATTACTGTGCTGTTGTGCTGTCTGTTTTACTATACCGTGTGGTTCTAACTTTTTCATCTATGAATCAAACCATGCAGTGTGCCCATTCTTTGGGAAGCTACTAAACAGTGCATTGCCGTGGTCATTTTTGTTTTACTGTACATTTTGCTGCTTCTAGTTCCGAAGGATCAAATCGTGCCTGGCAGACGTGTCCTGGCAAGATCGTTTGCTAACATACACAAATATGACAGTGGTTACGTCATGAGAGTTATGGAGGCCATGATTATGGTACACTTTGACCAATCATTGTTCACCTTTATTGATCCAAATGACGTCACTGGTATAGTCATTGATAAGGACCCCGACCCCAAAGAACTTCGCATTGGATGCGATGTCATTGCCAAGCGTCCTAAAGAAACTTGGTATATGGTAGGAAAGATTATTCAAGCCAAGGATGAGCAAGGAGAGAGACTCTTTTTGGTTGACTTTTGGGATGGTGTAGAACACTGGAACACTTTGAACAAAATCCGCCTTGTAACCACCTCAAAACCTGGAGGTGGGTATTGAGTTTTTGTTCAGTAGCTTTCCAATCGCCGACCAGTTAGCTCAGTTGGTAGAGCACTGGACTACCGTGCGGGAGGTCGCGAGTTCAAAACCCCGGCCGGACCAACACTCATGGTCTTAAAATAATTGAGTAGAAAGTGCTGCCTTTGTAATGACATCTGCAAATGGTTAGACTTTCTAGTCTTCTCGGATAAGGACAATAAACCGTAGGCCCCGTCTCACAACTCTATCTGTGATGTGGGACGCAAAAGAACCCATGGCACTGTTCGAAAAGAGTAGGGCGTGTTCCCGGTGTCATGGTCTATTGGTCTGATTGTAATGCGCATATGATTATTAATATAGAATATGCGCAATATAAATGGAGTATATTATAGTTAAATTATCTATAAGTATACACTTTGCTGGTGGATATGTTCCTAGAAATGAAATTGCAGAAATCACCTTTGATTTCAAAATGGATGTAACGAAGTTGCAAATCATATGACTTTATATGATGTTATTTACTCTGCTGTGCCTTTAACCATCATTATCATAAACTGCGATCCAACTATAGTGATTGACTGTTCTGTGATAGAGAGCTGCATGTCGCAGCGAAAATCGAGAATAGACTGTATTGATATTTTTACTTATTCTCCTTATTGGTACTTTTGAAATGTATGGGGACCACTGATGAGAATTTGCATATTGATTTTGGGAGTTATGTAAATGTGTTCTATATAATTTTAGTCTCAAACAATGGCTTGTTAAACTTATGCTGATTTTGACTGATGTGCGGTGTAACACGAGTCAGTGAAAGTGCAAAAATTGCAACTAAAATTCAAACAATGCAGACCACGCCAACAATGGCTCCCCCAAAAACTCTTGACAGCATTTTACACCGAGCATAAATTCTGATTTCACTGTTCTTCTTTGCTTAAAAGGGGATCTTATTTTGAATTTCTCTGTAGTTCCCAAAGGACAGGTTATGGTGTCATCCATTGTGTTTGTCAGAGGTAAAGATGAATTTTACAGGAAAGGTTTTGTGTCAAGTAAAACCTACAGTAAGATCGTAGTGCGTGTCTTCGGCGAGGGTCAAGTGACACATGACGTGAATGACAGTGCCGCTGTTGTCCCGGATGTAGTGCCAGACCCTGCTGTCCTGACTGTCGGTGCTACTGTTATTGCCACATTCGACAGAAGCGTGTGGCAAGCTGGACATATAGTGGAACTCAAGAAGTTGGAGGACAATGGAAAAGACATCTACCGAGTCAGGTTTATCGGTGGGGGAGATACTTGGGTCTTCAGTCTTAATAACATTCGTATTCTCCTGAACAGAAAACGAGAAGGTAAGAAGATAATTCACTTGTTTTCCGTTTTACTGATTGTTCAGACGAATTTCTAAATTACACGTACTATATCGATCAATCGCAACATTAATTAATTCTGTTTGTCGGACAACTTGAATCAATTCTTACACTGATTGGCTACTCCAGTGAGCAAGTTCACTATTGTGCTTAAGAGCCAATGTCGGAAAATATCGAGAATCTCAAATCAGTTCCAAAAATTCGAATTTTGGCTGATACCACCCAAACATCCCTTTGGGGGAACTATTTCAAGAAACGATATTAAGAAATCCCCAAGCGCTTTACATTTTGAGAATTTTAGAAAAGTTCCAAAATTCGCAAAAAATACATTTTTTAATTCGGGAAACGGGTACATATTTCAACATATTTCAACGAAACAGTACAAGCGCGCAAAAGCTCCTATTGACATGATATTGCTCATGTATTTAGCAGACATCCACAGCTTCAAGACCCCGTAAAAAGGTTTTGCAAAATAACTATTTTAACATAGTTTCTGGCTTTTATTGTGTGCGCTCTGATTGTGTGTTGTTTTGGTAGTCAAAATAACGCCCAACTTCAACCGTCAAAAGTCGATCCTGGTATGTCAAAAATTGAAAAAACTACTATACCAAACGAAAGAACAGTTATTTTTTTAATTACACCTGAAGTTTTAGCTCTGCGAATTTAAACACGTGCGAGTAACAAAATTTCAACTTGTGCCCCCCAAGTCGCCTGTCCGCGACAAGAACGGGAATGTAAACAAAGGAAAACATATGCAAATCGAGGAGAAAATCATACGGAAGTTATGACTTACCCCTTAAAGCGCAAAAAGTTGATCGAATTCTGTTACCTTAACAGGTATTTCTATCTGAGAGACTAATAAAACGAAATTATCCGTCCAATAATAACAAAAAGCTATAAAAAGGACTGGAGGGCTAGGGTCATGAAGTCGCCTCGGATGCATCAGAACTCGTGTGTATGGTTCCGGAGGTAAAAAAGCTTCTAAAGAAGCTTTCAAAATGCACCATGGAGCAAGCAAACAATGTCAGTTAAAATAGACTGATATTTTGAGGTATGATAGAAATGAACCATTGTAAGTTTATTTTTACAATTAAATAAAATGACAGAGGAGCGCCGGCCATCGACAGTTCGATTTTAAATGGTCCGTCTCTTGGCTATCGTACTCAATGTTAAGTCCAAAAAACCGAAACAAGATTCAACGAAATAAAACATATATTAAAATAATCTTTAAAAAGTATAATGCTAACTTGAGAATTAGATTTCCCGCATCGCAAAGTTTTAGTTATGTAAATATCAGGAATGATATTTACTTACTGATCTTAATTATGTCGTGTTAAATGCTCCAAGTTCCACAGGAGAAGAGTAAAACCCTCCGTCTTGTTTATACATTTCATAAAAAAAGACTAACTTATTTGTTTACTAGAACTATAGATAGGGAGTTAATAATCCTCCCATAAACACAGAAAACGAAGAAGCCAATTCATCTCGTTTTTTGGTGTTGTGTTACCTGTCACATTTTTCAAGTCACGTGTTTTGCTGTACACGGTTTGTGAAAATGAAATACAAAACATATTATTTAGTTATTTCTTTTAAGGTAGTCACCTGCAAAACATCGCACGACTGTCAATGAATAAAGAAGGACTGTGCAATCAAAACTAACAGAATCTCCTGGAGCACACAAGCCATCTCCGTTTAAATTTTCATTAACAAAAACATCATCTTCTATTCAGAATTTCCCGCTGTATCACAGATCCAAATCGTAACTAACTTGTACTTTATTAGGCCATTCCCATAAAATGTTTAGTTTCCCGTCGCCCTCCCTCTCGTGAAGGTGGGTCGTTCGGAGGTGGAGGTGTAGGTGGAGGTTCTTCCCTGAATAGGGGTGCCAATCGTACCCATGCCGGCGGAGCCCTCAAGCCCCTTTCCAGGGTCATTCTTCTTCCGACATCCCTTGAGTTAAGGAAAGGAAAGAAAGAAGAAGAAACCACGCAAGAGTCATGAGAGCTTTGGTGATATCTTTCAATGACCCTCAAGGGTATAAATCCTAAAAAGTGTTTGACACCAGTTGAAGAGGGCCCATGTAGAGTACCTCTTCGGGTGTGTGGCAAATCTCTGCCACGCACTGCTCCATTTTTATAAGGAAACGGGCGGATCATTAAAAACGTTCTGGAGTGGGAAAGAATTACAAAAATATATTTTATTGCCCTGAGGCTACAAGACGTGCGTCGACTTTCCGTCCAGTGGACTGACCAATGTTGACTTTAGCAGTGAGGTAGGCCTTCTGCTTTTCATTAAAACGGTACGCCTTTTTAGCTGGTCGCAAGGCCCATCCCTCTGTTAAACGTTCTCTGGATTGTTTGTTTGCAACGCTGGTGGTTCTTAATAAGATCCACAAGAGTGTGTTTTTCCAATGACCGTATGCATTTCTCAGAGGATAGATGTTTCGTTAATGCCGAGATTTGGATCTGTGATACAGCGGGAAATTCTGAATAGAAGATGATGTTTTGTTAATGAAAATTTAAACGGAGATGGCTTGTGTGCTCCAGGAGATTCTGTTAGTTTTGATTGCACAGTCCTTCTTTATTCATTGACAATTGTGCGATGTTTTGCAGGTGACTACCTTAAAAGAAATAACTAAATAATATGTTTTGTATTTCATTTTCACAAACCGTGTACAGCAAAACACGTGACTTGAAAAATGTGACAGGTAACACAACACCAAAAAACGAGATGAATTGGCTTCTTCGTTTTCTGTGTTTATGGGAGGATTATTAACTCCCTATCTATAGTTCTAGTAAACAAATAAGTTAGTCTTTTTTTATGAAATGTATAAACAAGACGGAGGGTTTTACTCTTCTCCTGTGGAACTTGGAGCATGTAACACGACATAATTAAGATCAGTAAGTAAATAACATTCCTGATATTTACATAACCTAAAACTTTGCGATGCGGGAAATCTAATTCTCAAGTTAGCATTATACTTTTTAAAGATTATTTTAATATATGTTTTATTTCGTTGAATCTTGTTTCGGTTTTTTGGACTTAACATTGAGTACGATAGCCAAGGGACGGACCATTTAAAATCGAACTGTCGATGGCCGGCGCTCCTCTGTCATTTTATTTAATTGTAAAAATAAACTTACAATGGTTCATTTCTATCATACCTCAAAATATCAGTCTATTTTAACTGACATTGTTTGCTTGCTCCATGGTGCATTTTGAAAGCTTCTTTAGAAGCTTTTTTACCTCCGGAACCATACACACGAGTTCTGATGCATCCGAGGCGACTTCATGACCCTAGCCCTCCAGTCCTTTTTATAGCTTTTTGTTATTATTGGACGGATAATTTCGTTTTATTAGTCTCTCAGATAAAAATACCTGTTAAGGTAACAGAATTCGATCAACTTTTTGCGCTTTGAGAGGTAAGTCATAACTTCCGTATGATTTTCTCCTCGATTTGTATATGTTTTCCTTTGTTTACATTCCCGTTCTTGTCGCGGACAGGCGACTTGGGGGGCACAAGTTGAAATTTTGTTACTCGCACGTGTTTAAATTCGCAGAGCTAAAACTTCAGGTGTAATTAAAAAAATAACTGTTCTTTCGTTTGGTATAGTAGTTTTTTCAATTTTTGACATACCAGGATCGACTTTTGACGGTTGAAGTTGGGCGTTATTTTGACTACCAAAACAACACACAATCAGAGCGCACACAAGAAAAGCCAGAAACTATGTTAAAATAGTTATTTTGCAAAACCTTTTTACGGGATCTTGAAGCCGTGGATGTCTGCTAAATACATGAGTAATATCAAGTCAATAGGAGCTTTTGCGCGCTTGTACTGTTTCGTTGAAATATGTTGAAATTTGCACCCGTTTCCCGAATTAAAAAATGTATTTTTTGCGAATTTTGGAACTTTTCTAAAATTCTCAAAATGTAAAGCGCTTGGGGATTTCTTAATATCGTTTCTTGAAATAGTTCGTCCAAAGGGATGTTTGGGTGGTATCAGCCAAAATTCGAATTTTTGGAACTGATTTGAGATTCTCGATATTTTCCGACAATGGCTCTTAAGTTTCTAATTACCAAGCTAGTTCGGGATTGCGCTTCAGAAGCTATTTCGCAAACCTTTGTTGTAGTTCAATTTTTTCCTTGGTTCAAATTTTATTTTCCTTTGTTTCAAATCATTATCATACATTATCATACCAGAAAACAAAGGATAAAATTTGAACCGAGGAAAAAATTGAGCTACAACAACCTTTAATACCTGTGTTTACATTTTTAAAATTTCGTTTTGCATCTAAATTCCTTCTTAGCTTTCGAATTCGCAGTGACTACGCAAATCACATAGGAGATGCGTAACTTTGTTTTTCCATCCCCCGCTTAGTTCCTCAAGGCGTGCTGGCAGTTGGCACAGTGGTTTGGGCCCACACATCCAAGATCAGATACTACAAAGGGTTTGTCTCTTACAAGGGATCCAAACTCCATGTTGATCTGTATGATGGCGATAAGTTTCTGTATGACCTGAAGGATGCAAGAAGCCGAGTCATACCTGATGTGCCTCCCAGAGCAGCTGATATTAAACCCGGTACACGAGTCATAGCTAAGTTCAAGAACAAGCCACGCTATTATAGTTCCACAGTGCTGGAGGTTGACGCCTCTGATTCGAATGAACCCAGATATCACGTCAAGCTGGATGATGGAGATGAGTCATGGAATTCCCTTTATCACTTGAGACTTTTACCAACACAAGTCCAAGTCGAAGGTAATCTGTATGAACCTGACTTTTTTTACCATTTGTTTCTTTATATTTCTTTATATTTCTTTACTCGGTTGCTAGCGGATAAGTCAGCTTAAAAAAAAAAAAACAATTTAAGATATATTTCTGGCAATATATTTTATAGATATATTTAACAATATATTTAACAATAACTATGGGTGATACTAATATAATTTAGTATCACCCAACTAGTGGACTAATGCAAATGCCGCAATCTGATTGGCTATGCTACTAGAGGACTATTAGTAATAGTCCGCGAGTAGTGAAATTCGTGACGCTTTCTTTCGTTTTATTCCCAAATTGATATTTCTTCAACTGGCATTTGCTAACTTTATTATTGCCTTTCGAATCCGACTAGTTGGGTGATACTAAAACAATTAGACCCGTAGCCCTTGTTAAATATTATATATATTATATAGATTATACTAATGTATATTATATATTCAGGATGGGCTCCTGATATATTGTAATATCTATTAATATATAGATTTATAAAATAAGTCAGATACTACGCGCGTGCTGATTGGTCGAAAACCTATGGATTATTGTGCTGGTAAACCCATAGAAAAGAGAACCATTTACTGTTTTTATTTAAAGTTAGTTCGTGTTCTCCCAGCATCCTGCGTGGTTTATTACGCCGGTAAACCCGTAGAAACTACGGTTTATTGCTTGAATATTTCAGTTGGTAGAAATATATTTTGATTGGTTGATTGCAGGAGATGAGAAGCCCCCTGATCACGTTGATGCAACAGAAGCTGGAAACAGAAAAACAGAATTGGTAGGAAACAGAACAACAAAACCTTCGAAATACAGAAAGAGACAACTGCCCAAATACAGAGAGATATGGCTAGTTAAATACTTAGACAAGTGTTTGTGGGAACGAAGGGGTAGCATTTTTCAAGTATTTTTGAATGTTTTGTTTTAAAATAGGGTTCACCGGTTTTCAAAATAGTGTTGTTATCCTAGATGAAGAGATAACTCTTTTTCTTATTAGCTGGTGTTTGAAATGGAAGGATTTGACATCAAGCTGGAGGGCATGTTTGGTGGTCAAGTGATACCCTTGTTATCAGTGGATGGGTCCATACAGGGAGAACTCAAGAACTGGTCTACTGCAGTAAGTCTCCTTTTCATTCGTCGACTTTCATAGAGGTCTTTCTTCAGTTGAAGGCGAAGGTTAGTGGGGTGGGGAGATTAGCCCTCAGTGCGCGTCTGCCTTCGTCATCTCTCAGCTATCAACGTGTTGTTGATGTTGACCAGACTTGTAAGAGGAAGGTTCGTCTTATGATCCCGCAAGTAACAGTCCACAACCAGTGCTTAAGTATTAGCTGTTTGATTTCCATAGTGTTCACCTATAGCCACTGTCATTAGAGTTTTATATCATTCCAAACTGAAATTGTATTTGGCTGATTGCGTCCCCAAGTCAGAAAATTAAGCCTTGGTATTAGGAACACAAAAAACTATACAGGGCAAAGAGTTGGTACGTCTGACTGACTGAGGTTTGTTGTGTTTAGTTGTCAGCCCGTGTTGGTGTCGCCCTGATTGGTAACTACTTTAATGAGAACGTATCTGAATGGGAACCTCTCCTTGAACCAGTTGAAGATGAGAAACAAGTCTACAGGCCCTGGGAGCTCAATGTGGAAGTAAGATAAAACTTAATTCATCTTAAAAATAGTAATAATTAACAATAACAATAATAATAAACAATAAGAATAATAATAATTGTCTTCGTTAATATGGGTGATAGTTCAAATAGTTTTTCAGATAAGAGCGTGAATGAGACTGGACCTTCATGCGAAGGTCTCGGAAAAAAAAAACGAATGCGTACCACTTTTTCCTCACTTGCAGCTAGTAGCTAAATTGCGGAGGAATCAGAGGGTGAGATCGGACATCAGCATATAAAAGGCGCCTCTGGCAGCCGCCTCAGTCCATAGATGATCTCACCCCATCCACCCAGACCAATGATTCATAAGTCAGCTAGACCATGACACCGGGAACACACCCTACTCTTTTCGAACAGTGTCATGGGTTCTTTTACGTGCCACATTTACGAATCAGTTATAAAGAGTTGTGAGACGGGGCCTACGGTTTATCGTCCTTATCCGAGAAGACTAGAAAGTCTAACCATTTGCAGATGTCATTACAAAGGTGCATCCTACTACTGCTAGAGTGAAATGGACAAAGGAAATCAACAGAGTAGTAATAAAGCAGGGAGAGAGAGGGGAATGTTTGTGTTAAGTGAACAGAGGCTGTGTGACCAGGCGAGGGCAATTAGAAAGAGTGAATGGTTCATCATGGTTGAATTGGAGGAAATTAAAAGACGAGTAACGAATCCACCCAACGAAGTTGTGGCTGGTAATGAAGATGATACCATAGTGGAAGGACTGGAAGGAGCAGAAGAAAGTGAAAGAGAAGTTGTGGTTGCTAATGAAGATGAAACTATAGTAGGAGGACTGGAAGCAGCAGAAGAACGTGAAAGAGAAGTAATAGTTAGTGTACGAGTGGATAGCAGAATGATCAAAGAAATTGACATCGCCATTCCAGGAAATGCGCGAGTAAAGGACAAAGAACTGGTAAAAATGGAGAAGTACCTACTTCTTAGGGAAGAAATAAGAACGTTTTGGAAGCTGAGGAAAGTGACTGTAGTGCTTGTTGTGATCGGAGCATTAGGGGCCATATCTGATGTGTTTGACAAACACATGGAAAAACTTGGCACCACCATAAGGCTTGAAGTGATTCACAAAACTGCTCTGTTGGGAGCGGCCAGACTTCCAAGAAACGTGTTGTCCCTTTAGGGATTCAGGCATGACATATTCATGTTTGTATGCTCTCTTTTTTATAAACAAGACAAAGGATCAAATCTCCTGTGTATCATCACATGATCAGTATTGGGAAAACAAAATGTGCAAGCGAATAAGGTCTTCTGCCTTTCCCTTTGCACACATCTTTCGTTGCTCCTTAGACATTTTCGGAGACATTTTTAAAATTCTGGAGTCTTGACGTTTTTTTATTTTGCAGCGTCGCGTTGTCATAGGGTAAACTATACCTGTTTCCTCCAATTTTAGTTGAAGTATATTGAGTTATGCAACTGGATTTAAGTTCAATGTTTTTCAGCTCTGTCCGTTTACAGTATGTCTTGAGATTCCTCCACTTTCAGTTGAAGTATAATGAGTTAAGCAACTGGGTTTAAGTTCAATGTTTTTCAGCTCTGTCTATTTACAGTGTGTCTTGAGATTCCTCCACTTTCAGTGAAGTATAATGAGTTATGCAACTGGATTTAAGTTGAATGTTTTTCAGCTCTGTCTATTTACAGGATGTCTTGAGATTCCTCCACTTTCAGTTGAAGTATATTGAGTTATGCAACCAGATTTCAGTTCAATGTTTTTCAGCTCTGTCTATTTATAGTATGTCTAGAGAGAATAAAGATTAGATCACATTGAAATAGCTTTGAGTCGATCAGAAGGACAAGTGTATTTAGTAGAATTAAGAAAAGCAAAAAAAAAAATAAAAAATAAAAAAAGAAACCAAAATGGAAGAAGAAATGAATAGATTACTGCGATTTTCATAATTCTGCGAACTCCCGCGTTCAATTTCCAACCGCCAACTGGCGTCTTTGCTTCCGTCAATCAAACTTCGGATGTCGCTCGAATGGCAGTCGAACAGTTTCCGAAGCACTGACTCCGCCCAGCTGGATCAACACACGTGTGACGGAGAAGATGGCGGATTCTCTTGTTGTCAGTTCTAGTTTGGCCGATTCAGAGTCTTTTGATGATGTAGCGATTGAAGTACCACACATAGAAGATACACAAATCATAGATCAAACTGATGACCAGGTAAAAAATTAAAAATTGATATTGTAAGTTGAAGTAAAAGTGAAAAGATCTCGACTGTTGTCTTGTCGCATCGGATTGCGATTTCTTGGTTTCCCCCGCTATGTGCGGTCTCCTTTACTTTGAATGAGAAGAGCCGAACTTACGTGGCACTTTCTTTCAATGGCGGATGGTCGACCTGGACTCGGAAAATGTTCGGAAGTTTGATTGACGGAAGCAAAGAGCAAAAGTTGGCGGTTGGAAATTGAACGCGGGAGTTCGCAGAATTATGAAAATCGCAGTAATGTGAGGGAATATAGTGTTTCGTGTTCCTTTCTTTTTTTTTTCCATGTCTAATGTCTAAGTGGTGACCAGAAAGAGGAAAGAGGAGAGTTTTGTAACGTTTTTATGTACTTTCCTATTAGTTTTCAATGGCAAACGGTGGAGGCAATGGAGAGAATGAGGAGGACGACAGCTCAGAGGCGGCCATGTCATTGGCTATTGAATCCAAAGACATACTGGAACTGACTGTCACAAAATCATGTCTAGATGTTTTCGCTAAACTGGGAGCTGTAAGTACATTATGCTAATAGTTGGAGCTCAGTTCAATAAAACAATTGTTACACTTGTAAATTACACCTGTAATAGATTTACAATGTCTTCTTTAGAAACGGACACTGATGGCTCAAAGTAGGGCAGAACAGAAAAAACGCAAAACCATTTTTATCGCGTACCAGAAGAAGAAGAAGAAACCAATTGTTCTGTTGAGGTTTTAGGTTCCCATGTGGTACAATGAAAGGCGAATTATTTCTTTATTGATTGATCCACTTGTTTTCACTTTCCTCGTTGCACTTTGAACATTATCTGTCCCATTTATGTCCCGTCAGGCCTTTAGTGAAGCCGTGACGTTGCAAGGAACTGGAGTGGTGGCCCTGGAGGACGTGCCACCTTACCAAATATGGAATGAGGTATGATAATATCTGTGAAGCCCTTTTTCAAAAGTTGATTCATGTCACAGTGGAACTAAAGTCATTAAAGCATTGGAAATGAGTTCTCATAATTGTCGAGCGTCATGTAGGTAACCTCGATATGACCTGAGGAGATGAATGACTTTTTTCGCTTGTTTTTATCACAGCTTGGAATGGACATCAAGATACGCCCAGGAGACAAGTTTGCAGTAAGTAAATTTGTTATAGTGAAAACGTTTTTTTGTTATTTGTGTAATGGTTACTATATAGTACACAAACAAATCTGCATGGATTGTTGTTGTATTTACATCGTAGCTTTCTACATAGCCATCTTAACTGCCCATCAACTTAAACCCAGATCTAGCGACTTTATTATTTTATTCATTTATTGAAAATTACTGTTCTTGTTACCACTTTGTTAAAGCTGTAGGCAATAAATTTGATAACCGATCAGATTGCAGGGTAATTTGATGTATCCCTTTCAAGTTAAGGAGGTGTTGTTGTCTTAAATATCGTTTTACACTGCTTAAGACGCCTTATGCAATTTAAAGTTCAATTTTAGATCGAGTCATCAAGTTTAACATTAGTGAGGTGAACGTCGCTAAGACGTTTTGTTATTTTGCAAGGTGCCTGGTGTTGGTGATGACGGTATGGTGGCACTTTGCCACGGAAAAAGTCTGTCATTAAGGTTTGGCAAGGGTGTTGTCAATAGAAGCAGCAGATTTGACCGGGGGAGCAGTACCTATGGTGGGGGGCCTACTATTGGCATCGAGGTAACTCGTAGTTACTTTGTGTGTGCAAATAGCACTTTTTCTTTTAACGGACCGTTATAATCGCATCGAAATTATAAGAAACTCTCAAGCATACCCTATCAACAGACAACTACAGTTCAATCAATACAGTTTATTGGTCAGTTGCTGTTTTTCATTCATGAGCGAGTGTGTTGTCTTGATGTCGTCCACTTGCTAAGCACTCTCTTACACTTCTTTCGTGCTTAGCAACCTTCCGCGTGCGTCCATAACTCGATGGTTGCACAGCTGCTGCGTTTACCATTTCTTTTATAACATAAGACTTCACAACTTCGCAATCTGTCGTCAGCATGCAACCAATGGGCAAATGGATCGTGCGTATTAGGTAATCATAGCACGCGCTTTCCCAAAGCTATGTTATAAAGCAATTTCACTGAGCTCGTAGATGTTAACACCAGCAATAAAGTGCAAAGCACAGTAAAAAGTGTTGCTATCTTCCCAGGTACAAGGTTATCATGAGTTGAAGACTATTTCAGTGAAGCAAGCAAGAGTGGTCTTGCACAGTATTATTCCTAAGAAGGTGAGAAATGAAGATATAAAATCAGATTAACAAAATAAAGTACTAAATCGGTATCTTCAAATGGAGAAATGGTAAACTTCCATTTCTTTTATAACATAGGACTTCACAACTTCACGGTCTGACGTCCGCATGCAACCCATGGGCAAATGGATCTCGCGTATTAGCCAATCATAGTTCGCGGTTTCCCAAAGCTACGTTATAAACCCATTTTTTTTGTATGTGTGTGTTTCAAAGTAACATCAGCTTCTTAAAACATAACCCCTTCATACAGGAGAAAGGCATCAATGTACGTATCTGGGCAACTGTGCACCTACCCCTTATTTAACCCAACAGGTTATAATTAGTTAAAAAATTGGCGTCAATGTTGGGTTATGTAATAACCGTAATAACTGTCAATTTTATATGTTTTTGGGTCTCTGGGAATAACGTCCCTTAATTCATATCATGCTAGTTAATTGGAATGCACTGCAACATTTCTTTCAGTGACCACTTTGAAACAAATGTATAAGGTCGCAGGCCATTCACTCGAGCCGACAAGTAAAATGAACCAGTTAGAGGTGGCCACAAGTTTTGGCACGAAAAAATCCAATTCATCAGTAAAATGAAGACCTTAATGCTAAATAAGCTCTCACATTGGCTATCACAGTAAACGTGTAAGGGATGGCTGTGTGTATCCGCAGATAAAGATGATTGAAATAGCATAGCAGTTGTAGAGTTAGATCCTATTCAGTGCGTATGAACTCAGTGATTTCTTAATGCATGCTTAAGAAGTATTGTTATATTTCAGTTGGTAGAATCCATCATATTAATGCCTGAAATGAGCACCATTAATGAAATGGTTCTGGTTACGGACACAAACCCTGATGAGGTGACGGGCAAGTACATTAACCTAACGCCTGCCTCTCACTCACATCTTAACTGAATTACAACAAACTGCTCAACATCTCTACTTCTGAACTAAAACCTGAATACGCTGCGGTCTCGTAGTTTAAACCGAGGCTTAAAAAACTGCTTAACATCTCTGCAGCTGAGCTACAACTTGAATACGCTGGGGTCATGTAGTTTCAATCTCTACTTTTTTTAAAAACTTCTAAACGTCTCTGTAGCAGAACATCTTGTGCCCCATTCACACGAACTAAACGTGCTTAGTTAAATCAGGGTTTCAAACGTGAAAATTGGTAACCGAACTCTGGCACTCGGGCTTTTAAACAGGATTCAAATGAACTTTAACATGTTCTGTCTGTTTGTGCAGCCTTTATAAAGGAAACAGTTTTGAACCGTGTTTAACAAAACAGCATTTAAATATGTTTGAGCTTTGGTGTGAACGGGGTATTTGTTACAGAAAACTGCTGAAGTTCTCTAAGCTTAACGATTACGTGATTAAGACAGAGTCTTGTGGGTAGAATCTTTCTGCACAAAAATAAAATCTTGAGCTTTTTAGAAGCTGCTAAACAAGGCAGGTTCATTTGAAATCCTAAGCAAATTCTGTCAAACTGCTAACCATTTCAAGCGCTGAACTATAATGTAATAACTGGGTAAGCTGGGGTCTTGTGTTACTCAAGTTTCTCAATAATGGAAAACTGTTGAACTTCTGCAAATCTGAGCTATAGCCTGAATAAGCGGGGTCTCGTAGTTCTTCAAATTCTTTTTGTTCTATTCTTCACCTTATGCTTGTCTTTGTTTCAGGGAAAACTAACTTGAAACTCTGATAACCGTTTCTTCACTTTTAAATGAACGGTTTTATAAATGACCCTCGAGTGAATCAAATGACTGTATTCGTTTCGAATTCACGCTACATTTGGATTCTTTCAACCAGTTGTGCTGTTTGGTTTCATCGAAAACTTATTGCAGACCTGGTAAAGTTGAGCAAACAGAAAACCTGTTGTGAGAGTCATTAATGATAATTTGTTTTTTGTGTTGATTGGCTGAATGTTTTTCCTTATAGCAGCAACAATTGACTGCTTTTTTTCTGGAGTGTCATCTATAAACCCCTACATTGTTTTAATTTTGTTTTTCTTGTCTATTTTCTCATTAATGTTTAGAGTTTTGTTTTCTTGTTCGTATGTTTGCTTCCAGTTGTCATTATAACCAACCACCTATTGCCCCTTTCCTTTCGTCGTATTCTTTAAAACCAGGCTTTATTGGACCAGGTTGTTTTTCCATAATCTAGTTTATAGTTGCGGCAAAACAGGATACAAAAAGTTGAACAAACGAAATGTCCAAACTCCTGTTTTACTAGTATGAGAATTAGTTGAAAGGAATACTCTGAAGTGAAAGTAATGACGCTAGTCATCTTGTCACAGTGTTTGTCGTTATTTCTGTGCTGGTATGTTGTTATGTCCATATGGTGAATCAGATATATCTACCTTTTACATGCATTGGATATCAATTATTCCTACAGTGAGTTTAGTTATATTTTCCTCAATAAAGTAAGAACAATACTGTTTTTTCCTTAACATATTTTATTTTTCATTCTTCGGTAGCTTCTTGCTGGTCTAATTGCGTTTGTGGTGATCCAAGTGGAGACAGGAGAGGGTCAGAAGATTGTAACCATTAGGTCACCTTTACAGGTTTGTTAGATGTCTTTTTGACATCATAGACCATACTCCCTGTTTTTTGCATGTTACCTTACAAAGTAACTTACTGCATTTTTTGTAGGTTTATAATCGTTTTCCAATCCCAATGGAAGTACTGTGCAAGAGAGACGAACAGCTTTCACGTATCGCCACTGTTCAACCTGACAGTATCTTCAGTGTTCCACTGGTTCTCGCTCACAGAGCTGCGCTTTTCATGAGACCTGCGGGATTTGGGTTTGTACATTTTGTTTACCACTTTTCTAAGATTCTTATCCTTTTTAAAATTGGTGTTCTCCGGTATAAAGTTTATTACCCAAACCTTCGTTCTTCGAAGCGCCCGAAGCTTTCCCCGGATCAATGTAAGTATCTGGACAACTGTGCACCTACCCCTCCCCTAACCCAACATTAAGGCTAACTTTTAACTTATTATAACTTGTTGGGTTAGGGGAGGGGTAGGTGCACAGTTGCCCAGATACGTACATTGATACCTTCTTCCTATATAAAAGGATTAAGACGAAGGCAAGTTTAGACTGTATAACGTGATATCGAAAATTATAAAATCTCACACCGAGCGATCATGAAACGACAAAGTCGCGCAAAGAATCATGGTTAGTTTTTGCCGATCATTGCTCGAACCGTCTTAATTTCTTAACAAGTTGGTGTTACTTCTGGGGGAAATTGAAACACACACATACAAAAGAGAAATGGGCTTATAACATAGCTTTAGGAAAGCGCGTGCTATGATTGGCTACTACGCGCGATCCGTTTGTCCATGGGTTGCATGGTGACGTCAAGTTGTGAAGTTGTGAAGTGTTATGTTATAAAAGAAATGGGTAAACGCAGCAGCGCTGCAACCATCGAGTTATGGACGCACTTCGGAGGTTTGCTCAGCACTCAAGAAGCTAGAAATGCTTCTTTCGTGCTTAGCAAAACTCCCGCGTGCGTCCATATCTCGATGGTTGCACGCTGCACGTTTACCCATTTCTTCATTATCGAACGAGTGGGTTGATGTAAGCGTTACCATCGTAAGGTTAAGGGGTTGGTGGTACATAAATACATTTTTATGTGGAACAAATTAGAGTGCAATAACCCATATTGTAGCTCGGAAACAAAAACGTTTCTTTCCATCAAAATCTCCTAGAAAGCAAGATTCCCTTCACTCATAAATTTTTGTGAAAAGAACAAGCGTTTAGATTGACTGCTCTGTATTTTTTCTGTTGTTAGTTATGGCGAAAGTACCACACCACTCTTGTGGAACAAACTTGCATCAGAGGGTCATGCATCCGTTCAGTGTCCCGCACCAGCAGGAGAGGGGCCACCGTTTCACATTGAGGTACAAAGTGAATATCTCCGTTTCACAGTTTGGATTAATCTCAACCTCATACCAGCTTGTATATTACCCTCTGTGCTTCTTTCTACGTTATCAAGTCGATTTAGTATCAAAGTAATATTTAACAATGATTATTTTTATTTTCCAGGTTGATTGTGAAAAGGTTGCTTACAGTGCTGTGCATGGATCTCTGGAGCATGCGCCAAACTACGTTCTCCACGTTTATCCGCCAGCTATTCTTCATAATTACCTGCCATGCAGTATACACTATGCTACTGAGGTAGAATAGTACGATAGATATTATAGACTTATTAAATGTGTGGCCCCGAAGGAAGCAGTTAGTTTCGCGAGGGACCATACATAAAGTGCTTTGTGATATATTTAGAAGATCACGCCATTTTAAATTTAGTCATACACTAATCATGTGCTGTTGTATTCGGGCGCGGGCAACAACTGCGCAATTGTATCCCGGTCGGGATACATTTGAACTTGATCAGGGGTAGGTGATCAAGAATCGACCCATCATAGTACTCGCTTTGTTGAGTGAAAGTCTAGGTATATAACAGTACGAGATATTGTCCATCCAACATACAATACAGTAAAAACCCGCGTATAAGAACCTAGGTTTTTTCAAGTTAGCCTAAACAGGTTCTTATATAAATGGTATTTAGTGTAAAATTAGGCTAACTAGGTTCTTAATTAGGTTCTTAACTTTTTGTCAAGAAATAAAGTAACACATAACTACTACGTAATGCACCTATCAATGTTAAGCCTGAGGGGGGACCCCGGGACGAGGTGGGGACTTTGATTTCAAATTGATTTTGCCAGTCAAAGTTGCCCTACCTCGGGAGCAATCTGGTTACTCAAACCTTCTAATCAAACCCTAATTTTGCCATAAGTCCCCATCTCATCTCGGGGTCCCCCCCCTTGGGCTTAACATTGATAGGTGCATATTGTGTACAGGCTGTGTTACTGTATGGTAAATATATTTTGAGAAGGTTTTTTAATTCTATATTTTAGAGAAGATTATTTTTTGTTTTTTGAAAATAAGAACCTGTTTTAGCATTTTAGCCTAAAATGGTTCTTATGTGAAGGGTGCTTAAAACTGAAATTTTAGCCTAACAGGTTCTTAAATGTTAGGTTCTTATACGCGGGTTTTTACTGTATTTATCATTTTAGAGATTTAGATAACAGAAGTTATCTGCCAACCTTGGAGTATCCACTATGATACTGAGGAAAATAAAGATGTTATCTACCTAACCTACAATACTATCATTGGAGTAAATACGAGATATTATCTATCTATCATACAGTATCTACTACCATAAAGAAGTAAATGTACATACCTACTGAACAGTGTCTACCGATTTTTACACGTTCAATTTGTCTGTTTTGAACGTCTTGTATCTATCATTTTCTTCTTATTCTTTCTGTGTCTCTTGGTTTCCGAGAGTTTTTCGTCTTTGCCTTAAAGTGGCCTGGCCATCTTTACTCATTTCGTAATTGTTTATTCATTTGTTCGTTGTAGGGTTTACCTTTCCTTGAACTGAAGGGTGGTGACAAATGGCCATTGTTCTCCGTTCGTTTGAGTAGGAAAGTCGTTTTTGTCATTCAGGTAACATGTTTTACTATTTAAAGAATTTTGGTGACAAACTTGGTGAAAACTTCGAAACTTCTTGTCTTCTTTATAGGTTGACAACTATCATAACAGTTCTTGGAAGGGTCAAATTGAACTGTCCAAACAAATGGACGAACTCACAACCTTCACACTGGAGTCAACCAGTCCTGATGCGTATGGAAAATGTCTGGTAAGCCTGTGGCACACTTGGCGTGATAGTTAGACATATGAACATAATGAGGATAAAATAAATGGTGTGCGTTAAAAACTTGAGACTATGCAACACCTAGTTTAGTTCATTCGTCAGTCTAATAGTGTGCCTGTTACGGGTTACAGAGCTCCAATTTTACTTCACACTTAAAATACACAGATGATTTATGGTGGAGTTTTCTTCAAAGTTGACGGAGGCGTGAAACTTTCGATCCCGAAAATGGTCAGAATGCAACCATTTCTTCGATTTTGAGAGTCGAGGAAATAGTCGTTTCAAGGGCATCGAGGGTCCAAAGCTATATTACTTATACTTAGCTATATTACGAATTACTTGTCAGATCTTGGGAGGGAAGCAGTGCGGGTTTAAAGAGTTTTGTTCGTTTTCTACTAAGTGCTAGTTATTATGGGGGAGGGGAAGGGGGTTGAGACCTCGTGGGTATACCCATAACGTCTTCTAAGCCATGAATAGGACAATCGAAGGCAATACAATGTTCCCAGTGGCAGAAAACAAGGATTAACCGATTATCAGATATTTTTCTCTATCTGTGGCAGACGCAGCTCGGAGGGCTGAGAGGTCCGTGAAAACAAGAGGGCGCGGTGTGTCCTGAAGAACATGACTCACAAATTCCACAAGGCTCCGTTTATTTTTTCAAACTTTCCTACAACGCGCCTGTCTCGTAGGACGTGTAATGAAGGCTCTGACTAGCCTCTAGGCTTAACAGCTATGATAAGGCGAATGTTTCTACGTATGTTGCGGTAAAAAAGGGTTAAAGTCGCGTGACCACAGCGGGAAAGGTACATATGACGTAAATGACGTCAGGATATGGTAAATCGCTCAGGAGTTGATAGAAAACAGAAAACGTTTTACTTGGGCACACAGATGCCGTTACACTATCCATGAGGTCCTCCCTCTTTGACTTAACATTACAGTTTCCTCTCCAACGGATTCGGCAATAATGTGGGTATCAAGACCCTTGGGTTGTTCTAATGGATATCCCCAGGCAAATGAAAGCCGTCGTATGAAGGTGGTGCTATTCACCAAATTTAATATTTCATCGTTTTCTTCACGCCCTTTTTTTTCTGCAGGAGCTGGGAGTGTTTTCCACATTTGAAGGCACCAGGCATGTTACACTGTACAGTCCTTACTGGATGGTTAACAAGACAGGACTCTATCTTGATTATAAGGTACATTGGAGATTATCTTCTGTTACAGGAAACGTATTGAACAGCGATGACACAGTGTGACCATTCTTTGTTATTAACAGCACTGTACTGTGGTACTGTTTGTTTTACTATACAGTGTGATTCTACCTTTTTCATCTGTGGATCAAACCATGCAGTGTGACTATTCTTTGTAAAGCCACTGAACTGTTCTGTACTGTGGTACTGTTTGCTTTACTATACAGTGTGGTTCTAACTTTTTCATCTATGGTTCAAACCATGCAGTGTGACCATTCTTTGGAAAGCTACTGAACATTACTGTACTGTGGTACTGTTTGCTTTACCATACAGTGTGGTTCTAACTTTTTCATCTATGGATCAAACCATGCAGTGTGACCATTCTTTGGAAAGCTACTGTGGTAGTGTTTTTCCTACTATACAGTGTGGTTCTAGGTCTTATCACATGCAGGGCAAAATTACTGAACGCTGATTGGCTTAGACAGAGGGCATTTTTTCTTAATCACGAGGGCACTTTAGGTAATCAAGAGGGCTGATTGGTCATACTTTGCTTGGCAACGAAGCGTTATTACTGATGAAATTTTTTTTGCAACAATGGCTTCCCGTTTCGTGGAAGCCGACGGAACCTTAATTGAGAAACTAAAGCACGGTAGCGAGAACAAAAACACTAAACGAAGTACTGTCTATGGGACCGGCGTTTTCAAAAATGGGCTGCAACAAGGGGAAAAGAAGGAAAGGCAAGATAGCTTCGTGAGCTTGGAATGGGCAAGCGGCCGAACAAAGCCCAGAGTCTTACGAAAGAGGAAGAGGAAATATTATGGGAGAACGGGCAGTTGGGAGACGAAACTCCCCGGTCACTCATAAACACAATCTGGTGGTTGCTTACGATGCACTTTGGACTACCCGGCCGACAGGAGCACCATGATATGAAAGTCGAAGACTTCAGATTTCAAAAAGATGATGGCAGCCTTGAATTCGTCACTTTTGCCGAAGGCCTCACAAAGACAAGAGGTGGCGGACTGCGAGTCAAATCACGGCTAACTACCCCTAAGATGGTCGCAACCTGTGAGAAGAGATGTCCTGTTGCTTTGTTGAAAAAGTACTTTGAAAAACGACCGGCAGAGCTGAAGACTACAGGGCCATTGTACCTTGGTGTTATCGAAAACCCAAAAACCAGCGTGTGGTCCAAAAAGACACCAATGGGGAAAAACACCATAAAATAATAACATCATGAAAACAATGAAGGAAAACTCACCTCTCAAAGTTACCTGCCCAGACAAGAAGCTTACCAACCACAGCGCCAGAAAAACGGTTGTCAAGAAATTGAAAAGCTCCGGAATTCCGAAATGTGAGATTAAAAACAGTACTGGTCACAGTTCCGAGCAAGGTTTGAATGACTGCGACACCGGTGATGAAAACGAGCAAAGAATGATGTCCAACATCATCGACAATCTCACAAATACTTCCACGACAAGACAAGTACTTCAACCACTGTCCTCAGTGCAAACACAGCCCGGTTCCGAGTCAAATCTACAATTTCAGCCATTGCAGTGTGACTCTCAACATCGCTGGAAATCATTCTTCCCAAGCAAGTCTCAGCCAGAGCAAGCGGGGTTACAAAAGAACTTTTCTCTCAGAATCTGACTCCGATTAAGGTGTAATGTTCACATAAATACATTTTGAGCCTTTTTGCTGTTCGCAGCAACGATTTATTGTTGATTGCAATAAAACTGAATGAAGCCGTGTAACGTTGTTAACTGTATTTTGAGAATAAAATGTTCATTGAATCTATTGGTCAGTTACGTTTGTTTTGACATTTGTGGCGGCATTGAAAGGGCTTCATCGCGCGGACATCGTGCGAGGTTGCAATTCCCACAAAAATTTTGCCCTGCACGTGATAAACAAGTACTCGCAAGTGCCCTCGGGCAATTAAGGATTAATTTCACGCGTATTTTCAAAGTTTTCTCAAAATTTCCCGAGTCGCGAAGCGACGAGGGCAGTTTTGGAAAAACTTTAAAAATACGCGTGAAATTAATCCTTAATTGCCCTCGGGCCCATGCGAGTACACATACTAATGGTTGTCAAACAATGTCGTAGTTTTGTTGTCCTGTACTAAAAGAGACAGCTGAATAACTAAGTGTATTGTAACACAGGCTTCAGATGACGAGACCGTTATTCCTCATCCAGTTTCCATGCCAGAACCAGTGATGTTCTCTTATCGTGGGAAAGGAAACCTGTTTGCCAAAAAGACGGTATTGAAAACTTATTTTTGAACCATATTTAAAGATATGTCAGTTTATTTACTTGTTTTCTGTTACCCTCCCAGCTGTATGTTCATTCGTTATTACCGCGTAAATTTATTTTCTTGTATATCTGTTGTATGTTATTTGTTATGGGAAACATTGAACTTAAACTAAGACTAAACTTCCTTGTTTTTCATGAAACATATATATTTTCAAGCTCTCTTGGTGTAATACTGAACCGTCTTTTTCCTGTTTGTCCTGTTTGTCCTGACACAGGCTCGTGTCCGCCTAGCGGGCTCTGATTGGTCCAATAAATTTTCTCTTGATGCCGCCGGAAGTGGAGGAGCACTGAAAATCACGAAAAATGGAAACATTTGTGAGGTAACAAAAGAATTTGATAAAATTGAAAACTTCAGAAAGACGGATTGCCTGTTATAGTCAGTCGAGTACTGGGTTGTGCTTACAAACGAGAAACCACTCCTGATTAGCCAATCAGATTGCGAGTTTACCCAATATGCGGGCTGTGGGTTATTCGAACAAACAAAAGACCACTCTTGATTAACCAATCAAGTTGCGAGTGTACTCAAAAGTTGGTGATTGTTTTCGCGAATGAGCGATAAACCACTCCTGAGTAGCCAGTAGTTGGGGGTGCTACTTTGCTACTAACTTTGCTGTAATAGACCAGTTTCGTATTCTCAGTATCGGACTGGAACTAGCTTGCAGTGGAGGCCAATGCGGGGGAATTCGTTAAAAACTATTTGCATATGAAAGATTGACCCGCATTACCTTCCATTGCGAGCCAGTACCAATCCAATACCGAGAATACGAAACTGATCTATTACGATTGTTGGTTACAGGTCGGTATGCAGATCACCCTGTCCTATTTCAGTTTGACCAAGATTGTTGAATTTACCCCGTTCCACTTGATAAATAACCACACTGAGGTGAGTATGAAGCACCGTTTATTAGATGTTGCTTAAAGGGAATCTATTAACGATTCTAACGTCAGTTAGGATAGCTGAATTTACTGTGGTTCTTGCTTTCAAACAAGATTTTAGAATCTATAACTGTATCCGGGTCCTTAAATTTATTGTTTAATTGAATTTAATTGCTAACGACTCTCAGCAAAACCTCGAGGCTTCCAGTGACGTATTGCGTTTTGCAACACCGCTTAACGGCTCTCGAAACTCTGTTATTATTCGTCTATGCGATTATGTATTATGATAATAATAATAATAATGACGACTGTAATGATATTAATAATATGTAGTAATAAAAATGTTATAATAACTTTTTAATTATTCATACATGTAATTGTGTATAATGAGAATAGAGATTACTTCATGGTAGGTGAGTGCGTACGATTCTTATTCACGAGTTGTGAAGAATCACAAACGAACGAGTGAGGAACGAGCGAGTGAGATTTTGATTCTTTGTGACTTCTATCGTGATTATTTTAAGAGCTTACATTCGTTATTTTGTTGCTCAAACTGAGTACATCATCCGCTGTTATTTTTCTATTTGTTCCGTTAGTTCTTTCGCTTTTGTGCGTATATTATATTCGCGCGTTGTGCAGGAATGTTTGTTTCGTATCAAATAACGTGGTGGCAGATGAATGTGATGTGTTTGACTACACTGGAAACACTAGCCCTTACAAACTGTCATTTCAATGACTTCACAGATAGTAAACTAATACATAAAAGTTCATGGCAGCCTGAATCAGTTACAGTGAAATATATATGCCTGCATTCATATCAGTACGATTACAGTTCCATAATATTTTTTCACACATGCATCTATTATGTTGTACATACTGACAAAGTGGACTCCGTTATGAAAAGGACTGGTGGGTTCGTCGTACCTTTTAGGGGTTAAAAAAGTGCAGGTTTGGTGCCTACTGGGGTGTTCAGCCTCAAAAGGTCCACAGCATCACCTTGTGTGATACCTTTTAGGGTAAATGTTAAAAATATTTATTTGGACATGAGCAAAATGTTTCAAAACAACACACGACTTCAAATCACGATCTCCTTATTTTACGTGAAACTTAAACACCCTGAAGAAGGCAGTAATGCCGAAACGTCCGTTGATTTATACCGCCATTAAGCGTCTTTATTAAACTATTCTTAACATGTACTTGTAGTATAAAAGCGCTGTCTTCAATACTATACCTTTTAGGGTACTGACATAAGAATATATCAGTGTGTTGTTTTAGAATTGCTACCTCTTAGAGGAGAATAAAAAAAAAAAAACTAAGTCACGCCCACAAACCAGGACCTTGGAGACACTGCAAATGGTAAACACTCGTAGCAACAATCATGTCTACCTGAAGCCCGACTTACCATCTTAGATCGTCTTGTGATAATAAGTTTAATGGTTGATCTAACGGCAAGTAACTCTGAACTGTAAAAAGACCCTGCATGTGCTGTGATTGGTCTCGGATCTTACGTCGTCACTTGAAAAATAAGCCTCAAAATGTAAAGAAGACCATGCGCTCTCTTTATGAGTTTCACTGGTGTCAAGTTGATTCAATGTCTTCGAGGTTCTTTTTCATTGAACTGTAATGTTATTACATGTAGAAGGGGAAGTTTTGTCTTATCACTTCTGTGAACTTAAGTTTTCTTTTTGTTTTTTTTTTTAGCACCTTGTATCTCTAACGGATTCTGAAGAGGATGTTTCCTCATCTTGGATAACTGTTCAGCCGGGAGAGGTGAATATTTGATCACAATTTATGCTGCCAGGAGCGAATCTATGCTAGGGTCAACCACTTTCGTAAGCAATTCTGCCATTGGTTTCCTCAGCTTTACTTCCTCAACCAATTGCAGAACTTTTCAGGCAAAGATTTATTTGTCGGGCATAAATAGTAATAATAATAATAATAATAATAATAATAATAATAATAATAATAACCTTTATTTGAGTGTCAACTGTATCTAGCACTGACGTACTAATTGGGGACACTGTAAATTAAAGCAATCAAATCAAATGAAATGTTGGTTTTTGTGGAGAGGGGAAAACCGGAGTACCCGGAGAAAAACCTCTCGGAGCAGAGTAGAGGACCAACAAACTCAGCCCACATATGACGCCGGGGCCGGGAATCAAACCCGGGAATCAAACCCGGGCCACATTGGTGGAAGGTGAGTGCTCTCACCACTGCGCCAACCCTGCTACCTATATATTGGCATACATATCCAAACCATTTTGTGCGCCTGCAAAAGGCGAGGGTGCTCATTGGCAGCATCCTACAATATCAGCTTTACTCTCCAAACGTTTTATGAAATGCGTTGAGCCCTGTTGGATTTTTAAAAGTCTAGTGTTGACTGAACGGACGAAGTGGTCGAATTTTCCTCAGTTTAACATACTGGTAAGTTTGATTATCCGACGGTCGTTTAGAAGACAGCAACTGAACTGGTATCGGGCATGGCTTCATTTCACACTGCCGTTGGTGTTTTTTTTTTTTTTTTTTTCATTTTTCTTCTCTTCAGTGTCTTGAATCGTAGGCAACACTCAGTTTTCTCGTTTTGTTTATTTGTTCCAGTGTGTACCTTTCTGGCCCAAATCTTGTCCTTCTAAGAATCTTGTCATCAAAGTCGGTGACAGTTCTCAACAGTCGGCTCGTTTTGATTTCGAACCCGATGCCACTGTTCTTTTGAGGTTAAACGGCAAGGTGAGTCACCATGGCAACTAAACACCAAAAATCACCTTACTTCTCATATTAAGTAACATAAAAAAGGGCGGCGTGACCGCAATGCTCCTCAGAAGTAGAACTCGCTTCTGCGATGGTAACGACCAAAGTGATATTGTTTCCGAAGCCTTTCTCTCAGCGATGTAACTCAGGATTGCCGAGTAACGTCCCTCCCTCAACTTGTCACGGTGTTGCCATGATGTATTGCATAATAAACCGTTGTGGGACAGGTTGAAGTAATTGCTACCGAGTACAACACCGCGTCTTTAACTTTCCTTACAGCAGAAAATAGTAGCAGCAATTAGTAGCATTGCGTAATTGAACGCGGTTTTGGGCACTACATGACATGATGCAGGAGTTGTTGCCCCACGCAGCACCTAATCATTTGTTCGCCTCAGTGGTGCAACACTCTTTTCGTCTGTTGCATGAAACAATTATCACGGACTTAATTCACTCTTAAGTCACTCAGAAGCGTTGAACTTTACTTTCCTGTGTTACCTATTCTCCGCCACATCCAACGCCAAATACTGTGTGGTACATGTGCTATCAGTTTGACGTGTTTCATGTTTTGTTAGATAAGTGCCGTTTGCGCCCAAATGCTGACCAAAGATTCAGCCGCGATTGTAACAATCACTCCATACTACGCTGGGGCAGCACCGGTCAGATTGGAAAACTGTACGCCACTGAAAATCTGCTACAAACAAAAGGGGTAAGAAATAGATATTTTTCCGGCGAGAAGCAACCAAAAATTATCGTTATTAAGTAAAGAAGCGTGACAAACTTTGTCACGTTCGAAACCTTTCCATTGACGCGAATTTGCTTTTATTATCGAAGTTGTGTGCTTTCTTGTTTCGTGCAAGTATCCGAGTATTCGGATCTCAAGAGTTAAAAGATCAGTATTGTCGGGAAAAAGTCCTTGGATAGAAAGGAGAGCTCGAATCACTATCTGAGATAGCAAGGAGCCAGCCACATGCAGCCTACACTGTTTTCATCAAGGGTTACAAATCCAAGTTTACCTATTTCATGCGCACAATAGGGTCGTCTGAAGATTACGTTGACCCTATCCAAGAGGTGATCGACGGTTTATTCCTCCCAACACTATTCGGTCAAACGGAGCCCCTCCCTAGTGATCTGCGTCAGCTAGTTACTTTGACACCCGCTCAAGGCGGGCTTGGCATGCCGGACTTGCGGTTTGAAGCTCCACAGCAGTTCGCTGCTTTTACGTAAATAACAGCAACACACTTAGATTCTATTGCCACACAGAGCATGTTCATGGTAGAAGGCGAGAATTCCGCGTAGGAGTTAAAAAGACAACATCAAGCCTTGAAAACTGCATCAGTAAAATCGAGAATGGAAAGTATTGATTCCACTCTACCCATGGATCTGCTGCGGTTAGTTAGCCAATCGAGGGTGCGAGCTCATGGCTTACCGCAGTGCCTCTGATCGATCACGGCTTAGTGCTGAATAAACAAGAATTCAGAGATTCTCTGCGTTTAAGGTATAATATGCCCCTCTCTGACTTACCAAGCAAGTGTGTTTGTGGGGAGAAGTACACCGTCTGCCATGCCCTGTCATGCAAAAATGGAGGATTTGTGGCACAGAGACATGATGGTGTTCGCAACCTACTTTCCTCGCGTATTGACAAGGTTTGCACCAACGTTGAAGTCGAACCACAATTACAACCTCTCGATAATGCGCAATTTAACTTCAGAAGCGCGGTAACAAGACCTGAAGAAAGACTGGACATTGAGGCAGGGGACTTTTGGTCTCGAGGAGTTACAGTATTTTTCGATGTCAGAGTAACGCATGTTAACTCCAAGTGTAACCAGGGAAAGCCAACATCTACAGTCTTTAAGGAGCAGGAGGAGGAGAAAAGGCTGAAGTACCAAAAGAGGGTGCTGGACGTTAAAGTGGAATCTTTCACTCCGCTAGTTTTTGGAACTGACGGTGGGATGGGAGTCAAATGTAACTGCTTTGTCAAACGCCTAGCCGAGAAGCTCTCAGAAAAGAATGAGGAGTCTTATCATATAACTATTACCTGGATTAGAACATTGCTTTCTTTTTAGGTTTTAAGGCCCGTTCACACATGCGTAAGAGGTTCGAGGACGCCCTTCGGCAAAATTTCCCAAGAGGATTTCGTTGATGATCGCCGCTTAAATGCTAGCCAAGCGGATGTCCGATAATTTTAGTTTGATTTAATTGGTTTGAGTACATTTAGTACATTTTTTCTAAACATATACATGGTACTATATCTTTCTATATTTTCATTTTATCGAAGGAAAAATAAATTAATACAGTTATTTTAATAGATAAGTTTTTTAGACTTTTAATAGTTTGATTATGTATTATGTATTTTTTAATAAGTTTGGTAGTGCAAGCATAAGTGTAACACAAGCCTTTTTATATTTTAAGCAAGATAAGTAAGCGGATCTAAGATTATACCCAGTATTCGAGTTTTCTCCTTACTCAGCAACAAGAATCAGAGGCTATTGAAATAAGGTTTGATGATCGCGGCTTACGTACAGTAGTCAAAGCTGCTAAGTAAAAAACGTGTCTTCTTAAAGTAACCGCCCCAAAATTAAGCCACTTCACAGTATATTTGATTATCTTTCAAGAGTAGGCTGTTCGGAGTCAACTGTTTGTCAGTTAACCAGACTGCGCTCGTTATCTTTAATTTTTCGTGTCTTTTGTCTTCAAGAAAAAATGGATGCAATGTACTTCGACTTCCTAAGGGTTTTAAGTGAATTGTTCATCTTCTAGTTTTTAAAGTGTATCTCGCTAAACCGGTTTTTCCTATATAGCTGTAAGCAACACGTCTTGCCAGCAAACCAGTGTGTCCTGTTTACCTGGGATGAGCCTACCGCTGACAAAGAGTTCGAGTGGTTCGTAGAAGGTTCAGACAACAAAATCACCGCAGAGTTGAGTAATGTAAGTACGTTACGGTTAAAAAATAGGGAGCTTAAGCACGCGCGTTTTTGAGGCGCGGACGGCAACCGGAAGAGAACAGTACGCGTGCCAGGACGGTGGTGTCTCCCAGATTTTTATAGTGATCATCTCTAATGGAGAAAAGATACTATTCTTAAGCTTAAGCTCTCTAATGTGTGCTGTGGTGCTGATCCTGATCCTTTAGTGCTATAGTGCTAGACCTGAAAACTATAAAGTCTGTTTTTATGAACAATGGTAACTTGTTTTCCAGTTTGCACCACCCTTGTGTGGGATTGTCTTTAAGATTTGAGTATGCGACTTACTGACGTTAAACTATGTATGCCAGGTTCCGCGATGTCGTCGATAAGTAAATGAAGCGATTGATTATCTATTGATTATTTATCGATAAGTCATTGAGTACAAATACATTTTAATGCAGCCCATCTCATACAATTTCCTGGCAATTTCTTTATTTTAAGTGACTTCCTGTGATAAAAAAATGTACATGAATGGTTCGTGACGATAGTAATTAATAGACAAAGAGGAATTGAACTTTGATTATTGGTTATAATCAATGACTAATCAACTGATTAACTATCGATTATCTATTGATTACTCATTGATGTCATTGTTATCATCGGTCTCCCCAACCCAGTTGTCACCGGTCTCACCTCACGTGTCCATGCTTTTTCTATAGACAAGTCAAAACTCATTTGAAGTTGATGGACACACGTTTTACTGGGCTACATTCCTGGACGGTCTACAGAGAGTGTTACTGTTCATTGATGACTTCACGCTTGCTTACAGAACTCAAGTTGTAAGACGCTCTCTATTTTTCTTTTAAGAGAATTCCAACACAATGTTTGGGTTTTATCTAATGCTTTGCCATTTTTTTTTCTTTGATGGTAACTATTTAGGTGCGCACCTCGACTCCTGTAATACGTTACCCGTTTCTTGTCTCCTTCTTTCCCAAAGGCACGTCTTTGCCAATAGACCCCGTCATACCCTCTCTAGTGCACCATTTGCCAATAGACCCCGTCACACCCTCTCTAGTGCACCATGTCTCCATGGTGTGACAGTATGAATAGTCACTCTTGTTATCGTGTTATCAGTCAGATTATTCAATTTTGAATTCACCTCGTGTTAACAGGAACAGAAGGAAAGAACCGCTCAGCAGATCACAGTAGGGCTTCAAGGAGTCGGTCTTTCACTTGTTAACAATGATAAGAGTACTGAAGTCGCCTACGTGGGAATCAGGCCGTAAGATTTCCACTTTGTTAAACTTTGGTTTTGTTGAATTTTGTTTAATTTTTTTTAGACAGAAACTCTGTAAATGAAAGAGCACCCTTCCCAAGGGTTTACGCGTCACTGATTGCCTCCCTATGGGGCAATGAACAAATGAACAATAACACCTCAGCGTGTTAAAATCTGTGAATCGCGCGAAATCATCATTCTCTGAAGAAGACCGCAGAAGGCGGTCGAAAATTTAGAGACAATTTTACTTTTTACATCTGTTTTAAGAATTTTTTTGTTGTTTTTATTTATCTAATTTATATAATAACTTTCACCAATAAGAATATATATATGTTGTGGTTCAATTTTATCCTTGGTTTAAATTTTATTTTCCTTTGTTTCAAACTCATTATCATCAAATTACCATAACCAAAACAAAGGAAAACCAAATTTGAACCAAAGATAAAATTGAACTACAACATATACTCAGGATGTATCAACAAAAATTTACGAAAACAATTAAAAAATAATACGCACAAGAGAAAGATGGTGGGGTCACACAACAGAGCAGGCTTAAAATTAAGTGTGCTCTTGAAACAAACGAACAAAAAGACAATACAAGGATATTTTTTAAAAAAAGTGTATACAAATTTCCTGATTTGCAAATTTGTATAAAATATATAAAATAGGCAATTTCAAATATTATATGTATACTTGAAAGAATGTGATATAGTAGATATGTTAGATAATGTTGTAAGTGTAACGTATATATGTGTAAATTTAAGTAATGGGAGTCACTTAATAGCAGCAGTTAATTGAATATTATAAGGAGTGGAGCACTTGCACCAGATTTATTTCCTGGTGTTAAAGTAAAACAATATTGTAGGTGTTAGTAAAAGCAGCAGTGTAGCGTGGAAGTAAGTGCAATTTGATTGCCGCTTCACATCGACTGTTTCCTTTACAATGCACCAAACGCCTCGTTTTTGTCTCGAACTGTGCAGGAGTGCAATCATTTGGGAGGAACAGAAGAAGAAAGGTCGCTGGAAACCTCTAAAAATTCGACTCTGCGACGAGTTTGAAGCCGCTTGGACCAAAGTTGAACAGGACCTGTCTGTTGGAAAAGAACCTAATTACACCCACAAAACGGGTGACATAGAGGTGAGAATTAAAACATAACAAAACTTGCTATGGTACAGTGATATAGGACCTTGTTAATTTGGTTTAAAAAAATAGTATGGTTATTTCTAGCCTCCTACGCAGGCAGACATATATATATATATATATATATATATATATATATATATATTGTTTGTATTTATTAATATTTGTATAAATGATATACTAAACTTGTAATATATACTGATGATTGTGAAAATAAATAATGAGAGAATTTGTCACCGAGCGCGTGACAAATCCCAAAGAACAACAGCTGAGGAGGTGAATTGTAATTGTAAACTTAATTGTAAGTTAGTTTATTTCAGACTTGATTATAGCACGGTTTAAATGAACGTCCTAAAATCAAACACAAACCGAACTAATCTGCCCAGTAACGAGCGTTGCGCACAATGCCATGGACCAATCAGAACTCACTTTAAATATTTGTCGTCAGGACCTTGCACAGAAGAACTCTTGCGAGTCCGCATACCAGTTTTACTTCTGATTGATTGAAAATACAGCGTGAGATTTTTCACGTAATCATGCAATGCAAATCTTAAGTAATCGTATTATTACTGTTGACAGTGAAGTTATGTTTTCTTAAATTTTTCGTTACTTTTCAGGTTGATTTTAAACTCATGGAAATTGTGCGACCCAATCGTCAGCCAATCAGACGAAGTTTTACACCGGGCGTGTCTTTAGAGTATATGACGTCACCAAATCAAATGCAGCTCTTCGCCAAGATTAACTCTGTTCAGGTGAGAAGGGATTGAAATGTAATTTTTCCGTTGTCGACAGTCAAGGTAGCAAGCGTTTACCCGTTTTTTACAATGCGAAAAAGATATTGAGCGCGTGAGAAATGAATAGAGGCAAGGAAACGGGAGTGATTAAACGCTTTCTACTCCTTTTCCGATCCAATCTTTCAATTTTGTCCAGTAATAACAACAATAACAATATTAACAATGATGACGATTATGGTGTGAGGATAATGGCAAAAATGGCAATGATAATAATAACAAAAATAATATAATTATTATTATTATTATTATTATTATTATTTTTATCATTTTTGTTATTAATAACGATAATATTAATAATGGCAATAAGTAATGGTAATAGGACTGAGTGGAGTCCAATTCGGTCTGTAATCATACGAGTGATAAACAACTGCAGACCGAATTGGACGATACGAAGTCTTATTACCAATTAAACATAACTTTAACAAAATTATTGATATATAAACTTATTTTTTTCTTAATCAAAACACATGAAATTCCAAGATTTGTTTCGCTAGCAGTGAAAAAAAGCCATTTAAGCGCGCGCGTGATGGCGCGTACTGTCCAATTACTCAGGCATGACGCGTACTGTCCTATTTAACTGTCCTATTAAGGCTGAAATCAGGGCATTTGATAGGCAATCAGATTTGAGAATTTTGTTATAGTTATGATTATAATCATAATTATAATAATAGTAGCAATAGTAGTATGGTGATGATAATAAAGACGTGTAGCCAGTGTAAGCTCATCTCAGTGCTGCATTGGCAGTTGCTAAAGAACGCTCAGAGCGACGTAGAATATCAACATTAATTATTCATTAACCTCCTGTGATTTTTTTATTTCTGCTCAGATCGACAGTCAGGTACCAGGTTCTACCTTCCAGACAGCGCTCGTTCCAGTTCCTCCCCCGAAATCTCTTGCCGCTGACAATGGTAAGTCTGTGCCCAAGGGCGTGCATATGTACTATGACTTGTAATACTTGTATTGGCTGAATAAAGTTAGGTGGCTTCTAGCATATGAAGCAGGAGATCTTTGGTTTCTGAAAGTATACAGTCTTATCTAGAAAATTCTCCTCAAAGCTCTCAACAAGTTCTTTTTCTTGCAGCACCCAAACCATATATTGAGTTGAGCCTGGTCACTAAGCAGGAGGAACACAGCCACGTGAATGAAATCAAGTAAGTAGCGTAATGATTTCTCGGACATTAGCAATCACTTAGTTCCCTTATCTCCGAGAAGGGAACGGTGCGACATGGATTCCATGCTGAAATACATTTTGTTGGTCCCTTGATAGGTACTTTAAGGTTCTCATCCAGGAGATGGATGCAAAAATTGACATGGGCTTCCTGATGGCCCTCATCGGACTCTTCTCCTCTGACACCATTGATAGGAGCCAGGAGGTGCGATACGAATAGTACTCTTAGGCTCTCCTTGTACTTCTATAACCTTTGTTACCTCGGATTGTTAACCCTTCATTATGGCGTAAGTTTTAGTGCTATATCCTAGTCATAACTAATGCATGACATCAATGACTGCAATAAAATTATTTAGTAATCCATTGGTAGTCGATAGGTGATAAATTGATTGGTCATTGATTATTGGCTATCATCAATAAATAATCGATGATTAATCGATAGGCCACAAAATTTTTGGGCTTCGATTACTCATTGATTATCACCAGTAATCAATGACTAAACAACTGATTATCAATCGATTACTCATTGATTACCAATTGATGTCATTGATCATCGATTAGGTATGTCTGGTATAGTAAACATTTTTCTTTTGACAGGCTAGCCAGTATTCTTTGGATAACAAGAGAGTCTATGACAAGTTAGGAGAAGCTTATGCTTCACAGGTGAGTTATTGTATTGTGTCTGTTGCTGATCTCGAGCTTAAATCAGACATCTGTCGATGGCACGATTGTGAGCACAGGGATTTCCCACCTATTTTAAATTCAAAATGGATGCTAAAGAGAAGAATAAGATTAAGATAAACAATAAAGGTACGTGACTATTGGTCCACAACTTGTGTTTTCATCAGGCGTAATAAACACGTTGATAAAGTAATTTGTACCACCGTAAGGTAAAAGAAGGGGGTGCTGACGTTTCGAGCGTTTAGCCCTTCGTCATTCGCTCTGACGAAGGGCTAACGCTTGAAACGTCAGCACCCCCTCTTTTACCTTACGGTGGTACAAATTACTTTATCAGCTTGTTTTATTATCCCAATTCCCCACCGACGCAGCAGCAGTGTCTTAAGAACCTACCCCCGCAACAGTTAATAAACTCGTCTATGTTATGAAAACGATCTTCTCGCCTTGATAGTATTAACACTTGCAAACATACTTCTTAACGCTGACATTCCCTTAACGTCTGAATAAACTTATGTAAGCGCACGCCCTATTTACTTGGTTATTTCTTTGTGTATTCATTGTAATATAGTCTTGCGTAAGAGAACACGTTTTCATCGCAAGTGTTTATATTGAGTTATTTAGGAGTGAAGTTTTTCTTACACCTCATTATACTTTTGTGTGAACGTCAAAGGTGGCGCATTCACGATCGCATACAGGTAAAATTCAACGGCTTAGGGACTTTTCTCATCGTTACAACATTTTTTGGAGAACACCTCCTAAGGTATGGATGGGAGTCACCTTTTTCCCCGCTAACATGACCCTCGTTTTCGCTAGGTAATTGTACTCTCGTAGAATCGATTGATTCTTATTAATAACGTCATATCACACGCCCGACTTAGTACTTTCCGCACAATACACGATCTGAAGTGTTATTGTTCACTTTTTTCTAGGGTACCTTAAGTAATAACAGGAACTTCTTCGACTACTTTCATTTGTCGCCACTAAAGGTTAGTATCTTTCCAACCCAACATTAGAAGATTTTTCGAGTGATTCTGAAGTTCCCCGAAACCCTGCCAAGCGTTGCTGAAGTCACTGTTACGATATTGACAGAGGGATATATAAATATAGAAACTGTAAGCCTGTTTTCTCTGTCCGTACAGAAAAAGAATGACAAACGTACTTCCGCTACGAACACAACTATTTATTTAAACTGACAACAAAAATATTTCGAGTGATCTACAAAGGGAGCGATCGCTAACTTCAATATTATACTCTAAGCGCTAACAAGCTATCCTTTAAAACTAGATAAGTTCAGTCACCACTTGACAGTTTAACTCACGAACGCCTTTGTGATATCCACTTGAGAGCAAACAAGTCTTGAATTCTTCTTCCGATAGCTTCTTCAGTCACTGCGAACGGTGCGATCTCCAAATAACTCTTAACCACTTTAGACTCACTCTGAGCGTCCGTACGTAAGTGCCAGAATTATCCGATAGCGATCTTTAAATACATTTTCAGATAGTTCTAGAATATTCGAAGGTTACAGTTATAACTATTTATAGAAGCTTACTTCACTTGTTTACATCATGTTCGTGCGTTCTAGAATTCTCTAGAACAAAGATTGCGGGACAACGCAAACATCCGCATACATAATAGATTCTGGAACCTTCTCCTCATAACATCACTGACCATAAGTGTCTTGTTTTTAGGTCCATCTGAGTTTCTCTCAGCTTGGTGGAGGCGGAAAAGACAACACTCGGACTCACATCGGTGGAAGTTTTCTGAGCCTGCTGTTGAAGAGTGTTGGGGTAGCGGTCACTGAGGTCCAGGATGTGGAATTCAAGTGAGCTTTGCTGATTGGCGTATTTAGTTATGACCCCGCTGGAGTGTGATAATTTCAGTCAGCAGTTGCAGTGGTAATATCTTCTGACACTTGAAGAGTCTTGAATTAGGAATCTCCACCTAGAACCCGAATACAACAGCGAGTTAAAGGTGTTGGTTTCTGAAGCAACTACTGCCGCGTTAGTAGTAAATTGAAACATAAGAAATGGGTTTATCAAGCGAGTTAACAAATCGAATGTGGTTTAGCGTTGTTTTCTGGCTGCGCCTCGTAAGTCCACAACATTTTGACCACTGTGATGACGCATATCGTTGTCAATAAGAGTACAGACAACGCTAAACCCACTTTCTTTGGTTGCCCCCCCCCCCCCCCGAAAAAAAAATTACCACGACTCCCCTCCTGCCTCGTAAAAAGTGGACGGTCCCTTAGACGGATAACGCTCTGAGCAGTGAAAACTTGGGAGTGTATTGGCCCTGATTAGAAGTTACAATCGCTGCGAAATAAATGAGGCACATCAACCTAGAAACTAATGCTAGGTATTTGTCTTTAGAGAGAATGCACTCAATATAGCAATTATAGCAGTAGTATCCAAGCGTAAGCTTTTTGCGCTCATCTTAGCGAGATGCCTGTTGTCAGCATGGATAAGTTTTACATGCAACCAAAGAAATTAACTTCAAATTCTAGGGAGGAAGACATTTTTGGATAGAAAAGAAAGAGGACAAATAACAATGCAATGTAACCTTGTAACTCATTGTGACTTTCATTGTGATTTTCTATGCATGTAGGCTGGCGTACTTTGAAATCAAGAACAAGGTTTACACTCAGCAGCAGTTGATTGACGTAGCGGTTAAACATTACTCCAGTCAGGTATGTTATGTCACTTATATTATGGGTGACAAATTACTCCTTAATTTTGGCGCGAAATTTCACCGTTCTTTTCTTATTTCCCATGTGAAATTACAGTGGTATTGTGGCGACTTCTCTTACGGTGCCAAAATGGGGTCTAGGTTTGAAAATTAAGGAGTAATTTGTCACCCATGATAATAATAGGTAATCAAATGGTATACTCGTGAAATTAGGGAATGATTTCACTTACCATGGGACAAGTGGCAAAGAAAGCTTTATTTAAGTGTAATCACAGTCCCAAAGTGGAAGTGTGGACACTAAGAAAAGTCTACAGATCTTGAAGATCTTAAGTACCAGTGTCCATTTGATAACTTAGTATTTTGGTGTTCTTTAGGCCCTAAAGCAGATGTATGTGTTGGTTCTTGGTCTTGATGTGTTAGGAAACCCGTTTGGTCTCATCACTGGACTGAAAGAAGGAGCTAAAGACTTCTTTTATGAACCGTACCAGGTCAGCTTCCTTGCCATTTTTGTAGGTATCTATATTAGTTGCACTTTGAAGGCGTGACGTTTTTGGGGGCGGGCTGCAAAACCGTTGGGGAAAGTTGCAATCAGCGAAGGCAAGAGACGCATCTGAAGAAGGCCGGCAACGTCACGCGATGTAATGGACCTGAGTGTTTCACTTTCGGCTTTGTTAATCCATAGAGTTTGCATTTTGAAGTTTCTAAGTTCCTAATCCAGTCCAGATTATTCTACTTACCAATCTTCAATGCTAACGTGTTATGTTTTTATTTCTCTGTAGGGTCTTATTCGAGGACCGGGTGAGTTTGCGGAAGGTCTGGCGATCGGAGCAAGAAGTCTGTTTGGACACACTGTTGGTAAGCACACGCATTTTTCAATCTCTTACAATAAATGACTTCTCTTTCTCCAGGGGCTCTTGAGGACTGAGCCACGTGAAAACCCAGAATCTTCTACGTTTATCAGTAGATCGGGGCCAAATTTTTTGTCAATATGGAATCTTGCGCATCCAGGTGGTAGCTGTTGAATTATTCCGGCGGTGACATTTGGTGAGTTCTTTGTGTTAGTTTAATAGTATGTATAAAAAATGAATAAACTATTTTCCCATTGGTCAGGTGGTGCGGCCGGCGCAGTCTCGCGAATCACAGGAACGCTGGGCAAAGGAATCGCCGCGCTGACGATGGACGACAAATACCAACAGGAGAGGAGACAGGCAATGGGCAAAAAGCCAGTGAATGTCAAGGAAGGACTCACTAGGGGTGGGAAGGGACTTCTTGAGGTTAGAATTGGAATCCATATATTGGTTGTTAAATAATGAAGATGAATCGCCGAGCGGTTAGCTAAGTTGGTAGATCACGGTTCTATCGTGCGGGAAGTCGTATGATATATATTTATATATTTACGATAAACCTTATGTCCCGTCTCACAACCCTTATTCGTAGCAACTTCGTGGGACGTTAAAAGAACCCACACACTGTTCGTGAAGAGCAGGAGACGTAGTTCCCAGTGTTTTGGTCTGGCCCTTGTAAGTGTAGTTTAATCCGCCTTCCTTTCATATTAACACATGGGTTGGTTGGTTGCGTGTGATCAAATATAGACTGATAGCCTGAGGCTCCTTTACAGGCCGACGTCCGATCTCACCCAAGTCGTAAGAATTGTTAGTCGCCATGAACACGCATACGATATGTGCGGTATATAAATCCGCAGATAAAAAAGATGGGATAAAAGATAGGGGAAGAGACTACCATTACCATGGTAATGGTAGTGGTAGTCGTTCTCCTATCTTTTTTTACTTTGATTGCCTTTGTAACATCACTCATATTCTACTCGATCTTCTCTCAAGGATGATTTCTATACCGAACACTCAAGACTTGGAAATAAAATCTGGAATTCTATCCCCCCAAACATGAGAATTTTACGACAGAAAGTACTGTTCATAAAATATTTCTTTTCTTCCTTTCCTTTCTTGTAAATTTATGTCTCTTCCCCTGCCTCGATTAGGCTCCTATATATGCCGGTGGAAGCCATCGTTAGACTGTAAACTGTTTGTGGTAATAAATGAGTAAATAAAGTTGTTGTTTGTTTGCATGTTGAATTTTGAGCCTGAAAAATTTTAGCCAGTGTACAGCCTCCCCCTCCCGATTTTTTTATGGCGGCTGTACACAGGTTACGAAAATTTGGGAAAAATGTATATTTCGGCATTGTCACAGGCAAACTCGGAGTCGAACCTGCGACCTTCCGATAACTAGGTCGGATTGTTTGTTATTCTGAGTTTCGAATGTTTGATCTTACTTTTGTTTTCGTATTTAGGGCGTGGTTGGTGGTGTGACTGGAATAGTGACAAAGCCAATGGAAGGTGAGTTGCCAAGGCCTATTACGTGACAAAACATTGTTTGTAGTGATGTATTTGTGGTTTGGAATATTGCTTTAAATCAGTAGTATCACAAACGTCAGCCAATTTCAGACAGTGGGCATTAGACAGCTGGTTGGATGGCTGGCGGTGAGACGAAAACCGCTTTATACCCTGACAGTCTTTCCCGGGCTGTCTCTGTTATATGTAACTGACGATCTGACGATTATTCTTGAAAGATAAGAACTTGTAATCTTGTCATTTACAGCCAATTAATTCACTTACATTAAGTCACCATTAAGTTTTATAGTACGTTAGGACGTATGATAGGTAGTTAGTACGAAACAACGTGGAGTAACATTTCGTGACACGTCCCTTAATTGAAGTTTGAGGTTTAAAACGAAGGCGTAGTTATGTTCTCGTCCTGGTGCAGGCGCCAAACAGGCTGGTGCCGCTGGGTTTTTCAAGGGACTGGGAAAAGGTGTGGTCGGTGTCCTGGCGAGACCTGCTGGGGGACTGGTTGACTTCGCAAGCAGCACATTGGAGGGAATTAAAGGGTGAGTATTTGTAGGTCACGTGTTCAAAGCGTGTGCGTACATGCGTACACAGTGCATTTGGTTAGACAGTTGAACTCAGCACACATGGTTATTACACAATTCGATAGATTTAGAATAGCGCGCGTGGCAGCACAGCAGTGAATACAAGTAATAAACGCTCACGTGACTGTATCATGTGCATCTTATTCCGCTCCCCTGTTATGTTACGAGTTATACAGTTTCGGACATCGTGCGCACCTAGCAAAAAACGTGATTACATACCTGTAGTTAACAAATCTTTCCTTTAAGAGTCCATTCCATGTTTCATAATTTATGTATTTTTTTATAGATCTGCCAGTACAGGAAGTGAAGTGAAACGACTCAGACCACCAAGATGTTTCTATGCTGATAAGGTGACTTAGTTACTGCTGATAAAGTGACGCATTTACTGATGGTTTAACTCCAGTTTGTCCTTTCCATTTTCCAAAACATGCGAAATGCCAGACATAAAGGAAATGACTACAGTTAGACATTAAGAAGAATATCTACTTTTTTTTCCTCGCTGAAAGCTCGATATTTTGCTATAAAATGAGAGATACCGGGAGTAATTCTGCATTTAGTGCCAGTTTCATACAATGCTGAATTTGCTTTCCGGGCCTTTAGAGCTTACGAAATCATCGTAATATCTGAGGCAGTGTTCGGAAATTTTCGGTTCAGACTGTCGTTAATAGCGTCGGAATTTACGTCGTCGGTTAATGGTATTCTACCTTTTGAAAAGTAACTTAACTTACCCCCTGATATATTTATCTTGGTTGCTTATATTCACTGAACGAAGAGAGGTTGACTAATATTCTCATATTTTGTTTTGTTACATTTTTGTAGGTGATTAAACCATACAACTTACATGAAGCTGAGGGAAACGCTGTCCTCCAGGTGAGCCTTCAGTCAACTGACTGGAGTTCCAAATCCATGATCAATTTCACTATCCATTTTACAGGCACAGTTTACGAGGAACTCTCGTAACAAAAGAAGATCATAGTCCCAACAAATGGGTTTATTAGACCAGTTGATAAATGTAAGGTATATCATCGTAAGACTAAAGTTGACGTTTCGAGCCTCAGTCCTTCTTTAGAGATTTGACGAGGAAAGTAACCGGTCTATATATGCTCGCCATCAACCGCGCTTCTACTCAAAAGCCAGGGGACTGAGTACGAAATTGTGGAGGAAACATTTCGATTGAGATCATGATTGATCATGATTTCGAGCGCCTCAGGGGTGGGGAGAGGTCTCTCTATGCCGCAATATTTTTCTGTTGAATTTATTGTGATCATTGACTTTTGCTTGTTGTTAATTACAGGAAGCGAAAAAGGATAAGGCAACTTTGGAGACGGACACGTACTTTTGTCATTGCCGTCTTAACTCAAAGAAAGCACTGATCGTCACGAACAAGTGAGTTAGCTATTTCAAATTCGAACGGGAATAAGAAAGAGATAGTTCACGTTTTCCATCCTTCTGTCGTGTTCATTGCATGCGACCTGTGGACTTACCCGATCTTTTCAGTCTTTCAAACCTTCACCTTTGCTTATTTATTCCTATGGTACACTCTAAATCATTTGATTTTTTTTTTACTAAGAGAACGTTTATTCAATTTCAGACACGTTATAGTTGTAGGTAGAACGGAAGTATTCGACTCCTGGGAATGTGACTGGATGTGCCCGTTACAGGAACTAGTTGATGAGCCCACTACTGACGGACAAAAACTTGTCCTCAAGGTTTCGGTAAGACGTGAAAGAGACTTGGTAAGAGTTCTAAAGCTTCGCTCTTCACACTGTTTGAAACTCCTAAAGTCACCTTTACAATTAAGCACTGAATTGACAGCTACTTTGACTCTGTCATGGCAAGGTCAAGAAAGTCAGACGCATAAAACATGCAATGTATAGAAATGAATGTATGGTTCATGTGCTGATTGTATCCATTTCTTCTCTCTTTTACTGAAGGACAAAACCAAAGGAAAAGGCATCTTCAAACGGTCTCAAGCCTCAGTAGTGCGGACTATACTGACACCAAGCCCTCAAATTGCACAGGCATAGTCAGAATCTTTGCTTGTACCACAGTACTATTCAGTAGCTTTTTTATGATAAGTCACCATGTACCGTAAATAAGCGTTGTTCATCTCCAGCGAAGAAAAGCATTGCGTGGTTTGGTTTAGAGTTAAAAACCCTTAAAGCGAATTGTGACAAAATGTCCCTGTGGTAGTTGGGAAGTCATTTACATTCTCAAACCCATTTCACTCTTCCCTCCCTTTCCCTTTTTGACTCTTTTAGTTTGTTTTTCTTAATTTATCACCTTCTCTCTTAATTTTTTTCCTTTCCTTTTCAGTGGGTGGTTGGTAAAATCAAAGAGGCGCGATCCTAGATATGTGGTTTGTGATTGGAACTCAAGTCAGGTACTTCACGGAATCATTGGGATCAGGAGAGTAAATGGCGTTATGTCACGCTGACAGCTAAGTGTGACTAAAAGAGATTCGTGGGATAGAGCGTGACGAGTTTTAACTTGTCTTGCAAAAAACGTTTGAAGTGTTTTAGTGAGTCCAGTGGCATACGGGGATTTTTTACTATACCTTTAATACCTTGCAACTTCAAATAGTTTTTTAAGCTCTATTTAGAATTAGTTTAACTTGACAAATGTCTTACGTAATGAAGAGTATTTTTGGATATTAGGAAAATCTTTAAATTTGTCCAAGAAGAAATACATGTACATTGCACAAGGTTTAGAAGTACGTTTTTACAATGCAGTAATTTCGACACAAAAGAGCCTTTCGTGATGCTTAATATCGAGTATGAACCTCTTAGAGTGCTAATGGTTCCTCAAGTCTGTTGTTTTAGAGGGTTTGTATTATGCTCTGGACAATATTGCTGTAGATTTCCAAGAGTGGTTATCATAAAAATGTGTTTTTCTTAGAATTTTACCATTGAAAGCCTGCTTTGAGCTTGAAATGTCAATACAACAGACCTCTTCTTAAGAACTGGGATTTTGCGCTCGACGGATAAGAGATTCCGATAGCGGGCTTAACGTTTGAAATTGGAGGCATGTTCCTCAAGAAATGGGCAATACCAAGTCCGACATCGTGAAAAACAAGGGTTCTTAGATGCAAACCTCATCTGGGGCGTGCGATGAGGGAAAATTTAAGGCTTATATTCAAAGGTTTAACTAAGAAATTTCTATATGAAAACCTGTTCTGAAATTTATTTGGGAGCAACCGGGTAAAGAAACTTGCAAACAAACAGTTCCATAGAGGTGAAAGCACTTCAAGGGAGCCCACACTGTGTGGGTTGTGTGGGTTTATCCACAATTGAAAAATTACTGGTAGTCATATACCTTCATTATTTAGTATTTTAGGCCTGCATTTTCACTGAAATACTGAAATTAAGTGTGAAATTCCATAAATTTTTAACCTAAGCTTTTGGCATAAATCTAAGGTAATGTATGGTTAGTTAGAGTAAGTTTGTTTATCCGGTAAACAACGAAGTGCTAAGTAAATAAACCTAATAAAAATATAACATTATTGGTGGTAATAATGATTATTTATTTACTTAGTTAATAACTGGATCACTGGTCAAAAGCGGCTGGTCAAAATCTTTTATTATGGTGCAAACTCTCTTGTTTCCTTAGAAAGAAACGAAATTGTAACATGCCTTGGTGTCCTTATTGATTCAAATTATCTAATGTTATTCCTCTTAATCATCTACCAAAATCAGCAACACACTCGGCATTCCTTTTTTATTTCATTATTGATTACAGTTACACTGATTACACTAGTTACATTATCAAGTAAAAACAAAAAAATAAATAAATAGAGACAAGAAAGAACACTTAAGATAAAATAAAATATTCCTTTAAATTGAGAGCTGTTTTAGAATTGATCACAATTTCCTTTTCCAAAAGCCTTTGGTAGTAAGCAGTACATAACTACAAGAAAGCCTTCTCTGGAGCTGGTAAAACTTGGGAAAATATCAGCACCTTTGCCAGTTTAACTAACAATTACTATTGAGGAGTGGGACCAAAGGATCCCATTTCTTGTTCGTAGGATTATTTGTAGATTCTTGTTTGTAGGAATCAATTTTGTATTGGGACTGAAGGGTCTTCAAGAGCATTTTTAGCTGAGGGGTCCTTTTACGGCATTCTTACGAGACAAAGGCACTTTGTTCCTTCTACCACGTTATTAACCTTGTATCGATCTCTTATACAACCTTTGTTGTCATATGGTATAGCTGTCTGGGGTCAAGCCCCGACAAATTAAGAAAAATTTTGATTCTGCTAAAACGTGCCCTACCCTTTACATTCCATATGATACCATTGTTCAAATTATCTTATGTTCTTCCTCTTAATCTTCTTTATTTTAAAATAATCTGCGTTATTATGCACGATATATTTAATAATATAACGCCTCCGAACGTTTCCAACATATTTACTTATTCTTCAAAACTACATCATTATAATACGATTTTCTGCGGCTGGCAATTTCTACATTAAACATTCGAGAACGGACCATATGAAAGTCCTTTTTAAGTGCAAAGATAATGAATAGTATTCCCGACAGTGATCGTGCTCTACCTAAATATAAATTTAATAGTATCCTTTAGTGTCGGCTACTGGATATTTTCATACAGGAAGATACTTATGTTGGAGTGCCAACTTTACTTGAAATATATTAAGTACATATTAATATTTTTTCAGTTAATAATTTCATGTTTACATTTGCTTTATTTACCTACTTTGAAAGGTATGTACTCACTGTTTTTTAAGTTCAATAAGTTGATGTTCGTGTATCAGTTCTCCCCATTAATTATGTTTCAACCCCGTTATTGTAGTTTTTATTATTATTATTATTATTATGTCCATTCCTTGTAGACTCAGGCTAAACTAGGATGTATTTAATAATACATATATTATATTATATATATTATATTATATGTATTTAAATATATGTATTTATTATTATTATTATTATTATTATTATTATTAATATTATTATTATTTTTTCCTTTTCCTTCCCGTCCCGATTAGCTAGGCTATTTTGCGGGCAAGATTAATGGAGGAATGTAAGACCTACGAAGCTCTACTTTGGGATTCCTATAAGCAACGAGAACCTTGATTGGTCAGTAAAGAGGCTGACGTTTCTTCAGAGAGAACGGGTTTACAGTCGAGACTTCAGCCTCTCTATCATAAAATATATCTTACTCTGTCGACTTGTTTGATAAGTCTAGTATTTCTTGCATCAAACAATAAACCCCTTTTCAACATTAATAACATCAGACTGACTGGCAGATTTAGATACCATGCATTTTCGAGAATGGTTCGCTATGGGCGATGGATTGGCGAAATAGTGTGAAAGAATATTTGAGCAGAGGATAGTCAGATAAATACCATTTACCATCCAATTGTACTCATCAAAGCTTGTTTTAACAACTGATGTCAGCATTCTTATTCGGTGTTAAAGGACCGTTCATTTTTGCTTGACCCCCCGCCCGAGTTCTCCTTTTTTTTACATATCCCCCTCTCGCTCCCTCCTCCCTCCCCCCCCCCCCCGGTTAAATTAACGATTTCATTGACAGGCTCCGGTTAAAACATAATGCCATTTCAAAGTATTGCGAAAATATTTCAGGTGACCTCACTTTTCCCTATTTTTTTTTTTTTGGAATGGCCACCCTCGAAAGCCGTTTCTTTTCGCATGCCCCCCCCCCCCTCCTAAATCCCACCAGCTTATATCGAGATAAGCATAAGCCAGTTGGACTCGCTCGTGCGAATGGTAGTGGTATAGAATTATAAATTCGATACTTTGCCAGACTCTTGTTTAACAATTCGATGCCGAGACTTGAGCGTTTATGTCAAATCCGAGCCCGAGACATTGCCCTCATGAAGACTCCCAGGTCACGCAACTCACGCAGGTTTTTGCGTTCCCTGCTAGCAGAGGTCTCTCACGGCGAAGCGAATGTCCTGGCCTAAAAAAACAACCAGTGACGTATTAGACGCGCGACACAACCTACAGAACCGGTTTGCGCGCGAAAACTCGACTGGAGAGCCTGCACGGAAAGAGTACTCTTAGCGCGATGTGCGATTTTGATTTAATTTGAATTTAATCCATTTTTACTGCATACAATATACACAAGTAAGCAGCAGGGAAGGACTAGAAGGGAACTGGAGAACCACACGCGCTGGTCCACCTAACTATTAAAGTCAACCACACACCGGGGTCTACGTCCCCTACTCTTTTCGAACAGTGTTGTGGGATCTTTAACGTCCCACAAGAACAGTTCTGTGAGACGGGGCCTACGGTTTTTCGTCCTTATCCGAGAAGACTAGAATGTCTAACCATTTACAGATGTCATAACAAAGGCAGCACATTCTCCTCAGTTATTTTAAGACCCTGAGTGTTGGTCCGGCCGACGTTTGAGCCAACGACCTCCCGCTCGACAGGCCGACGCTCTTCCAACTGAGCTAACCGGGTGAAGGTGCCGCGAACACCACAGTCTCGCACATTCGCCATAAGTAGGTCTCCTCGGACTCCAATGAAACCAGCAAAGACTGGAAAGGACGGGGACTGCCTTTTGTGTGGATTATATTTTAAGTTAAGCGGCCAGAACTCTTGGAGATCACCAGGAAAACGAAGATTTAAAAAACAAATTTTGTCGGCTATTACAGAGGACGCCTGACTTTGAGCGAGAGTCGACTCGTCTTCGTCTTTCAGACGCATTGAAGCCGTACGTAAACGAGGCAAGGATTTTGCTGATGGCAAAAAGCAAATTGTTGAAGGTTATTTGAGGACCAAGGAAAGCAATAAAACTTTTTCAGTCTAGTGTAGATGGCGATCGCTTCAAGCGGCTTTTCAAACAAATACCCGGCGCGAGCGAAAAGACACAAGGTAGCTATTTTAGGGCTATTTAAAGAGGAAAGAGGAGTTGGTTTGACATTCAAAGTAATAATGAGGAATGCGAAGAGGACTTTGGCCTTGCACCACTGCAATACAATGAAGAGGATTTCCAGGCACAATTTGTGTATAATGGCGACGCAGAAGAAATACCTGAAAATGTAAGCATACCGATCCCACACAAAACTGTTATTGTTGAATCTCTGATTTCACACACCGAGTCAAAATGCGGCCAGCGGAAACAAGTCCAGAATGGAGAGGTTGACTTCAAGGTGAGGTAGCTGCTAAGTTTGTAAACTTTTCAAATAAGTCGCGGCGTATTTCAAGAAAGTGCGGCGTATTACAGCCACCTCACACTTCCCTGGTTGAGCCGTCACCTACCGAATCGTAGTTGCATGCATGGATTAAAAAGCAGTACATACGCGAGAGGTTATCCAGATACTCTGGTAAGTAAAGTCCTCTCAGAAGTGAATTTCGAAGAGAGAAAGTCGGCTCTTCAACGAAAGAAAGAACGCACAATAGAATTTTTCCTTTTGTCATACAATACCACCCAGCGGTGCCTAATTACTCGGGCTACTACCACAGGTAGCCTGAACCTAGGTTTTCCTTTTCGGTCTATCTATCTATCGACGGCGTCGCAAGTCGGACTACCCGCAGAGGCCTTTGCGTATTGCCTTTATCAAAACCAGCGCACGAGGTCATCAAGTTATTGCACCATCGATTTTGGATGCGAAAGATGGTTACTCTGTTTATGCTCGGGTTTCTCCTTGGAATGCTCACATAGCTTTCAAACGCACACGCTGTTCGCGGTAGACCTACCCAAAACTACAACAGTGAGCACGTTTAGGCCAGGTCGTTCCGCGAACTCAAAGAGAACTAAATGAAAGCCATGAAAGTAAACTATGAAGCTATGACAAACTCTGAACTATCTTTGAAAGCCAATGTTATGCACATGAATACTACTAACTCTAGTACTGTCAGCTATTGATGTCATTGTGATCCAAAAGCTGAAGTAAATTACATCGTTTCCTGGAGTTGAGGAATTCCTCGATATCTCGACTACCCCGAGCATCAGCCGCCATCTTAGATCACAAAGCGAATTCTTAAGATACCTCCTTATATCAAAATACGTGAACTATCCCTCGCTTATTACCAGGCCTTACCATTCGCGATCCTAGCGGTAGACGTTCTGGAAGGCCAATCTCTGGACGATCATTTTCAGTCACCAATCTTTTTTTCGACCATAGCAATCGTCAGTCTTGATATTCAATCGATTTTTGGACCATACCGACCATCATTCTCAATAGGCAATCGATAATTTCAACCATAGCGATCGACATTCTCAGTCACCAATCGATAATCTCACTGATTACAGCGATAGACATTTTCAATCACCAATCGAAAAACGCAACCATAGCGATAGACAATCTTAATCATCAATCGATTATCTCAATTACAGCGATCGATGTTTTCAATCACCAATCGATAAACTCAACCATAGCGATCGATTTCTTGATCACCAGTCGTGAACTCATACCACTTGTGACTGAATGGTCCCCCATAGACGTCGACAAGAATTGCGGTGCGATGTACAGTCTGGTAGGTTTTTTGCGGTCGTGGAACCAGCCATATAGTATACAACATAGACAAACCGTAGGGGTAAACTGACATTCACGTTTGTTTGAAGCCGTATTATAAATTGTCAGGGGCACCCAACGACCAAATTTTTCCAAATACCTCAGAAGTGCCTTAAATGGAATTTTCTATGCTTTAGAAGCCCGTTTCATTAATTTGGAGCTGCCCTAAAAACTATCTATCTGTTCGGATTTCTTAGGGGAACTGTGTTCGTCTCGAAAATCCTAGGCGGCCTTTTTGGCTCATCCGAAAGTTTTAGCTACTTTTATAGGTCTGTTCGAAAAATGAAGAACTCGTGCTAGCATTGCTGTCGTTAGAAATTTTTAGGAGACCTTTTTGTAAAAGCTTGCGTCTATGAAGAGATTCCGAAAATTTTAGCCAAACCGTAACGCGCATCCGAAGATTGCAGGGGAGTAACTTTTTTATTCGAAAGTATTAGGGGAAGAAATCACACGCTACTGAACAGAGACAAACAAGCCGACATTACCGTCGACCATATCTTCCATAACTTAGAAAAATAAAGCATTCAGATCACTTAGATCAGTTAGATGTAAGGTGAATGTTTATTATCATTACCTATACATGTTTGAAACCGATAAAATTTCCAGTTTTTAATTTGATCGCGGAAAAGCGTTTTAAACAAGGAGAAAACAAATCTAGTATAAACATATCCAGCTTATCCATAAGCGTTAAGGCCATCCTATTTTTTTTCTCCGTTTAGCGTCGTCCGACCGACCCAAATTTTTGGCATTTAAAAAAAAGTAACTCAGTACGTAGTTGGACCATTTTTCACTTGAAATAATTCTTATGACTTTTTTTTTTAACTTTCTTTTTTTTCAATCCGACCGACCGACCCAATATCAGAAAACGCATTCGACGCTAAACGAAAAAAAAAAATATGAGGATGACCTAAGTTTTATCGCGCCGGAATGGTCGGTCAACAGCATAAAGACTGTGAGAATTAAGCTTACCAGGTCGTTCAAGTCAGTACGAGAGTACAACGTTAAACAAAGACGTTCTGATTTGGTGAATTTGGACTGCCTTCTTAGATAAATCTTGCTTCGATTTTCTGCACCCATGCGTTATACATCCCTAACTTGCGGACGACGTCCAAAAATTGCGAGTTGTAACTCGAACGAAAATTCTAGGGTAACTTTCTGTTGACTATCTATTTACGAAAAGTCTTGGACAACTTTTTCTCGACCACGTAAATTACGCAAATTCTAGGGCAATTTTTTTTTCCGAAAATCAAGACAACGTGTTCTTTCCCTTGAGGAGAAATTTTCCGAAAAATTTAGGCGACCTTACATTCGAACAGATATTTTACCGAAATCATTCGTTGGGTGCCCCTGAATTGTAGCTCGAGTTAACGCTCCCGAGAGCGTTTAGTTTAAAGAAAGTCTTAATGAACGATTGGCATTTAATACAGAATCAACCATTGGCTAGTGAGATATATAAAGAGCCTCTCATCATCTCATACAAAAGAGGAAAATCGCTCAAAGACATACTCGTGAGATCCAGACTCTAAAAGCAAAGAAACTACACTTGCGAGCAGCGCCGGGGAGCCATGTAGGCCTGTCAAAATTTTTTAAAATCAGTGAGAGAGCAGTTCAGAGCCTTCGGTCCATATGGCCTTGATCCCTAGTTTCTCATAAGACGATAACTGGTTCTGGATAAGTGCATTCAAAGGAGAGACAACTAAAACCACTGGTTCGCTAGAGAAGAGATCTTTGTAACTGAAAACAGAGGCCAACTCGGCAGCTACAGGCACCGCTTGTTGGTAAATTAAAGATTTTTCCTTGCCAGTCGGAAGAGCAGCAAACGTATCACGTCGTTTTAGGAAACCAAGTATGACTTTCCTTCGCAGGGATGTTATTTCCTTTATATTTTTATCGCGAAGCTTAGAAATAGATGATTTTATAGCCCGATCAAAGGGCGAAACTTGTATGACAACTGTGGGCTCAGAAATTACCAGCGTACAATTTAACAATTTAGCTTTCGTCAACAACGGAAAACGGTTTGAAACCTCTGCTAGCAGGGAAGTTCTTGCGTTACACTGAAACAGGAGGGTGATTCGCCTCTGACCGAAGTCATAACTAGTTTTTAGTTATTAGCCAATTAGGCTATGTATAAACCGATTTAATTTTTAACGATACTCCGAGATCCAAATTATCAAAATTCGAGATGCGAGCCCGAGATACCAAGACTCTCATTTCAAACGCCGAGAATTCGAGACTCGGTGAATATTTGCGAGACGCATCATTTCCGATAGACCATTCTATACCTCTAAAAGTTCAACGTTGTCTTGTGCTATTGATGATGTCTATCTGTATAAAACAAAAATATGCAAAGTATAAAAAGAAATCTGACGTGTCAGTTGTTTTTTTTATGATGAATTTGTACATGCAAGGGAAAATGGTGCATGTCGGTCAATGTTACTCAATGAATTGTAAGATACAAAATTACATGCACTGTGTTTCATGAGCAAAGTTATTTACTTCAGGTGATATTGAGTTAAACCCGGGACCCAACAGTATTACTGTATTACTAGAAACTAGCTCAACATGGTTTGAGGATAATTGATGTTGATGGTGCAGATGATTGTTTACTTGGAGCGGTGTACCGTCAGTTTCAAATCTTAACTCGCCGTTTTCGTCTCAAATGCAGTTTTTGTACAAAACTCCAACAATATAATAATAAAGAGCAGTAAGCAGTATTAGGTGTTTGATCAAAAAACAAACCAATTGGCGTGCTTATTTAAGAGGACGAGGAGGAGTTAATAGACGGTAGAGAGAGGGGGTTAAGAGAGGCGGGAGGGGGGGTTAATAGAGACGGGAGGGGGAGGTGGGGGTAATTAAGCTTTTATGGTAGCAACTAATTGCAATGGAAAACTCTGATTTTCTGAGCAATATAGACGGGAGGTGGGGGGGGGGGGGAGTAATAAAGCTGTGAGCAATATTACCACGATCTCTTCACAGTTGTACTTTGATTTAAAGTGAGACTACTCGAACCCTAGGCCACCTGGTAGCAACTGATTGCAATGGAAAACTCTGATTTTCTGAGCAATAGAGACGGGAGGTGGGGGGGGGGAGTAATAAAGCTCTGAGCAATATTACCACGATCTCTTCACAGTTGTACTTTGATTTAAAGTGAGACTTCTCGAACCCTAGGCCACCTGGTAGCAACTGATTGCAATGGAAAACTCTGATTTTCTGAGCAATAGAGACGGGAGGTGGGGGGGGAGTAATAAAGCTTGAGCAATATTACCACGATCTCTTCAGAGTTGTACTTTGATTCAAAGTGAGACGACTCGAACCCTAGGCCTCCCGGATCTTCATACAAATTTTGAACATCTGTTTTGACGCTGAACAAGAGATTTGTGGCGAGTTTCTTCAGACTAAGATGATTCTTTTTCAATCGTGATATGTTTTGTACAGTTATAGAGAAAATTATATGCATTTTAAGATAAATATAAAACATTTCCTGAGATTCTATTGTTTAGATACTCGATCGTGATTGGATAATATATATGTGTGTTTTCCTTGGTTCGAGTAATCGCACTGCAACAATTGCTGATAAAAGGAAGATTTTTATCCAACTAAAATAAGACTTCAAAGCTGTCGGTTTTTATTTTCGTTTTGCGAATTCGCGAGTGGCGAGACCGAGCGTCGACGCAGAAATACGGCTGTTTTGCAGTCTACTAAAATAAAGGTCGTTCCAAACAAAGCAAGTCTTCTTCTTCTTTATTTTTTCTATTTGCTATAATAAATACGATTGATACAAAACATCAAAACTATGAGGCAATGGAGCCCTGGAAAGCAAATAAGGCCTATGTGAAGGACTCCCTTAAGAAATATTTTATATATATTTTATCATCGTAAATGGACTACTGTCATCTACAGTGTAGATCACTTGAATGTGTAAGTACATCTTTACTAAGAAGAACAATCGTTCTATAGGATAAAAAAAACATGCAAAATTATTAGATAAGTGAATGGATAAAAACAGAAAAAAAAACACGCTTATGCCAGAGAATTGACTTAAGTTTCGAGGTGAAAACAGCGATACTAGAAGCTCTTTGAATTTCAGGGCTAATGGAATTAAGTAGTTTAGGAGCTTGAGAAGGGAGTGAAAATCTCCTTGCATTTGTTTTTCAGCTAGTAGGCCAGACGGACGTAATTCTAGTTGGTGTAAAATGACGGTCCTAGGCCAACTGGATAAGGTAAAAAATTATTTTTCCAGCTGCTCTCGAACCCAATCCACTCTCATCCAGAAATGGTCAAATCCGACAAAATCAAAATCAGATAAAAATCCGAAATAATCAGACCCGACGAACGTCCAATCTACTACTCAGTACCAAATCTACTACTAAACAATCTACTACTACTCAATATACTAATACCCAGTGTACTACTACCCAATCTACTACCACCCATTCAACCAAAATCCAATCAAAATCTGTGGGACGGACCCCTGAAACTACACTATATTGGGCGTTAAAAATTTTGATTACCAACATTCGGTTTTATGCAGACTCTTTGGATCTAGGCATGCGTGTTTCAGACAAATGGCAACACCCTTAAAATAAAAGTTATTCTATAATATCTCAGCCTGCAAAATCGTCGCGAATCTAAAACTTTGCAGATCTGTATGTAGAAATGCGACAGGAACTCGTTTAGGTAAAAAACTCAGATTGATTCTGATTGTCGATGATATTAAATTTTGCTTGTGAAAATGTATTCATTAAGCGGGTTATTCCAGGGCAGACTGCTCAGACAGTACTAAAGTTCATCAAATAATTACTCTTGACACAGACTACTGATTAATATACAATTTTAACCACCTTGTAGGATTTAAATTCTACTTCAAAGCGCACTTTGTTTTATGTTTGTACCCTTTCTAGAACGTTAGATATAATACCTGCAGCTGGCTTCCACGAAACTTAGCCTTACCGATTTTTAATAAACTACATTATAAGACATTGTATGGGCAGAAGTACCATCATTTAAATGAGTCATTTATCCAATCATTTTAAATCTTCTAACTATATGTAATAGTAGGCTATAGACTAAAGATTATTTGGCATATCAAATTTTGATTGCCACGATTCGATTTTAATCTTATTTAAGGATTAGACTTCGTTTGTATCTACGCATGCGCGTTTCAGGCAAAAGCCTACACCCTTAAAATAAAAGTTAATGTAAGCATATCTTGGCTTACAGAATCTTTGCCGTTCTAAGACTTTGCTGATTTGTAGTATTACGGAAGGGCATTATTTACACTATAAATAAGCGTGATTGTAATTGGCGATTATATTGACTCTTGACTGTGAAGAGATTTTCTCAAGTCAGCTGATGTTAGAGCAGACTGCTCAAACACTACCAAAGTTCATCAAATCAGTGCTCATCACAGAGATTAGTAATTAAAATTCAATTTTCACCATATTGTTGCATTAATCATATACTTTAAAACCCACCTTATCTGGTGTTTGTACTCGTTGTAGAACGTGAGATATGATAAATGCAGCTGGCTGCCAAGAAACTCAGCGTCAACGATTTTGGTGAAAATACATTATAAGAGATTGTATGGGCAGAAGTACCGTCATTTAGGTGAGTCATTTATGTAATCATTTTAAATCTTGTAACAATATGTAATAGTAGGCTATAGACTAAAGATTATCTGGCATATCAAATTTTAATTGCCACGATTCGATTTTAATGTCATTTAAGGATTAGACTTCGTTTGTATCTACGCATGCGCGTTTCAGGCAAAAGCCTACACCCTTAAAATAAAAGTTAATGTTAGCATATCTCGGCTTACAGAATCTTTGCCGTTCTAAGACTTTGCTGATTTGTAGTATTACGGAAGGGCATTATTTACACTATAAATAAGAGTGATTGTAATTGGCGATTATATTGACTCTTGACTGTGAAGAGATTTTCTCAAGTCAGCTGATTTTAGAACAGACTGCTCAAACACTACTAAAGTTCATCAAATCAGTGCTCATCACAGAGATTAGTGATCAAAATTCAATTTTCACCATGTTAGCATATGTTAGCATATCTCGGCTTACAGAATCTTTGCCGTTCTAAGACTTTGCTGATTTGTAGTATTACGGAATGGCATTATTTATTTATTTATTCCAGAACGATGATCCTTGGGAAAGTTGCTTGTGTCGAAGTGAGATCTTACATCAGGTTTTATATCTCGGTAAAGATCTTCTGTCATTATCTCATACATAAGCGAATCGGTATCAGTGAACAAAAGCTTAGCATTTTCACCATATTTTGGTTTGATATAATTATAGTGAAAGTCATACATCAGCGTCTTACTTAAGTGAAAAATGGAAGCACTCAAGTAAATGGGTTTATCACGTGTCAGCTTCGTCTTCTTCGTGTTGATTGCAACTAAATTCTCACAAAAGATGGTACGGTGTTGAAAGTTTGGTTTGGATATTAGCTTTCGAGCCTTTGATTCATTAGTTACCAGCTGTACATCCACCCTGTTTCTAATGTTTTCCATAGTTTTACCGAATACAGAGTTGTTCATAGGCTTGAAGAAATCTTTCTCAAAGTCGTTGGTTGCTTTTGCTCTGAGGTTGGTATTCAAATCAATGTATGGCTTTAAAAGTGCAGACTCTTAAAATTTCATTCGTCTATGTACTTTGAGCAGTTTTAATCCGAGACTTAAATATAGTTTCAACGATTCGCGATGCACAACATATTCCGTTTTGTTTCCTAATGTTGGAATAAGTTTCTCTACCCCATTAATTTTAAGTCTTTCCGGCGCGAGTGGATAATCGTTGTGGAGATCATGAAGATTATGTGGATATTCCAAATCGACTTCCAGAAAGCATGGTAAATTTTCCCAATCTCTCAGCTCACTATCTGTCATCCGCCTAAAACCATGAGTTGGTAGAGGTTTAGTCATCGGCCATCCGTAAAGATTATTTGCATCTAGATATGTGATGTACTTTGTAGGTTGTTCGGGGTCATACTCTTTCATATGTGGATTGTTCGCTTTACTATGGCGAGTAGTGATCGTGGAAACACCTCCTCGAATTCCTTTCTCAATCATAAGCAGCATGTCGGGGTCTCTTAAAAGCTCCAACTTCACTCCAGTCAACTTCAGCATTGCATCCCAAGCTAGTCCAGGTGTAGTGTAATACCAAGCGGGATCCAATCCATAGTTTTTACAACAAACATCTTTTAAGTTTTCAAAGACATCAGCTAACAGCAGTGCATCATTCTTAAGATAGAGGTTGTGATAATCCTTCATGTTTTTCATATCAAAGGTATCCCAAATTTTTTTAGCGTATTCATAATCCTCATCAGAGATGTTGGCGTCATTGAGCCTTGAGTAGAATTCTTCTTTCGATGGAAGTTGCGTGGCTTTAAGTTTGTCAAAACCATTAAACCAGTCGTAGGGAAACACGCCTTTTCGTAATAAGAATTCCAATTCATCCTATCTATAGAAATATTCCATGTTTTTGAATGAATCTTTTGGTAATTTTTTGCTAAATTACTGAGGCTGGTTGACATAAACTTGAATGAATATATGAACCTAATATCTCGTGTAACATCTACCCACACGCCATCCTTGTTTTTGAATCTATCCACAACGATTTCTTTACTGAAAGAAATGTACTTCTCTTCAATGTTTGGTATGCACTTTAGTTTACCTTCTGATACACCAAGGTTCTTTACAAAGAGATGAGAATCATAACCAGAAAGATTGTGTAATATAACAGGAAAGAACTTGGGAATCTTATAGTTTAAGTTACATTCATTATGAGCTGCGCCTCGGTATTTTCCCGTAATCATGATGACAGTGGTCTAACACCTTCTTTTTCTTACCTAATTCACTCTCGTAGATGTGGCAACGAGTGGCATTTTCGAAATCTATTTTATCCCTTTCAGTCATGTTAACTTTCTTTTTAAACTTATTATAAACCCCCAAGATATCGAACTCTAGGGAATCAATAAAGTGTTGTCCCACATCTTCTTCCGGTGATTTAGCTGTATATGAAACTAATCTTGGTTTATAAATTCTATCGTCAAAGCACTTGATAAGATAAGTATAGCCAGATGGTTTATGTTTTTGATATTGATTTGTAAATAGAGATTACTCCATGGAAAATGCGCGCGTACGATTTTTATTCACGAGTTGAGTAGTATCAGAACGAACGAGTGAGCGCAGCGAACGAGTGAGTTTCCTGATACAACTCAACGAGTGAATAAAAAATCGTACAAAGCATTTTCCATGGTGTAATTTGTTTATTTTATAGATACTGAGATTTTTGAAAAGCCAAATTTTGTCAATGTTACGCTCGTGTTTAGGGAACCCATTCAACTGCAATGTATGCGTGTAAAACTAGAATAACTAAAACATCAGCTTCTCTTTCAAAATCAAATATTTAATGAAGTAACACAAGAAATAAAACGTCAGTTTATACCTTCACTACTTTTATAAACATTTTTACACAAACCTTGAAGCAGCTGCCTCCGCCATGTCGCCGATATGAAAATGGACGACAATCGAAATCGCGATGCGATGTTGTTCACTAGTGAGTTTTCGTCGTTCGCGTTTGTGATTGGACGAACGACGTTTTTTCACTAGGGAATTTTCATCGTTCGCGTTTCCTATTGGCTAATGCATTTTACGTATCATTTTTACGTACTCTTTTTTTCGTGAGGAAATCTCAGTATCTATGATATAAAGCTTTTTCTTTCATCTGGAGAACAGGTGTCGATCCTTTTAGTATAGCATTCAAAATCCGCATAAACAACCCATGGGACCCGCATCTTTTTGTTGTAATTTTCAAAACTAATATACTTTGGGCTACATCTTTATTCATAGGCATTTCTACCTTAACTGCTTCATGTTCTTTACAGTATTCATGATGTTTTGTTAATGCTTTTGAGGAGTTAAATGGATTAAGACATCTCAAGCAAAAATAAAGCGCATGTTGATTGTTATTTATGTAAGAACTAAGAAATCTACTCGTGTTTTTAATATAACCGTAATGATTTGTCTCTTCATTCGATATGAGGAGTAAGTTAATTACACGTACATGTACACCATCTTTCTTAGTCAGCCTCAATGGGTAAGGGCGTCTATTCTCAACCCTACATTCATCATGATAGCCCAAAACATCAATTGCACATTTGGGATTATTCCTTTCAAACCTATCAATCTGTTTTAGAGTGGTAGGAAACTCAATACCAGTCCAGTCAAACTTCTCTAAATTGGCTCTCATTTCTTTGTTTGGTCTTTCAGGATGTACGCGTGCAGGATAAACCGCAGACGTCACAGCCCATTTGAAGCATTCATTATCATTATCATTCTTAACATTTATGATTGACTTCTTATTAGCTATTTCCTCTGGTAATGGTAAATATGAACAGGTTTATATGGATATTGAAACAGTCAACGTTGTCAAACACCCAGCCGGATCCTTCATTCTGAAACTTTTGATTTTTTTTTCGAGTAATATCTTAGTTTCATCATCAAAAATTGTATTGATATCATCTGCTTCTGTTATGATTATATAACTAGTTTGAAAATAACCGTTATTTCTAACAATCTCACCTGTAGCTGGATTCTGTTTTATGAAATTGCAAGTAAGAATGAATTTCACCTTGATTGGTTTTCTACTTTCATTGATTAAATTCTGTACTCTTTTTTAATGGTTATTAAGAAGGTTTTTGGATCGTACCCGGTTTACCTTTAATTCTGTATGTCTCGAGATATCCTTGGTATGCCTCCTCATGAAGTTCAGGTTTGAATTCTTCCTCCCTTTTGAAAATACTATCTACTTTCTCTTTCAGGCCTTTTACTTGATCATTTACCTTATTTTTGATTGACTCTGGTACATAAGACCTAATCCAGTCTGCGAACTTATTTATCTCCCTCGATACTGATTCAGTAGCCTTCGTAGCTAAGCTTTTCAATAAGCTTGGATTAGCTTTAGGCTTGATATATGTAGTAGGTTTTAGAATGGGAACACTAATCTTCGGTATTGCCACATCAAAGACAGGAAATTGTTTTCTTGGTGTTTTGAATTCAGTAATGCGAGATGATTGTAATCTGTTAGGTGGATTTGGTGTGTGATAGGACTGAATGGGTTGTGGTTGTATTCTTGGAGTGAGAGGTTGTTGTTTTCTTTGTGCAGGAATAGGTCGTTGTCTTCTAGGAGTAGGAATGTGCTGCGGTTGTCTTCTGGATGCAAAGATTAATGCATGGTTGTGATTTCTGCACGAATTGTGGCTTTCTCATACTACCATACCCACTGATTTTAAATCATTTGGCTGCAAGTTTTAATTCCGCTGCTTTTCTTTCTGCCAAAGGATATTGCGATTCAGTAGCTTCTAAGTTTCAATGAGATTAGCTTTACGAAGATTATAAAAATTCAATCCTCTGAGTTTAGCTATTTCTTTCAACTCTTTCAGCGAATTATTCTCCATATTGTTTTAAATACTTATTTTTCTTTAAGCTGTTTCATAATTCCGATTTTTTATGAGGCGTTTTATTGTATTTAACATTTATTGTATTTAACATTCTAATGCTTTACATTCTTTACAATTAGACCTTTGTCGGTTATGTTGACAAATTCCTTTTCCTTTACACTATTTACAAACAAAGCGCAATCGATTGTGATTACAAATTCCACTCCCTTAACGTAATTTACATTCATAACGCCTACGATTGTGTTCACAAAGACTACCTCCTCCGCACTCCCTGCAACGAGATCTTTGATTCTGGTGCTCGCAAATCTGACTCCCTTCGCACTCTTTACAATAGTATTTTAAACGACCATGCACACATTTGTAATAAAATTCCCGGGTTCAAAACCATTCAAAACATTTATCAAATCTTTTTTACGCATAAATTAGAAATATTTTATGCCTTTCTCTCTTGCTAGGATGTTCAATTCTTCTATTTTTTTTCTCCTCCATTTTGAATATGATTTAAACATTTTTTAAACCAGCTTAAGGATTCAATTTTTCTTTTTGGATTCATAAAAAATGATATTGGATTTGGTATTAAATATAAACAATTAAACGTTAATCATCCAAAGGGGGGATGGGAGGGGGGGTATATATGTATTTATAATATAGCTACGTTCTTACGTGCGCTCTGATTGGTCAAAAACCTATGTTTTATCAGAGTATAAAACATAGAAAAAGCGTGTTTTATTGTTTTTCGCCACATACCTCTAGTCGACAACTCTCTAAGAGATGGCGAAAAACATTTTCTTTGAAGAAATTCATGATGGAGTTCTCTGAGAAGCAGAAATTTTTGAAGCAGAGAATAATAAAACAAATAAAGAAGAAGAAGCGAAAATAGTCGAGAAGTTGCTATTAAATGGCGTCGGTTTGTCGATCTGTGTGCTTTGTTGTTTCTACTTGCGGCTAAATCTATATCATAAAGCGAATAAAGAAGCCTAAGCCGTGTATTACACTGTGATTAAAACACTCCGGGCATTTGAGAACACTCGAGAAACAGTAGAAACTACTCGCCTACGGCTCGTGTTTTCTACATTTCACTCGTGTTCTCAAATGCCCGTCGTGTTTTATCACAGTGTAATACACGGCTTAGGCTTCTTTATTTGTTAAATATATTTTTTATATATCTATATTTTAAAGGTGTCCGTTCGCAGGCCAGGTTACCTGGCAATAGTAACGCACTTGAGAACTGCTGAATTTCCGCCATTATTCGGTGATGCCTTTTTGAAAGTAATGGAAATTTTGTGGAAATCGATTTCACTCGTCCTGGAAGAACATCCCAGCAAGATGATCTCCGAGATATTCAAGAAAGATTAGCTCGAGATCGTCGCCGAGTAAGTTCGAATACCGTGAAAATCAACACGGGGAAAGCACGACTCAAAGCCGGGATAGAGAAACGACAGCAGGGAGAATAACAACAGCCAAGACAACAACTGCTCGCTCCAGAAAAAGGCAAACGAAACAGCAGGGAAAAGGACTAGGAATTCAATCAAGTTAGTTTTGAATTTGAATGTATTATTGATGGAAATACAGGACATGAGTGAACGATTACATAACGAAATATATTGGCGTAGTACATTTAGCAAAACGACTTAGAAGGGACACCGAGTAAGAACGACTTCAACGATTGGAGATATCTCTGGAAAATAATTCTATTAGTCTAAAAACGGAATCAGAAGACGACCAACAGATTACAAGAGAATGTAAATAGGTATTTTTCATAATAAAACGATAGCGTTTCCAGTTTGAAGTAATTCCCAACACAGAGAGTTGCAGTTGTTATAGCAATCATTTATAACGATGTCATCTGATATCATTGCAACAGTGAAAATATTGTAAATTTTCTTGATCTAGCAGTTCTGTTAAACATTTTCAACAGAATATATACCCTGTGTGACTATAAAGTACTGGTTCTGCAATATTATCAGTGATCAATGCGATCATTTCAAAATAAAGCAAATGTGATTACTGAATTCTGAGTAGTATTTCTCTTTGCTATATATATATGTATGTATTCTCTGATTGAAAGGTTTCAATAATATTGCGTAGAGACAACAAGTTTCATAGCCTTTTCACAATGGGTCAGTTTTACCTTAGAGTGCAATGACCCCCCCCCCTCCCCTGATAATATTGCTATCTAGAACCGCTGCCCTTTTTTCACAAATGAAATGTTCATTCAAGCCTTAATTTGAAAAGTTAGACATAACATATTAACTTTGTTACTTTCTGCTGTTTACTTTATTTTTATGATCATCATGTCAAATATCAATATTTCATAACAACCACAACATACAGTTAACCTTTTAAACTGGAAAAACTTTATAAAGAAGAAAATAAATTTTGTAATGCCAAAATGTTTATGATCTTTCTCATATATTCATTGCAAGTGTGCTGTATGTAGTAACAATTAAGTGTTTCAAGTTTCCTAAATGCCCTATGCTTTCAATGATTTTCCACACAAAATTTATAGACAAATGACTGCACTAGATTCTAAGCCTTAAAGAAGAAATGGTATTGTTTGGTGCTGTTTTGATTACTACCACCTCTGATGGAAAGCCTATTAAGAAGATTTTTGTATTGCTTGTAGTAGTAGAGCAACAATACCTTTACTAAGATTAGGACATCATGCATCCCACCCCATAAAAATATATTATGTTAACGTAAAAAATATAACAATAATAATAATATCAATACCAGTAATAATAATAGTAATGATAATAATAATGATAATAATATAATGATAGTGCTTCTCGTTACTATATGTCATTGGTTACAAGTTCAATACCTTTGCCTGCCATGACTTTTTTGATGAAATACCATGCGTATATTAAATCTTTCTTCTGCAGTTTTTATTATAGAAATTTTCATGTATTCAAAATAATATACTATTCTCTGGTTGGTTATGGATATTTTGCCTGTTTCTGTAACAGCACAATTAAACTTTCATGTGGTATACACTTTTGACTGATTGATGTTGATTTAACATTATTTTTTACAGGACTATGTAGTGAAGCAATCTTTATCAACGTATTAAGATTTCAATAACTCTTTCTTACATGTATTGTTTTTATGAGATGACCTAAAAATAGCACGACCACATACTATACAGTCGGCACTCACTATTACCAAACCTTTATTTAAAGTTTTTGTAGAATCCAATTGTTTTACCCACAATTTTTATTTTATGTAATGACATTGTATCTCACACTTCTGTTGATATAATAACAAAAAACATAAATAAAAAATAATTGGAGCATTCAACTCATCCTCGGTGTAAGAACATATTGTGTTTAAAAGTGATGTACAACAAAGAAGACAAAGCAGTAGACTCAGACTAAGAAAATAAAACTAAAAAAAAAAAACACAGGTTCTTACACCGTGGTAAACACAAGCATTCATATCAACTCTTCAAAATTTCACCTGCAAAAGATTTACAATCATTTTCAATTTGTGTTAAGTGAATATTATTGTGATACCTCATCGACTCTGTATTCCCTGTCAAGAGAATCAATAATAATTTTACTTCTATTCCCTCTGGTGCACTCTCAGTGGCAGTGAAAGAGCTAAATAAAGGTCAATTTTTAAGCACTCCGTTGTGCAGTATACTGATCATGTAATTTGCACCAGGTGTCACTAATTGTGTACCAAACACAGCGTAACAAATAAAATAATGGGGATTACCCTAACATGAAAAATATCAAATAAAAAATAAAATATAAAAGCATTGTGACTTCTTCAAAAACTAGCTTCGCGAGGTTTTTGCGGGAGTCGTATTTCTAGTTATATCTGCAACCTCTGGATATGAAAAATAACAAAGTCAATAAAAAAGTCAATTCTTGTACAAACTAGTTCCAGTGTCTCATAAGTGAGAGTTTAGAGATATAATAAAACAATTATTCCACTCAAACTCGTCATACATGAACTACAGCCAACTCGGCGCTACGCGCCTCGTTGGCATTAGGGACTTTAAGATTCGAGACGCGACGGCTGTAAGACGCGGCCGGAAGTTAATTTTTAAAGAGGTGACATATTGCGCATGCTCACGCCATCTTCCTGATGGTATCACGTCGCGTCGAGAACGTGGGATTGGCAATTTTGACGTTCTGTACAAAACGTGAGCATATTCCTACCAGTGCTTAACTTAAATAATGATATATTCCTCTAAACATGAAAAATTAGCAATCTAGGATCATTGGACGTAATTTCTGGTGACATTTTAGATCGTAGCTATGGAAGGATTTTGAATTTTTACCTCCGCCAAGGAGGTTATGTTTTCACGCCTGTCTGTTTGTCTGTCTGTTAATCGTTTTACGCAAAAACTAATCAACGGATTTGCACCAAATTTGGTGGAAAGGTCGCAAATATACCCAGGATCAATCGATTAAAATTTGGGATTTATCCGGGTTAAACTCCAGATCTCAGATCCAGACTAGACGCTCTCGGGAGCGTTCACTCGGGCTACACTTGATAGTACGGCTTCGAACAAACGTGAATGTCAGTTTACGCCTAACTTTTGTATATATTGTATACTATATGGCTGGTTCCACGACCGCAAAAAACCTACCAGACTGTATATCGCACCGCAATTCTTGTCGTGTTTAAGCTGAGCGATTTTACCAGAAAGTTTTCTAAGGTTTTACAGAAATTTCAGTGATAATTGAGTTTGTTTACTAATCGAATTAATGTTGACCAATCAGCTTTCTTGGTTCCCACGGTAGAAAACAGTTTTGAAACTTGATGCCATTCACCTGATTCCAAGTTATCGAAGGCGAAGAAGCGATATGTGGGAAAAACAACAATATTACTCCTTAATCGGATATACTTTTCTTCAAATAGCTCTTATTTGTGGATTCAAACTCTTAAGACAACAATATGTGGCGGGGCGGAGGTATGCGCTCTACCGAGTGCCCTTCTAGTTTTAATTTCTTTCAGGTGTACTAAGCTTATAAAATGGCAGTGTCTTCGAGCAAGGCTTGTAAGTCACGATCTACAACTTCAAAAAGTGAATGCAAGAGTCTTCTACATACTTTCCTCGTCTCTTGTACCGTTACATTTCTCGATTTATTGCGTTCATCTGCCGCTTAACTAGCACATTTAAGCTTTGTGTGTTTTTATGATCTCTTCTAATAGACACAAACAGAGCATTTCCATGGATATTTCTGCGAAAGAATTGCTGAAGAATCACACTGATAAAGAGCGTTTCGCAGCCGCGTCGTCTTGCATCGCGCCGGGGATCTTAACTTAACTTTTTCCGCGCAAACGGCGACGTTCTAGTTCCAGTCCTTTGACAGCCACCGCGTTCTAGAAGCCGTCGCGTCTCGGATCTTAAAGTCCCTATTAGCTCATGTACGACTCGATTTCGTGGAATAATTGTTAATTATCCAGCTTCAATTGTCGTACGCAGTTTCAACAGCGAGTATCCACAGTATTTTTTTCATTGCGAACATATGACCTCATATAATTTTAGGAGTATATAGTGCAAGTCCATTTTGATAACACCAAGAAGAACCGTTATATATTTGACTCTGCAGTTGTTAAAGGACACAAAATTTAAGTTGTTCATTTGCATTAAAATTATAGATAACGAAATATATTACAAATTGTCTTATAATAATTGTAAGATTAGGAGTAATTGTGACAAAACGTTACAAATAACAGGCTATGATTGTCAAGCCTCAAATGTTTGGAATACGGTTTCAGAATATCCACTCTTGAAACTGCAAAAATTCATGTTTCATTTAAAAAAGTTTACAATATAAAAATTATGTAATGCATAATGTTGAATACCATCATGGGGGAGTTTTGAAAAAGGGGAGTTCCTCACAGGGGATTGTTTGACAATACCTTCTTCTGGCCAAATTTCAAGGCAATCTTCAAATTATACTACTGTATTTGTTAATACAGGGTAAAATTGTATTGAAACAAAGTATTCAAGGAAGTTCTTTCACTTCCAAAGGTTTTTAGACTTTCACATCTTTGGACCACAACATGCCAAACAACACTCGGAATACTGCAAATGCCAAAAGCCAATGACATGCTTGTTGAATCTTGCAGTCAGTTCAATTCTAAGTGGTAAGCTGAAGTGACCCTGAACTGTGCAGCATGCAGATGAATAAAACCAAAGCAAGGCTGACCATCATTTAGCCAATCAGATGTCTTATGGTTAATGACAAACAAACTTAAACTGTATATTTCAAGTCCTGAGCACCATGACGTAAGATGGAAAATAGAGATATACCCTGTTATGGTCCAACTGCATCCAAATGCAGTTTGAGAAACTACTATTTTTTTGCCACAACATTATGATCCATTATCATAAACCTAGGCTTTAACCTACTCTTGCATGCAAATGGTACATTTAGTTTGAGAATTTGACCAGAATTTAAAGTTACTCCTGTAAACACCTCCAAATATATGGACAGCTAAACACGTTACAGAACCAAGGAGTTACAGTACTTCAGTGGGCTACAAGTTAGTTTAGCATCATTCATTGAATTTCCTTTCAGCAGTATTTTCAAAATCATTAACAACGCATAAGGGAAAGACAAAGGAAATCAGACACAGTGGCATGTTTGGATATCTAATCATTTTTTCATCGTAAATTTCTCCAAAATAATTTTGTTTGAGAAGCTATCAGACTCTTGACATGTGTGTTTCATCACAAATCAAACACCTCAAAGTTTGCTAACAATACTCTGCTGCACATCATATTTTCAGGTCTCTTCTCAGTGTTTGATGTGTAATGACTGAGGTGTACTTCATGTAAGCTTATTCGTTTTCCAATGATTGCAGAGAAAAAGACTCATCCTTGGTGTAAAAACTGGTTACGTTCATGAGTCACTTAGAACAAAGAAAACAAAGGCGACTTAATAGAGACTAGGAAAATAATAGTGAAAAAACAAAGAAAAACTTTGCAGATTTTTACACCGAGGTAAACCCAAGAAAAAGTATTGACATTTTGTGATTACTGTAAGACACAACAAGGGACTACTTTCAAAGTGGTATCAGGGCTAAAAATTGATGGTCGCACGGTCACCAGTGGCGATTTGAAACTGACCAGGGCTACCGAAAGTTAAGGTTAAAATGCCCGGTGTGCTATGCTACAGAATTTCAAAAAGTTGCAATGTAAATAATGCGAAGCAGAAAGCTAAAAAATAAAATTCAATATGTAGTTTAATTGGACTTCCTTTCTTTTCATTTCTTTGCCTGGACTCTCAGGTCATCAATTTTAGTGAATTTTTAGCTCTGAAGTGGAAATTGGGAGCCGTTTTAACGGTGATTTCACAAATGATCCACATTCAAAACATATAGATGCCATTTTGATTTTATGATTGCCACGTGACTCTCAAAGAAAAAATTGAGGGCCACTTCATTTTGGGATGGGCCACTAAGAATGCAAGGAAACTGGCCCAACTGGCCATCCAAGTACTGGAGTTAATTTTTAGCCCTGGTGGTATCCCAAAATCTTTGAAGACATCACGACTACTTTATTGTTTTGCATTTAACAACATAGGAAATAGGAATTCAATATATAATGCACAAACCCACATTACTTAAATCTAAGTTGAACATGTATTAAGTACTTACAAAACAATATTAGAAATCCTAACAGTGACAACATTACAAACTGAAAGCCTAAGCAATTCCCATGCATCCACAACTCTAGTCAGATTCACAGATTGAACTAAGCAAAAGACCTTAAATTGGGATTTACGATGGGTGTTTTATAAAATTGTGTCAGCTGTATACTTTGTAAAGATCTTCATTTCACTGCAAAATGAGATTCTTTTGGATCACAATGAACCATACGAAACAGAATGATATGTTTTCACTTGCAACTCAAGAGCATTTAAACTTTACTGGCAACTAGTCACAGAACTATACACTACTGTACTGTCACTGAAAACCAACTACACAATACAGGGCCACCTTTGAAGACCTTTTTCTCAGATGGCTCATTGGCTCGCCAAGCCATTAAAATATACACTTTACTCGTTCTTTCATTAAAATAATCTTGACTAAAAAGCCGCAGAGCATCTAAAATATACACCTTACTTGTCCCTTTATCAAATACTGTTGACTGATAAGCCACCAAGCCACTTCAGAGAAATGCCTTCAAAAGTGGCCCTGTATTCTGTAGTTGCTCCAAAAACAGTGTTAGAAAAACAATCAAACTATGAAAGAATTTTTTTACAAAGTGTCTCTATGTCCGGCATTTAAAAGGCAACTGGACAGAATTTTCAAAATACATGTACTCAGTATCCAGCAGTCTGATTTTCTTCACTTTCAGGGTTGATTATGCCAATTAAGTTAGGATTAGGGCTGGGAGACAAGGAATATGGATGTTTATATAAGTTAATCACTGATATTAAAATCATAACTCGAGAAAATTTTGACGTCAGACACCGAGTATTTTGAAAATTCTGTCCGGCTCCCGGACATATAGACACAGCGATCTTTTAATACCCGTGTTTTCACAGTTATCAGGGTTCTAACTGACACTACGGTTTACGGTCACTTTGTTCCATGGTCAGATCGTTCCAAGTCAGATCGTTCCACAGTACGGTCAGATCGTTCCATAATAAAAGTCAAATCGTTCCGCGAAAAGTCAGATCGTTCCATATAAATCGTAAGGAAAACTTTCTTCCTCGATAATAATGTTAAGAAAAATATCTTGTGAAGTTGATAAAACGAGTTTACCATGTTTATCGCTATGAATTGGATGTAATTTTTTTCTGAAGCACAATGACTTTTAAAATTTCTCAGTGGTGATGATGCCCAATTAAGACCGTAGCCAACGAGAAGTCAGTAATTTCCATCCGTTTCGGATGAGTTCGCATGTCCCTTTGTTAACGATTTTGTTAACTGTAATAAGCATATGCAAATTCGCAAGTGTTTTGATTTCATGGCGGCGCAAGGGGAACTGATTGCTCCCCAATTGTAAGCTTTTGCATCAACAAACAGTAAATGAGGTGCCAGTGTTTTAGTAGAGTCCTTGTAAGATCAGGAGTTGCAGAATTTTTTGTTCTTTAACTCGAAGGTTTCTTTAACGGAATTTGTTCCCAGTAAACGTAAAATCGTTCTCCTTGATTCATTTGTAAATTTTGTCGTGCCTTGGAATGATATATATGCAGCGAAATGACTTTGTAGCGAAACTACCGTAAAACTCTCCAGTTATCCAGATTATTACTTTACTATACTGTTTAATGATCTGACTATACTGTGGAACGATCTGATTATATCGTGGAACGATCTCATTATATCGTGGAACGATCTGACTTTTATTTTGGAACGATCTGACCATGGAACGAAGTGTCCGGATACCGACACTAGTCTTGTTTCTTGGTAGACAACAAAAAAGACAAGCTCACAAATCCTTTGAATTTTGACATGTTGTTTTCTTGAAGTCTGTTCCATCCCCTGGCAGAGACGAGCTTATAGTTGGCCATAACCAAGCTAAATACCATCTTTCTCCGAATACTTCACGAACGTTTTGCCTCCAACCCAAATCATACTCTCGCTTCTTCTTCTTTCGTTCGTAAGACGTTTGGCCGCGGAGAATTATTCTGATCTGGAAAAATACCAAACCACTGAAGAGAACAAGAGCAAACATCGACAGGCCGGTCATAAAAGTCACGCAAAAGCCATAAAAAGTTGTGTAGCCCAACAGCCACATGACGGCAGGGGTAAACATGGTGAACCAGGTTCCAAGACCAAAGCCACCAATCTCTGCCTTCACGTACTCGTAGTGAAAGACATTAGCGTAAACAGCTCCCATCCACAAATACAAGGCCAAGAACATGTAGTATCGATAATTACTATAACCAACACATTTTCCTGCAAAGACACAATGATGATCTCTCTTCAACACGCATTCATTACAGACTTGACAATGATATGCACGCGGTGGTGAATTCAGCTGGCAAAATGGACAGTAAGTCCACCCTGGCTTGAGAACTGACGGCATACCGAGCTTCTTTCCGGTAGTGTCTGTTATTATCAGCATATAAAAGTTTGCAAATACGTTGATGAATAGAAAAAGCCCGCAAAATACGTGAATATAATACCAAAGAGAAAACGGAGCGTGGTAAAGGGGAAGCACAACAAAAATCTCGAACAGGGCGATGACCCAAAGCATGATGATCATGAATGTGAATGCTGCAACATCTGAATGCTTCTCGGGAATCAGTCCTTTCAGAAAACCGCCTTGCTTGGCACTTGTCTCCTCCATAATTACGATAGTATTACTGGAGACAAACGTTACAACACCACCGGCAACAGCACAGCACCATGACCAAGTTGCAACACATTCAATACTTCATGAACATAACCACGAAAAGACCCCTTAAATCGGACTGGAACAACTTGGCGCGGCTGCTCGACGTGTTGTAAATCAGCGCCAAAGAACATTTGAAACAAGAGAAACAAATGCTTTACCAGGGACCGCGGACAGGGAGGGGTTGGTAGGGCTATAGCCCCACCACTTTTTTGCTTGGATTTTTTTTTCTAGGGCAAGATAAGTGGCGAAACGCTGACATTAACGTTTGCTTGTAAAGGCCAGATCTTTTAGCCGTACCACTTTAAAATGGTCTCCGCGGTTCGTGTTTACAGTTTTAAAGTGGCTCAAGATAGTTTTTTCCCCCAAATATCATTGTATTATGGCTCATTTTATATGTCTGAATAATTTTCTTTGTAATTACTCCACCTACAGTTACTATACTACACCTACTGTAAGCAAAAAAATTTGCTATTTCCCAACCAAGATTAAAGGGTAATATACAATATTTTCCCATAAAAAATACTTTACACCCGTAATAAAAGTAAATTTGTGTGTATAAAATAGTTGTATAGGTAGATGTTACCTACAAATCCATTGCAGTCAAGTAAACAAAGCAATTTGAGCTTATGTAATTTATCTTCTATTTGCATTGCAGATGGAAACAAAGTTAGACGGGAACCTCACAGTTAATTTAACTATGGGCAATTTAAAGAACAGTCTGGAGGAGAATTCAAACCTGGTTGGTTTATGAAAACACTTTACAATACAGTTAATAATATTCATAAAATATTGCTGGATTCTGATTGGCTGAGAGCAGTGCAGTTCAGGTGTAACACCAGTGCAAAAAGTGTAACACTGGTGTAATGATGCAAGTGAATACATGAAAGACCATGTTTGAACTGCTGAGTAATATGTAATGACATTGATTTATCATCGCAGTTATGTACACAACTTTAGCAGCTGTGAAATTAAAGCCTGAAAAAAAATATACAGGCCTGAACACGATTTGAATCCATGACCTCTGCGATACTGGTGCAGTGCTCTACCAACTGAGCTATCAAGCCAACTGGGAGCTGGTCATGTTGTGAGTTTGTAATATACCCGTAGATGGAGAACAATGATGCAAGTGAATACATGAGACACCATATATTTAAACTGCGGAGTAATATGTAATGGCATTGATTGATCAATGCAGTTATGTACACAACTTAAGCAGTTCAGCAGTTCAATTATATGGTCTTTCATATATTCACTTGCATCATTGTTCTCCATCTACGGGTATATTACAAACTCACAACATGACCAGCTCCCAGTTGGCTTGATAGCTCAGTTAGGAGATCATTGCAGTGGTATCGCAGAGGTCATTCACAGCTGCTTAAGTTGTGTACATAACTGCCATGATCAATCAATGTCATTACATAAACACCGGCGTAAATTACACTGAGAAATTCTGGATTATGATAGGAAATTGTCTTAGCCAATGATATCACGTAGCATGATGACAAAAATTTTCTGTTGAAACTTTGAAAAAAGTTTTCTTGAGTGAAAAAAATGGCTACATTAAACAAAGAAAGATTCACTCTGGCCAATACTTTTTTCATGTTTATATTATTAATAAGTAATCATACGGTTTTCCTCTTTCAGTTTGGAATTAATTTGCACTTGTGAGTTTTTCAAAAAGCTGAAATTGCACTCGCTGAAGCGGCTTGTGCAATTCCAGCTTTTTGAAAAACTCACTTGTGCAAATCAATTCCAAATTGAACTCGAAATCATATGATTACCATTACAAACATGAATGTCTTACTGGGAATTACACCACTCATAAAAAATAGGCAAGCATTGCATGCCTGAGGCTACTGCATTTATTAAGTTTATTTGGACCTTTTTGCCATACCTATCGCCTTACCTTGATTTTATTACTTTTACATGTATTCTCTTCTGAGTTTAAAAAGAATTGATACTAGAAATATGACTCCTGTAAAACCTCACGAAACTAGTGTTTTTAAGAACTCATAACGGTGTATTTACTCATCATTACCAATTTTTCTTTCTTTATCATTACTTGTAATTATTATCATGATTATTATTATATTTTTATTACCATTATCATTATTACTGGTATTGGTATTATTATTATTGCTATATTTTTTTATGTTTAACATAATATTTTGTTATGGGGTGGGATGTATGTCCTAATCTGGGTAAACTGGTACTGTTCCTCTACTACTACAAGCAATACAGTTTTCTTCTGAAAAGGGTAATTTGCATCAGAGGTGGTAATAATTAAAACTCCTTTAAACAATACCATTAATTCTTTAAGGCTTAGAATCTAGTGCAGTCATTTCTCCATAAAGTTAGTGTGGAAGATCATGAATAAAAGCATAGGGCATTTCCGAAACTTGAAACCCTTGTGATTATTACCTACAGCACTATTGCAGTGAATATATGACGAAGATCATAAACATTTTGACATTACAAATCTTAGTTTCTTCTTCATAGAGTTTTTCCAATGTAAAAGGTCAACTATATATTGTGGTTGTTTTTAAATATTGGTATTTGACATCATAAAAATGAAGTAAACAGCAGTAATGAACAAGGTTAATATGTTATGTCTAATTTTGTAAAGTAGGGCTTAGATTAACTTTTCATTTGTGGGAAAGGGGAGGGGTCTTAAATAGCAATTCCCAGGGGGTCATTGAACTCTAAGGTAAAACTGACCCATTGTGAAAAGGCTTAATGAAACTTGTCTGTCCCAAAGTACTATTATTGAAACCTTTCAATCATAGACTTCATGCATGTAAAAACACATATAGCAAAGATACATAAAGATATATAGCAAAGAGAAATACTACTCAGAAGTCAGTAATAACATTTGCTTTATTTTCAAAGGATCGCATTGATCACTGATAATATAGAACCAATGCTTAGTGACACTGGGTATCTATTCTGTTACAAATGCTAAACATAACTGCTAGATCAGGAAAATTGACATAATTTTCACTGTTGCAATGATATCAGATCACATAGTTCCTTGCAAAGTGAAGCTGAAGGCCAAGCATAGCAAGGTTACTAATATGTATGTGTGTGTATATATATACTGTAGATATATACATTAGAAACTTATGTATACTTAGCTCTGCTATGACAGCATTGAGCACTTTATGCCGAGGTTGACTGTATCTTCATGTGTATATACATCTATATATAGGCAATTGTGGAAAACGAGGACGGACAACTTCGAGCGAAAAAAAAAAAATATATATATATATACAGTAAAAAATCTAAAAAAAGTTTAAAAATTTAATAAAAATAGACGTTTCGGTCAATGACCTTCATCAGTTGCAGTGCAAGTAAATAAGAAATTACAATGTCCTTAAATAGGTTTACAGTATAAAAGATGACATAATATAACAAAGATGATTACATAACAGGGCGTGGTAACACATGAAAATGAAAAAATTAACCAATGATAAACAATCGGTGATTACTAAGTGAGAAACTATGACAATGCGATACAAAACTCAAGAAACGCAAACCAAATATGAATAAATAATCGGATATAATACAAATAAGATTAATGTTAAAAAACTATAACATGATTCGTCAAGTCAGCCAAAAGTGTGAAGGGACCCGCGTGTAAAATATTCACAGTATTCATAAAAGGCCATCCTAGGAAAAACTTGTAATAAAAACCCCAAACAAAGCCCTTGAAGCTATGCCGCGGCAAGGCACAACAGGCGCCCTGAACAGGGCCCTTAAACAACAATAATGTAATAAATTCCCTGATGGGGGCCCCTGAGAAAATCTTGCACTAACAAAGCTAACAAGATCCAAGGTCAGGGCCTTTGAACACCTGAACTAAGATAACTGCCAAATTAGCAAGTTATTTTTACGCTAGTTGTAGTTTATTCTTTTTTTCGAGTGGAATTCCTGACGTTTATTCAAGCCAAAAGGTGCCAGAGAGAACAACTGTGCGCTCCAATATGCCTCTTTAGTGATTAAAAGCTTTTCGATGTTACTTGTATTGTTTGCATTTATCTGCACTTGATCAATACACTGGAAAGAAAAATCGTTTAAGTCGTGCGGTGTTCTGTTGAAATGAACCGCTACCTCTATATATATATATAGCTAAGTATACTTGGGATAATAGAAAGAAACAAACTTCTAAAAGGTCTGACAGTTTTATAAATATAATAATATAAAATTATTTAAGAAATAGAAAACATGTACCGTGTTTCTATCGAGTTATAGAAAGACGAGTGGAAGTTTGGGAGAATGAGAAATGCTGTGGGAATACGAGCCGCAGGCGAGTGTTTCCACAGCTTTTTCAAGTTCTCCCAAACTTTCAATCAGCGTGCGTATTTTCTTAGGACTGTTTTCTAATATATTATAATATAAATTTTATAAATATAATAATATAAAATTGTTGGACCTTTTAGAAGTTTTTTTCTTTCTATTATCCCAAGTATACTTAGCTACAATTTCTCTAAAGATTGTTGCATCATTTACTGGATCCTTCTACTGAGAGCTCTTCATTTGGTGAACCTTCTGTACACAAGCTATATATATTTATATATTTAACAAATAAAGAAGCCTAAGCCAAGAAATGTAGAAAACACTCGCTTGCGGCTCGTGTTTTCTACATTTCACTCGTGTTCTCAAATGCCTGATCGTGTTTCATCACAGTGTAATACACGGCTTAGGCTTCTTTATTCGCTTTATGAAACAACAAAGCACACAGATCATGACGCTATTTAATACCAACTTCTTGACTGTTTTCGCTTCTTCTTCATTTGTTTTATTATTCTCAGCTTCAAAACTTTCTGCTGCTTCGCAGAGAACTTCATCATGAATTTCTTTAAAGAAAATGTTTTTTGCCATCTCTTACAGAATTGTTGAGTAGAGGTAATGTGGCGAAAAACAATAAAACACGCTTTTTCTATGTTTTATACTCTGATAAAACATGGAGTTTTGAACGCAGCTATGTTATAAATATATTTAGTTAGTATAAACTTACTAGTGTTCTATCACAAATGCTGCGCTGTGATTGGCTACGCTACCCACTATCTATTCTGTGATAGATAGTGAGTAGCGTAGCAGTTTAATAATTTACTAATAGTAATCGAGGTTACTAATCGTGTCGATTATTGGTGAATATTCACTGATAACTAGAAATACGACTCCCGCAAAAACCTCGCGAAGCTAGTTTTTGAAGAAGTCACAATGCTTTTATATTTTTTCTTTATTTTTTTTTATATTTTGTATTCTATTTTTATATCAGCGTAATCCCCATTATTTTATTTCTTATGCTGTGTTTGGTACACAATTAGTGACACTTGGTGCAAATTACATGATCAGTATACCGCTCAACACAATGCTTAAAAATTGACCTTCATTTAGCTCTTTCACTGCCACTGAGATTGCACCAGAGGGAATAGAAGTAAAATTATTTATTATCTTGACAGGGAATACAGAGTCGATGAAGTATCACAATAATATTCACTTAACACAAATTGAAAATGAATGTAAATCTTTTGCAGGTGAAATCTTGAAGAGTTGATATGAATGCTTGTGTTTAGCACGGTGTAAAAACCTGTGTTTTTTTCTTTAGTTTTATTTTCTTAGTCTCTACTGCTTTGTCTTCTTTGTTGTACATCACTTTTAAACACAATATGTTCTTACACTGAGGATGAGTTGAATGCTCCAATTATTTTTTGTTTATGTTTTTTGGTTATAATTGCATGAGATTCATTGTAAGAAGAATCTTCTGATTGGATATTTTATTGTCTACTGCAGTCATTATTTCATTCCCGGGTAACCACAATTGAGAGCATTATGAATAGTGCATGTTTTAATTTGTGTAATCTTTTCAGTTGCAATGGCACCCCCAGTGGTAGATAGAAAAATTCCTCTTCCCTCAAAAGAGATGCGCCAGTTTAAGAGGACTAACACTTGGCCCCGTTGTCCGTAAGCAAACCTTTTAATGACAGCGAAACATCCAAACAATCGTTACAATCAATATGGCCGACGATCACGGCCCGGGCACTTATATCACGACAAACGCCGCTGACCGATTACAGCGGGACGCCGCTGAGCAACCAGCCTACTGGCGTGGCTTCCTCTTCTTTCTTAAGCAAATAAGAATGCAAACAAAGAAACTCTAGGTGAAGAGTAGATATGAAATACACACGCAGGTTACGTACGAGAAATCAACTGAATAAAGAACTGTCTCCAAGTTTTGAACCATACAAACTTAATGCTGAGAGAAGGCTAAATGTCTAGAAAAGTTGTCCAGCTAAGGCGAAAGGATTAAAATCGTCCGGGCTACTTTAACTCTACTACATAGTCCTGAAGACGTCGCGGGAGACGCCGTTGCCGGGTTGGGCGCTCATTCACTGCAGCGCTAACGCTTGGAGAGGGAGCAGGTATAACCTCGACGTCATCTGGCAAACCGGGTTGGCTGTCCTCACCATACCTGGGGACATCTTCTGCCGGGGCTAAAGCGGAAGGCGGAGATGATATCTCGATAGGGACCTCTGGGGCAGGTGGCGGTAACGGGCCACTTTCTGGGGAAGGTTCCTCGTCGATAGGAAGACCTCGACCATCAGTAGGAGGGCTCTGGTCGACTCCGACGTCAGGATCGCAGTCACTGGACTCTTCTTCACTGGGGCACCAGGGCGTGTGCACACGGAAGGGGGCGACCTTATAGCACTCACTCTTTTTTACACGGTACGAAACGTTTCGTAGCTGTGAGCCAACAAACTTGCGAACATTGCACCACTCACCGTCCACTAAGACAACGAGGTATCGGTCGCGACCTCGGGACTTATTACGATCATAGTAGAGATAAACTAAGTCCCCAACAGTTATTGAAGGAGAGCTGCGCAAGGCACCACGCGGGGCTTTCAACGTTTCACTGTGGGGATGGTTTACCAGTCTTTGCAAATGCTGTTCGCGTATCAGCGCCTGATCTGTCAGGGGAACCTGAGAGTTGGTAAACTGGTCCCTCTGAGTCCACATTTCTCTAGAGGATAGGCCGCGGGAGCGGATTCTAGAGTTCAGGTGGGCAGTGGCTACGGACAGAGTTCGAGGAGAGACAGTGCCACCTTCTGGTTGCAACCGCAGGAGCTCGTGTTCCAACTCTTGGATTGCTCTTTCAGCGACAGGGTTCTTGTTCTGATTCTTCACGCGACCTATCTCAAGGCTAATTTTGTGTTGCAATAGAAGTTGGTCATTCACGAGAGCTCTGAAGGCGGGTGCTGGATCACACCGAATGACAGCGTTAGGCCCTTCAAGGGGACGCAGGCCTACGCATAATTGGATTAACCCGTCGCGTAAGGTCCCATGCTTCTCGTCTACTACAAGGAGGGTCGAAGTATAGGAGGTGACGCACTCACGGAGCACCAGAATAAGTTGGCGGGACTGCTTCAGGATATCAGCTGCGAAAGATACCCCCACTGCAGCTGGAGGGTCAGAAGTTGACTGGTCTATAACAGTGTGAGGGACGTGAAGAAGTGCGGCGCAAGAATGACAACCAAGAGAAACACGCTCTATGGCCTTGTCCATGTCAAGGGCGTAAAAGTAGCGGCTGAAAACTTTCTTAAGTTGGAGACACGATGGATGAGACAACCTGAGGTGTAGGGCGGTTAGTAAACCATCCAAGACCTGCCTGGGCACTACGATACAATCACGCGAAGGAGCGAGAGGCTCAGTCTTTTTCACGACTAAGAGGCCATCGCCAGAGATAGAGGTGATAGACAAGTACCTTTTCACGTCCTTAATGTTAGTAAGCTTCTTGGAAGGACGGGTTCCTTGTACCAGGTGGGCATGCGTTCGGCGTAAGTCTGCGCACTCGGATTGGATAGACAACCAAGTTTTTCGACTTGTGAACGGGAGGTTTTCCTGACCAGATAGGACGTCCTGGGCAGATAGGTGTCGGACGACGGACTCCTCAGCTTGGTTGATGAATTTGCACACCTGACAAGAGGGATCAGAGCAGACCGGTGCATTGCGGCTTGCAAAGTCAGAAGGTAAGATTGCAGCACCAGCAACATGCCTTACGTTGGTTTGGAAGCGGCTGACAGTTGACAAATAGGTCGACACTCGTGGGCTAGCAGAAAACTCTCCTCTGCACATTTTCTCGAAGGCCTGGACACAAGGCTTACTGTCGGTGAGCACGTAAGCCTTGTGTTTAGATTGTATTATGTAGGGACTAAAGTGTTTTACTGCAACACCAATTGCGAGTGCTTCAACTTCGCACGGTAACCAGGATAATTGGTGGCTACGCAACTTCGCACTGAAGAAACCAGCGAGGGCTAGCTTGTCACCCCGCGAGATGTAGAGGGTGGCGGCGATGCCGGGTCTCTTGACAGCAGCGTCCGTCACGATCCATAACTGGTCATCAGGCTTCGGAAGAGTAATTGTGTGGCAAGACGCGAGGGCAGCTTGGACGGACTTGAAGGCTTCAGTAAGATGGTCGGACCAGACAATGTCATCCTGAGACTGTTTTCCGGCAACAGCCTCGTCAAGGGGCGCCAACAGCACAGAACAATGAGGAACAACACGGGCAAGCACCTTGACCGCACCAATAAAGGACTTCATGCCACCAACTTTGTTGGGTGGACTGCAGGAAGACAGAGTTGAGACACGATGAGGGCTGGCACGAAGAGTGCCTTGGGACCAAGTCCAACCCAAGACAGAAGTAGCTTTTGGGTTGATAATGGTCTTCGCCGCTGAAAGGCGCAGGTTAGCTTTATGGAGGGCTCGGAGAGCAGAAGACCAATTTCGGAGCAACTCGTCTGGGCTGTTGCCCCCACAGTACAGGTCATCCGCTATCTTGGCTACGACACCCGCCTGGAGGAGATCACCCAAGACACGACACATGAGCTCTTCAAGAGCGGTTTCTGAGCCAGGTATACCCATGGCCGACCGGGCATAGACGCGTACCCCTCGGAATGGAGTGGCAACTCCGCAGTACTTCATAGACTCGCGAGCGAGAGGGATCTGATAGAAAGCACTGGTTAGGTCCGAGACGATGATGTGTCTCCACTGGGCTATGCAGCGTAGGGTAGAATCCACATCCGGGAGCAGGGAAGGCTGGGGTTTGCTATAACGACCCACGTCTGCGAAGTCTGTGACGAGGCGGAAGCCACCCGATGACTTTTTGACCAGGAACGACGGGTTGAGATACTCAACAGAGAGATCAATGTCTTCGGGGCGACGGAATACGCCAAGATTTTCAAATTCATCGAACTTCTGCTGCAGCTCGACAAGTTTATCGCGGGCGTACAAGGGGAGACGGCCTTTACGCTGGGGAGGCTCTACCGGGCCCATATTTACCTTTGCCTGAAGAGGGCCAAAGGCACCATTGTAGCCGGTAATTGCTGGATCAAAGACGGAATCGTACTGGGCCAAAAGGTTACGGAACTTGGTAGTAATGGCTGGTGGGAGGAGGTTGTCGGGGTCTAGTGCCACGCCCTGGGAGTACTTTGGCTCAGAAACTGGAACTGAACACACCTTGTGGGACGGAACGTCACCAACTGGGTTGGAAGGCGGATCTTGGATAGACGGAAAGAAGATAGGATTGACTTGGCAAAAATGTTCACTTCGTTTCAGGACATAAGGCCTATCTGAGAGGTTAGGAATACGTACTCTACCAGCGACGCTTGTGATGAGACAAGGAGGCGGCCACATGTCAGCGACTTTGGCCGAGCGGGCGTTAGTGGCATCAAATCGAGGCTCGAGAGCATACTCAGCATCAGGTAAGGAATCGTCCGGGAGAACTATTTCTATAAAGTCACCAGGCCAGACAGTGGTGGAAGAAGAGGGAGCACGCAGTACTTGTGCACGGCGAACAGCATTGTGGGTTGGAGGATGATTGACAGATCCATAAGTGAAGGTGGTACCATCCCCAAGGATAACCTGGCGTTTGGCAGGACGAATGGTTATGTCATTCGTCTCCATAAACGGAGTACCAGCCAAGACATCTACGTCCAAATTCTCCACAACAAGACCTTCAAACTGAAACGAATGACTCCCACGGGTGAGGCTCAGGCGAGTTTCCCCCAGAACTTTCAAAGGAGAGGAGCCATCCGCCTGGTGAGCTGACTGAGAACTGTGCCGAATCTCTGCACCGAGTCTCTGAACAGCAGAAAGCCTGATCATGTTACCTGTGGCGCCGCTGTCCATGATGACTCTAGCTGGATGATGGCCGAAAAACGTGTCAATGTACGGGGACTGGCGTACAAGGACCCTCCTGGATGCATCAGACGTAAATGAATCACTCTGCTCAACCAGATTCTGAAGGCGCGGAGGGTCAACATCACTTGACGGAAAATCCAACTCAGCGCTGTCATCATCCAGAATTGAGACGATCTGACGAGCTTTCAGAAGGTACAAACGGTCCTGCTCAGGAAGGAACCTACACTCGCTTAAAAAGTGACTGTGTGAAGCGCGACCAGCTTGCTTACAGAGAGGGCATTCTTTCGCCTTTGGAGAGGAGCGACCTGGAAACCTGACAGACGATTTACTGAAGATCGGAGTACCCCTCCGAAAAGAGGACTTCTGAGTGGCAAATGAGGCTCCTGTGCGCATGACTTTTGTGTCTTCAGCGGAACGGATTTCATCAAGAAGTGAGTCCAGAGCCTGTGAGATCTCCGGCTTTAAGGACGCCAAAGTGCGAGAGCGAAGTTCAGTTCCATAACGTTGCTTAACAAGTTTAGGTAAAGCAGGGTTAATCAACCTCAGCCACGTTAAAATGACAAAATTCTCTAACGTAGGAGACAATTCCTCTTCCTCCTCAAGAACAGAACCATGGTGAGACAAGGTGTGAGGTTTAATTAAACTGTCCTCCACAAAAGCCATAAGACGCTGGAAAAGATCTTCCGGGCGCTCATCAGGGTTCAAGTGAATGTCATCCAGGTCTAAAAAATGTCCACCAGTAGTCTGGAATCCGAAATGCAGTCTAATAGTTTGCCATATGTCCCCAATACAAGTAGAATTCTTGACAATCGTATTACGAGAGATAATTGGGCAATAATTTGCAATCTGACCGAGCATGAGTTCAAGCATGGTTACCTTTTGGACGGCCGTACGCCTTCGAGAAGCTGAAACCGTCTCTCCATCGTCGGTGTAACCGCGTAACGGGCTCGCTCTAGTCTTTTTCAGCCACGACGACCCTTCACGCAAAAATGGCGCGAAATTGGCGTCCAACGACAAGGTGTAGAGAAGATTTTGTTTCCAACTCTCGAAGGAGGTTAGAGTTTCGTTCTTTGAGAGGCACCACTGCTTGGGAGCTCTGTTAGAAGACATCGCAGCTTACGGAATAAGATGAACTGAATAACAACCGACTTCTGGCTGCACGGGAAACCCGACGAATCTGTCGTTGAAGTGTGAAGGGTTTGACGAGGCGTGGAGATTCGAAACCTTTACCGCTGCCACCACGCCAGTTTAAGAGGACTAACACTTGGCCCCGTTGTCCGTAAGCAAACCTTTTAATGACAGCGAAACATCCAAACAATCGTTACAATCAATATGGCCGACGATCACGGCCCGGGCACTTATATCACGACAAACGCCGCTGACCGATTACAGCGGGACGCCGCTGAGCAACCAGCCTACTGGCGATGCCATACCAACAGACGTGTGAGATGCAATGTCATTACATAAAAAAAATTGGGGTAAAACAATTGGATTCTCCAAATACTTTGAATAAAGGTTTGGTAATAGTGAGTGCCGACTGTATAGTATGTGGTTGTGCTATTTTTAGGTCATATCATAAAAACAATACATGTAAGAAAGAGTTATTAAAATCTTAATATGTTCAAAAAGATTGCTGCACTAGCTGCTCCTGTAAAAACATAATGTGAAATCAACATCAATCAGTGAAAAGTATATACCACATGAAAGTTTAATTGTGCTGTTACAGAAACAGGCAAAATATCCATACCCAACCACAGAAGATTATATTATTTTGAATAGATGAAAATTTCTATTATAAAAACTGCAGAAGAAAGATTTAATATAAGGATGGTATTTAATCGAAAAAGTCATGGCAGCCAGAGGTATTGAACTGCAACCAATGACATATAGTACCGAGAAGAACTATCATTATATTATTATCATTATTATTATTACTATTATTATTACTGGTATTGATATGATTATTATTACTATTGTTATATTTTTTATGTTAAACACAATATATTTTTATGGGGTGGGATGCATGTCCTAATGTTGGTTAAGGTATTGTTACTCTACTACTACAAGCAATACAAAAATCTTCTTAATAGGTTTTCCATCAGAGGTGGTAGTAATCGAAACAGCTCCAAACAATAACATTTCTTCTTAAAGGCCTAGAATCTAGTGCAGTCATTTGTCTATAAAGTTTGTGTGGAGAATCATTATTGAAAGCATAGGGTATTTAGGAAACTTGAAACACTTGTTACTACATACAACACACTTGCAATGAATATATGAGAAAGATCATAAACATTTTGGCATTACAAAATTTATTTTCTTCTTTATAAAGTTTTTCCAATGTAAAAGGTTAATAGCATGTTGTGGCTCTTATGAAATATTGATATTTGACATCATAAAAATAAAGTAAACAGCAGAAAGTAACAAAGTTAATATGTTATGTCTAACTTTGCAAATTAAGGCTTGAATTAGCATTTCATTTGTGGGAAAAGGGCAAGGGTTCTAGATAGCAATATTATCAGGGGGGTCATTGAAGTCTAAGGTAAAACTTACCCATTGTGAAAAGGCTATGAAACTTGTTGTCTCTATGTTCAGCATTTTCAACAGAAAAGATACCAAACACTAAGTGACTGGTTCTGCAATATTATTAGTCACTGATCAATGCAATTATTTGAAAATAAAGTAATGTTATTACTTGCTTCTGTGTAGTATTTCTCTTTGCTATATATCTTTGCTACTTATATGTATTAAGTAATTACAAGGTTTCATTGGGACAGACAAGTTGGGTTTTTACCTTTTGAGTTCCATGTATCCCTGGGAATTACTCTTTTAGCACCCACCTTTTTCCCACAAATGAAAAGTTAATTTAAGGCCTACTTTGCAAAATTAGACATACCATCTTAACCTTTTTCTTTAATGCTGTTTATTTCATTTTTACGATGTCAAATACCAATATTTAATAACAACCACAATATACAGTTGACCTTTTACATTGGAAAAACTCTATAAAGGAGAAACTAAAGGTTGCAATGCCAAAATTATTATGGTCTTTATTATATATTCATTGCAAGGCTGCTGTATATAATAAAAAGTCTTTCAAGTTTCCTAAATGCCCTATGCTTTCAATCATGATTTTCCACACTAACTGTAAGGACAAATGACTGCACTGGCATGATTGCCACAGGTCAGGAAATGGTAAGGGGAAAAGTCAGGGTATTTCAAATCAAGTAAGGGAAACTCTAAGTCTTTGAGAGACGTCAGGGAAAAGTGAAAGTTAAGAGTACTAATTTAATTCTTGCAAATTCAGCGATGGTTTGGTGTAATCAAGAATGTGACATGAATTGTGTTTGATTGGTGGAATTACACGACTGATTAAAAGCTGATTTTGGGTTTCCAAGAAAATCAATCCTTTTTCTGTGACTTTGTTATCTTAAGAAACCATCAATCCATGTACACTGTATGTGACTTTCTGAAAGCATATCAAATAAATGGAAGGAGAGGTTGGCGGTGAGGGGAGGTTGGAGGCCGTTACCAGGACTAATTCATGACTTTTGTTATTTAGTTGATAAGGGAAATTTCAAGATCCTGTGGCTGTGGCAACCATGACTAGATTCTCTAAAAGAAGAAATGATATTGTTCAGAGTTGAATAATTTTTACCACCTCTCATACAAACCCTATTCACAAGAAAACTGTATTGCTTGTATTAGCGGAGGAACCTTTTCCCAAATTTATAGGACATACACCCCCACCCAACAACAGTCTATTATGTTAAACATAAAAATAATAACAATAATAATAATATCAATACCCGTAATTATAATAATAACAATCATACAATAATAATAATCACCCTAATAAATAGAAGGAAAGGAAAAAGTACAAAAAGTGATAATGATATAATAATAAGTAAATACATAAATCGGGGTTTTGTCCCTCACAACTGCAACTCACTGTGTTGGGGATTTCTTCAAAATGTAAAGGCTATCGTTTTATTACGAAAAATACCTACTTACATTCTTCCAATTCCGTTCAAGGACTAATAGAACTATTTTCCAGAGACCTCTCCAATCGTTGAAGTCGTTCCTACTCGGTTTCCATTCTAAGTCGTTTTGCCAAATTTTTTCGCCAATATATTTTATGTAATCGTTCGCTCAAGTCCTGTATAGCTAGAACGAGTCATTTCTATCGATAACACATTTAACTTCAAACCTAACTGAATTCCTGGTCCTTTTCCCTGCTGTTTCGTTTGCCTTTTTTTTTAGCGAGCAGTTGTTTTTGCTGTGATGTTAGTTATTCTCCCTGCCGTCGTTTCTCTGTCCCTGCTTCGAGTCGTGCTTTCCGTGTGTGGGTTTGCACCGTATTCGAACTTTCTCGACGACGATATCTCTTGCTGCTCTTTCTTGTATATCTCCGAGATCTTCTTGCTGGGATGTACTTCCAGTACGATTGGAATCGGTTTCCACAAAGTTTACATTATTTTCAAAAAGGCATCACCGGAAGCGACACGATTAGCAACCTCGCTTCGCGAGAAATAAAAGTTACAAAATATGAACTCTAGTGCCTTTCTTTTACGAATGTCGTCTAAATATAAGCTAGTCTCCCTCGCAGCCGTTTTTTTGGATGTCACGCAACGTTCACCCAAAAGAAGCGGCTGCTCACATCCGAACAACATTCCTTTTTCCGAATTGGCTAATCACAGCTTGGGTTCCATTTTCTGGAACCTTTTCGCGCCAGACTCGCCGTTTGAGACGCGTCCAATCAGATATCGCTTTTTATCGCGGTCCTTACGTGGAAATGGCACTGGCAACGCAAATTAAAATTTGTCAAAATTCAAAATTTCAGAGCTTGATACTTACCAGAAGCTTGCAATTAGAAAAATCTTCGTCGAGAAGGAAGATGTTTTTGTTATCTTGCCTACAAGATCCGGGAAATCGTTAATATATCAGGTTCTGCCGCTCGTGTTTGACCATAGTTCTGATGAAAGCGGTCATATTGTTGTCGTTGTGTCTCCGTTGGTTAGTCTGATGGAAGATCAAGTGAAGTATTTGAGAAATCTTTTGTGTCGTGTCAACGGGTGGAAACACTCGATAATTCGGACCGATTTCCTGTATCGGCGTTAGGAAGCCACGAACATAACTAAGCGAGTTCCCTCAGTGGCTGACCGTGACAAATGAAGAAACACAAGCGGTAGAAGATACCTTGGCCGAGCTAAATTGGAGTGTTCTAGAGGCCTTCGCTTGGTTTGTTGATGGCAAGCACGCACTTATTTCCTACTGATTTCCATCTGTAGGTCGAAGCAAGCGTTAGCCCTTGGCCTAGATTGAAAGGCGTCTTGTCTTTCCTTTTTAACTTCTTCTAATTTCTCAGTTGCTCGTTGAGACTTTAACAACCGCTTGTAGCACGATGTCTTGCAAACAATTTAGTGTTCGTGTCCTTGTAATGACATTAATTGATCGTTGCAGTTACGTACACAACTTAAGCAGCTTTCATATATTCATTGGTATCGTTCGTGTCCGTGTTGGCGTAGCAGTTGACGTCTATGTTAGGCGTAGATTTTATAATTTCGGAAATAGAAAAAAAACACACGATATTCTCGGTTTCTAATTTATTGGTTGGTTGCACGACCCAAAAACCTCTCTCACTCTCTAGTGAAATTTTGTTCTCTAAATGTCGCACATACATTGTTTCACTTATCTATCAGGAAACCTGTCAAACCCCAATACCGGAGTGTTTCATTTGTGTCGCGAGATTCTCTTCTCAGCTTGCGTGTCTCACTAACAGAGCTCTTGACATTCAAAAATACGATTATAATCAAATGTTACTGACAACAGTTTCCGACATTAATTTCAGCGAAATTAGGAGGTGCTTTTCCAAAAATGTATACTCTTTCTTTACCGGGGCACTGGGATGAACATGTGAAACAATTTGAGCTCTCATCGACAATTTTCTTTGGTGTCTCCACCGATATGAACAGTAACAATAGCTAGATTATCTGCCACATCCACATTTTCGCGCGAATCACTACGTCATTCAGATTTTCTGGTATATGATTGATCTGTTCAATGGACCGCAAACAAACCGCAAGGACAATGAGAAAGGAATGTTGTTCGGATGTCAGCAGCCGTTCTTTTGGGTGAACGTTGCGTGACATCCAAAAAACGGCTGCGAGGCCGAGGGAGACTAAATATAAGCCGGCTGCTGTAAATTTGTTGATCCTAGGCCGATTTACACCACAATTCTTCGCGGTGCGCGAATTGTATTGTGCATTGTGATTGGCTAAATACTAGGCACGTGCTGATTGGCTCCTTCACTCACTCACTGGTGTTTCCTTTAGCTTATAATTGACTCCTGCATTATTTCATATGCAGTAGCCAAAAAAAGTCATACAAAACTATATCCAGGACCATACTGACTTATTTTCCATATACTCACTAGTGAAGATATTGATGATGTCATTTCCCACCTTGCATGATTCAGTTTGTGTACAAAGCTGCCAAACGAACATCTTAATGTGTTTTTGTCTACATTGTAAAACGAAAATTGCATATTAGCTTAAAGATATGAATCCTATGTTCTTATGACAAAAGCAATATCTTGCTTGTTTGCTGCACTCACTTGTGAGATATTGTTCTTGCCACCAATGAACATAAAACTTTTATCTTCTTGCCACGGTGTAATATCCTCTATCTATTGTCTTAAGACTCTTCTTGAACATAACTTTTAACCATCACTGGGAAGCATCCAAGAATTCATTTTACAGTTTTCAAAATCACAAATTTCTCCCAGAAATTATACTTAGAAAAGTTTTGAGGTTTTCTTTGTGATAACTGAAACCATGTTACGGTATTCTGGCCACTGCTTCTTAGTGTCATAGCCTAATTTTTCCATAACTGGGGCAACCCTATCAACCTCTGCCAACAGTGATGGCGAAAACGTGTCAGACCACTTGTATAATGCACCAAGGTTAACTGCCTTCTTAACTTGGTCCGTAGACTTTTCAAGTCTAAAGAAAAACACAAGTATTAATAATTAAATTTACTGGTTATGTTTTAGAGGCATGAAATAACTTCAACTTAGTTATGCAATTCTCCAGCTAATATTTGTGACTAGAAATCTTAATTAGATTTACTCAAATATTTTATTTTACTTGGTGTAAATCTGAAGCTTAGCAAGGGAGCATGTGGACTGGAAATAAAGTTGGAACAGAAGGGATAACAACTGCAGACCTGCCTAACATCATAAGCAATACAGTGTTGCCTTTGTTTTGTTTACGGACAGAACAAGAACCACATTGATAAACCCTAGTTATTCTATCATGCCTTTTAAAACGTGAGCTGAGTTTATGAGGTTTTAATTTTTCTGGTCTTGATAATTAGGTACGTGATGATATTCCACCCCATAATAAGACCCAATCATAAACATTAATGTCCACTGCTCGTAAAGCATTTGACTTTGATGGGTGTGGCACTTTACAATCAACCTCATTTGCAACCCTTTTTCCTTTGTCTTGCTTGAGGGGGAGCTAGTGAGGGGTGGGGGGTTGCGGTGGGACAGTGGAGGAGAGACCCAAGAAACATACAGTTAAACCCTGCTATCTTGAACTCTCAAGGGAAATGAAAAATAGTGTGAGATAACCGATGGAAAATGACTAAAAAAAAAATCCAAGGGAAATGAAGTTAAGCTCAAGAGAGCAGGGAGTTCGATTTTGCAAGGTTTGAATGTAGTTGCCTGACCCTGTAACATATTCATGTGGCACATGTCACTGGATGCCTGATCCTAGTCGTAATCAATACTGTTTTTGTTGACTCGTCTCTTAATCAATAACTCATTAAAAAATATATATTTGAAAAAAAAAATCATTTAATAATATCCTAAAGCAAATTCGCCATAAAAAAGTTAGACTACATGGCCACCAAGTGTAACAGATCTCAAACATGCATACCTTGAAAGCACGACTCCCCCAGGTTTGCCAATCATTAATTCATGGTGAAGTACAGCATCACTCCAACGTAAATGCATGAAGTCCAATATAATCTCCATGGCAACTGCTGGGTAAATTACAAGATGCTCATATGGTATTGTAAGGCATCTAAGCGACCCAAGCTCCTCACATTGTTTCAACATTTCAATGACAGCATTGTTCCAGATTTTAAACAAAACTCTTGGGTTTTGAGAATTTACACCTCTTATAACAATTCCCCGTTCAATTATTGAGTGGACAACTGCACGGGCATCTCTCACCATAAAAACAAACTGGGCGTGGGGAAATATCCTTGCTAAGAAGGTGAGATTCATGAAAGTGAGAGGATCCTTATTGCAAAGCCTGGGTGCCTTTTCTCCGTGCTTTGTTATTATCTCTGCTATCATTGCGCCTACCGCTGAATCCAGCAACTCTTGAGTTATGCCCGCTTCCTCTCGTCGACTCTTTTCCTTTTGGTTTGGTCTTTCAAACAACTTGTGTATGTTGAGCAAGATTTTAGGGATCACTCTCGTTTCCTGTCCACATCTGATATCAGGGTGAGCATCCAACATAACTCGCATTAATGTTGTTCCGCTTCTGGGAAATCCACCAACAAAAACGAACGGCGTATCATGACGAGTCACATGCTGATGTACTGTCGGTAAAACCGTTGTGAACTCGATATCCGAGGGATTCTCCCGTGTACACGAGAACAATAACAACCTTACACTGAAGAAGGTCGATAGAGATAACAACCCGCACACAAAAACCAACCACTTAAGAAGCGTTCTGTGTGATAAATACATGTCAATGACTGTGAAGCCTTACCGAGCGCCATACGGACAGACGTTATCGATACCAGCACTATAATATAAGTTGACCTAGTCGCGCATATTGCAAAAATTCAACAGGCGCTCAACAACATCATCGAGCTATTGTTCCTAAGTTAATTACCTGCTTCTGGTACCCGTCGCCGCGTTGAATGACCAATGCCCTTTCAAAAGTTAGGGCAAATTTTTTGGTCACAGACAAATCCACAACTAATCAACACCAGACTGTTGACGCTTATCAAGAAGGGTGTGGCACTTGCGCAGTAACATTGCTATTAAGACCTCGGAAGAGAGAGAGAGAGGTTTAGTGTAAGGATGAATAGTAGTTACATCAGAAAACTGCAGTCTGCAGTCAAAGGAATTAATCCTTGATCTACCACAGGAATGAGATGAACCCATGGCCAGGCGCAGTCCGCAGTCACAACAGGCACGTGTTTCTCGAAAGTTGCGAAACGTTGTCGGGTTCAATAACTCACTGGAGTTTGGGAACATAGACACGCTCAAAATGTTGTTCAAAGCTTAGGCACAGGATAGAACCACAAACTTCAGTAATTTTAGATAAAGTGAATTTTATTACTTAGCCAAACTAGGACGTCGTGTGATTGTGTGAACTCTGGGGTCTGATTTTTTTTCATGGGTATGCGAAATACGATAGTGTTTTATTCGGGCCACAACTTCAGGCAGTTGAAACAGGCATCGAGTCAAGTCTAATTAAAATTTCTTTGAACAGGACCCAAATCAGTGGAAGACTTAACGTATAAATCGCATTTTTGGTAAGAACAAGTGTCGATGCCACGAGGGAAGAAAAGAGCGAAACTAAAACTGCATGAAAACTATACCGAAATGCGCATTTATGATCTCACAACAAGGAACAACAATATTTCCCATTTTACATGCATTATAGGAAGCCAAATGAAATTCTTTTATAACTACGTTGTTTCTGACCGGCATTCAGCGTTCGAATCTGACAGATTTTACGAAATACATTGTCCAAGGGAAAATATAAGGGTTCTGATAACAAACCACGTAGATGACAAATTTCAAACAACGTCAGAAATCAGATCAGTCAACACATTATCTGTTCTTCTCTGTATTGAAGAAACAGGGCCAGCATTGACGTAAATATTCGGCGAAATCTAGTCTACCCTGGGTGTTGTTGCCACTTGGAGTGTCCTTAGTGAGCAGTGTGGTATTGACACACTCCCACGAGGAACGATTCAACCATTGACGCACTCACTGTAGTGGCCCAGTGTGGCATCGAATCTCAAACAACTTCCCCATACTGACATACAGCATTATTTTACTCAAGACCATCGTCAAATTCCGTGGATTTTCATCGTTTGTAAGCTCCTTCATTATCAATTCCACCATTCCTATTGATGATAGATGAGTAATTCAATGAAATTATCTTCTTTACGCCTTCAACAAGTTCTATTATCGGCGCATTTTATGTAACTTAACGCGAACCCTGTCATTGGAGGATTCTTCCACAGAGAGAAACTGTTTGTCAAAGCATTCAAGGTGTTTCGATGGCCCTAGTGGTACACTGTGAGACAGTACATTAATTTTCACTCTGTCCCGATAATGTTGAAATCCAGAACTTGAACGGTAGCTTTGGTAACTTGAGAAATAATATCCTTCCTCGTATAACTCGTATTACTCTACGATTGGCGGCAAATGTATTTAAGGTATTCCTGGAGGCTAAAGTGACATTTTTTTATCGCCAAAATTTTGTTTTCAGTGAAAAGATAATCTTAAAAGACGAATGTATGCCAGGTTTTAGGTCGGAAAAATCAAACCCGTCTGAGTTATATGCACGTAAAGTTCGGTTTCTATGAAGGTTTTCGCGGTAAAAAAAGGAAAATGTGTCCTGCTGTGGATCTCCCAAAGGATGGTCTTGTTGACAGCTCAACTCAATAAAACCTTGTAATTTGAAATGGAACACCCTCTTTGATCGTGATGGCAGCAGAGGAAGCAACACGTGTGCTCGACCGTGCTTTTAGAGAGAACGGGTAAATAAATCGCTTTATTTACTGAATTTTTTTGCTTTTCTGTACTTGTTGAGGTTAACAATGGCGTTTTTGTCATCCAGATTGCAGGGAACTCCTCCAGATTTGGAGCGGCTGCTGCGCGGTTTTCGTCGGAAAGTTGACGAGACCGCGGAGCAGGCAAGGAGGCGATTTTATCGCCGAGTTTTCGGCATATTGTGGGTAAGCACCTTAGTGCCATTTGCCATTTGATCTCCACGAGAAAGGTCGATTCTGTGCCGACCTTTTTCTATACAATTTCTTCCTTTGTTATGTGTGTATGGGTAGGTGATGCGTAATGTCAGGAGAGTCATTCGCGATCATCCACGTGGCAGTTTTGTATGTGGCAAGACATTCTGTCTTGTATGTGGTTTATATTCTGCAGCTTTCTTTTATAAAGCCTAGTTTTCATGAGCGGCAGAAATATAGACATATACACAAATATAAACGGAAGCGCGAGAGTCCATAAAAACACTGAAAATGTAAGCGCAGGCGTTGGGAACAAAATGTGCTATCCTTTCTCGAGGTTTGCAATTCCTTTTCTTAGTGTTTGTAGACTACTGTGCTTCTGCAAGCATGATTTCATGTAAGACTAACAAATACAAACGCGAGCATAAGGATCATAAACATATATCTATATTTATACTTGCATGTACTTACGTTTCTCAGAGGTTGTATTTTTAGATGGACTTATATCGATTTGTGTCATTCTACATTAATGAAAGTAGCCAATAGTTTACTTCTGCTTTGGCATTTTTCTTACGATTTTCGATGTAAACTTATTACTGCTTCGTCTCCTTTGATGAGGTGCACAAAACCTGTTTTTTTTTCCTCAACAGTTTGGAAACAAAGTTGGCGAAGGCCAGTTTCGGGGGAAAGCTCTCCCCACGTACGTTTATCCGGATTGCCTGAAAGAGGCAATCCGGACTACAATTGACAAGGAACTGCGGGATTACCCTAATCCCGAGACATTAGCGGTGAGGATTATTTTGTATTGTTAAATATACAAATCATTTTTTTTATAAAAAAAAGTGGTTCCAATACAAACCCTAATTCATCCCTTTACTTTTATTTTACCTTTAGGTCTACAAGGTAACCTTGACTGACCTCTTTCATGCAAGATGGCCAGGGGACGCGTAGAATCATACAAAATAATCATAATAATTTCACACTTTTACATTGTTTTTGAATAGAGAAATGAATTATAATATGTTACCTATCAGAGAACTTATTTTTTTTATGTAATCCTTCACTTTGTAATAAAATGATGTGGAACTAAATGACTCTGTATAAAATCATGGACAAGTAATTCCATCCAACCATTTATACAGGACTGAGCTGGACCTCAGGTGTTTCTTTAAATTTGATGCAAAGATTGTGACATGCTCCAGGACTATAAGCAGCATCTGTGATTGAAGCATTTACATCCCCATGAGGCAAAAGTAATATTACCGAGGAGTAACAATTTACTTGCTCCCCACTGACTGGCGCACTTTACCATCTGAACGCCTGGAACGGGCTACTTTTTAGCAAAACTGGTAACTAAAAAATTTTCCCACTTCTTGTTCAAAATGGCTGAAAAGGTTCTGGAAGCCAAAAAAATAAAATAAACAAAACTTTCAAAACACATCTAGAAAATACAGGAAAACTACAACTATATTTGCATGCAGATTGTCAATAACTCTCACAAGACAATTCATCAAATCATATTGCTGGGTTTCTTTTATGTCCGTTTTCCATTGTCATCAGATCAAAGCAAACTATTAAATTTGGCTGGATTTTTAATAATTTTCTTTCATTACCTTGCAAGGCACCACCATTCTATTAGTCAACAAACCTAGTAAACACTTTTACTTTTTACAGAAAAATAACCATAACCAAAAAACACTTGCATTACCCTGATTTTTTTAGTTGTTTTTTTGCCTGATTTTGTATTTGATTTGTTGAGGTGCAACCAATTGTCTGGAATTAATTTTTTTAGTGTTCATGGAGTTTGTTGATACATAGTTTACAATCTTACTCTGTCCATCAAACTAAGCTCACAGATTGAAAGTAGAAGAAATGGTAACTTTCACAGTAAAGTTATTCTGAAGTAAACTACAATAACTACAGCTTATAAAATAAATTTATGAAATTACCCTGACATCAATGCATTTTCCTATTATTTCTTTTGACTGCAACTCCCATAAATCAATTGTTGTAGGGGGTAGACAGCATGAGAATAGCCCATTGAACAAAAACTAAAATGAAAAGTCTTGTCCAGATAACTATCTGAATCACAAGTGAATGAGGTTGAATGAAGTCATGAAGTGGATTTTTTAGGGTTGTAAGAAACGCTAGGGAAAGAGCCAAGGACACCAGGTGTCTTCTAGACTCAAGGGCGAGTTGGCTGCTCTTGTAGTCAATTTCTACTTTCCAACAGCCGCAACATGTGAACTTGAGATTCATGGCCCCACCAAGTCCTTTCTTGCTGTATGCTGTTAAGACAAGTTTTCCTGCACAAAAAGATTCAAAGGATATAATAAAATTATAAATTATAACTTCCTGAAATACATAACGATGTATGTCAATTGTTTGTGTAACTGTAAAACAGGCTCCACAAGTGGGCAAGATGAGACAATATTAGACCGCTCAAGATTTCCCATTTAGTTTGGCAATAACAATAAATTTGGTCATAAAATGAATCCTTTATTGACTGATGAACTTGTTTGTTCAAAATGGCTGAAAAATAGCATAGTTCTATTTTGGCATTTTTATCAACCTAGGGTAACCAAGACAACTGCACAAAAAAAAGTAGAGAAAAAAAAGAAGCTGCATAGCAAATAAGTTACTGGGCAAATATCTAGCCATCCTTGCAATGGGAAGTAAGGCATATTTGTAGTTGTTTATCGGTGCATCCATAAATACAAACAGGAATATTTAGCAAACTACAACAAGAAAGAAACTAACCTTTACATTTTCCTTTGTTTGATGAGCAATTGAAAAATTCGTTGAATTGATCAATCAGGGACACAATGCTAGAGGTGGTGGCCATAAACAGTCCTTCTGGAACCTCAATACTGAAACAACAAATCAGAACAATAACGTTTTAAAGTCTGAAGTAGTCGGTTCTCACAAATTATTGATAATGAACAGTGCAATCTTCTAAGTCTACCTCCGTGTAAAAACCTGGGAAGTTTTTCTTTGTTTTCTAGCTATTATTTTACTTGGGTCTATTATGTTGACTTCTCCGTGGCTTCTTTGTATTCATTGTTTTACGGGTAGCCGGTCGTTTCGCCTACAAGTCGTTTCGCCTACACTTGAGTCGATTCGCCTACACGCTCTGAGACGTTTCACCTACACTGAAGTCGATTCGCCTACAACCCAATACCCTAGAAAAGTAAATTAGTATACGAGAATTACCACTTTTAGCGACTACAGTTTTACTCGCCGCATAGTTTGTTCGCGTATCTGAGTAGTGAGTTTCAAGGATTCTACACCGAGGATGAATCTTCTCGAGTGCAACTAACAACAAAAAATGTAACACAACAAATCAACAAATCGTGAAAAAAAAAATCCCTCCTGACGACTTACTGGTGGAGCCTCTTACCCTCGTCGTGTAACAACTTACCATTTGTTCTTGCTTTCCGTCACAATCTTTTTTTCTGGCGGTTCATAGTCAGAGTCATCCGAGTCAGAATCCTCGTCCTGATGAGCTAGCACATCGTTAGTCGCATTTGGTTCGGGCGGAGATTTATTAGTTTCCAAGACGAAGCTCTCGTAAGTTCCTTCTTCCCTCAACTGTTTCTCTACATCTTTACTGCTTTTAAGAGTCTTTCCAATCGGATTTACGTATCGAAATAAAATCTTGTCTCCGGATGAAGATTGCCTTTCACTTATCGTCCATCCAGCTTCCCTCAACTTGTCAAAGTCAAGGCCCATCCTTGATCGAACTCCCAAACCCCTGGCTTCATTACCACCTACCGCTATTCCTTTCGGTTGTTTCCTCTTTTTCGTCCGAGGCATCATAAATTTTTTCACTTTTTTGCACGACCTCTCGTTTGATTATAAACTCGCTCGCTCGCTCTCTCACTTTGTCAAATCGATCTCTGTGGTATGTTTGTCACGTTTCGAGCTATCGACAGGGGATTGTTGAGGTGTCGTTGCTATGCAGAGGCGTGATGGCTTGCCCTGATTGGTTTCGCGGGAAAATTTGCACCCCGTAAAAGGTAAAAAAGGGCCCATAAAAGGCCCATTTTTTGGATTAGCCGCTGTGAACAACAATTGTAGGCATCAAAAACATGGCTGCCACTGAAAAGAAGTTAATGTTGCTATTCAGGACGATTTTTGGGGAGTTTGAGCTTGATTTCGCGAGAAAAATTGCATGTTTTATCAGAGGTGGGAGCCTGTTCAGTCTAATAACTCCTCGTGTGTTTATAGTAAGCACTTGCAACTTGGCAGACGCAAACTGCATAGGTTACAGAAGATTTTTACGGGAGTAAAAAGTCAAAAGCCTTTGAAAATGCGTCTCGCAGTGACCTCATATATTTCATAGAAATGCAAAATTCTATTAAGAGACATATTTTTTTTCCAATTGCTTTTCCCGTGACGTACTCCCGTACGATTGTTGCTTTTAACTGTATCTATCAGTTGCCAGAAGCTGTTGGAAGTGGAATAAATTCTCTCAAGCGTATTTTCAAACTAGTAAAATTTATGGTTTTGACCACGCCCATCAAAATATCAAATTTCATGCATACCTTTCATTCTTTTAGACTGGCCATAATTTTTAAAGAAGCTGCATGGAATAAAGTTTTACATGTGAAAGTTTGATGAATTCTGAGAGATTATTTCATTAGATTTGATGCGGGTAGATGTAGGGGAAAATTCACAAAATAGCCTCCAGGAATACCTTAAGGGCGCCCAGTAGTACGTCAACTCTCGTCGCCTTTCTCAGTTGAGCACCAGGCCAAGCGCTGTTTATTCTTTGCTTTTTCGTTTCCGTATCTGTCTTGATAAATATGTTTAAGGTCTACAGCTGCTTGTGGTTCTAACGAGCAGCTCCATCTGAAGCCGTGTTCTACAAGTAGGTAGAAGTGGAATTATGCACACACTCCTTGTCCTTTGGGTTAGGCGAACATTGCGCGTATATTTAAACGAGAGCGATTAGTAACATGAAACACTGACAGCGGTATCATCTTAGTTAACAGTTCTATGATGGCCCAAAAGACTTTACTACTGAAACCTACTATGATAGTCTGTCGATCGTGCTACTGCTGATTATGCCACTAAATGTGTAAACTTGTATGTCGTAATGTTCCGCGTTGCGCAACTTGCCTTGGAAGTGATCTCCACAGTGTCAAGCAATTACACAATAACTGGACAATAATTATGTAAAGGACGCTTTTGCAATTTCCCAGACCATCAATGCTTCCTACTGCATTATCGAAATCAGTAACCTTCGTCAGACGCAAAGCCTCTGTGTTGCCTCAGAACGTCTTTGTGCTACTCTTCTTCATCAAAAGCTTGGACAGTATTTGAGTCCAGCAACCCCCACCCCCACTTACCTAGGGGAGGAAAATACCAACTTTTCTATGAATGCTTCCAATAAATTTTATTTTTTTTCTCATTTAAAAATTTGTCAAGAGAATGAGAAACAACGGACGGTACGGAAAAAAATTGAAAGGGACGTTGTTGTTGTTGTTGTTTTTTTTTGTTTCACAAAAGTAAAGCATACATAAATATTATGTATGTATCTTAAGTATTAGAACTTGAGTCGATCGATGCCTTTGTCTGTCCATCCAACGCCTCTAATATCGCTGAAACCTGATAACTGTGGAATTCACGAGAAATCCCGCGAGATTCTGTTACAAGCTGTTGCCATTTTACAAGATGGACAAAGTACTTCACTGTCCCGTTGGTTCAGAAAAAGTTCTCTTGTCTTCCTTTACTGTAACCATTCTTTCCACTTGTTTTGCTGTTAAACAGGTCTCGAATTAGAGCAGACTTCTCGGCTTCGAGCTGGGAAATGGTGTCATCTTTCTTGAACACTTCCTGTATGGTGACAAATTTTCACAAAATTACGTTTCACCCTCTCCCCATGTACTAATATGTATACGTATGCAATAATAATTTAATAACCTTGACTACCTTCACGATTATGCAAACAGGTTTCTTAGCATGTACCTCCCATCCTAAATATAATCCAAGATTTGCAAATGACTCATCTTGTCTCGTCATTTCCCAGAATGTTTCCAGCCGTAAGTATGCCGTTTACCATGCAATTAGTCTTCTTCCTGACGAGCCAGGCATCACCAGGGAGCGGAGACCGCCTTTCAGAAAGTGCTAAGGGACTGTTCCTTATTTATGGCTGGGGGGGGGGGGGGTGTTTAGAGTGGGGGTAAAATTCTCAAAACCACAGGAAATGGGGTGTGTGTGTGTACGTCATCTTTTGATGCTACAAGAAAATGACCACGACGTTAAAATTGAAAGTCAAAATTCCTAATTACCAGTATATATGCTACAAATGGTTGGATTTTGCAGTGTGACTCAGGCAGTAAAGTCAATTTCCTTAGAAGTCAACAGCCAGAAAAGGGTTAAAATTGAATTGTTGAATGTTCCAGCAACTTAATATTTAGCAACCACACCTCTAGCCTCCAATGCTGCTGTTGTCTGGCTTATTAGGCAATGCTTGTCCCCATACTGAGTGTGGATCCAGACAATGGCTTTGATGGAAACCACTACACATCCAACTTAATCTTATTCTATTAACTGTACCTTTCTAAGAAGATGCACTTCTTCTGATAGTTTCCTTTTCTCATCATAAAACTCGGACTTCATTGCATCATCTGGATCCTATGAAGTCATGTTCCCAACAATTAGTTCTTAGTTGGTTAATTAACTGTTTACTTCCTAAAAACCTACCAATGACAGCATTGTTGATAAAAATTGGGGAAGCTAACAACTTGTGATTAGAAGATTAATCAAAAGTGTAAAACACCAAATTCCTATCTACTATATTACAAAGTGTTTAAACACTTAATAAAAAAGTTCTGTGCAATGTTGAGATTTAAAGGGTTATATATACATTTAGAATTGCTAAAATAGAGCAACTGATTTAAAAGACATGTATGATTATTCTGAATTCCACCAATAGTCAATCCACTTCTACTTTGTTTTATTTGCTGGCAAAATATTTTCCCAGAGAATTATACTGGCATCATCCCATGAGTAGTTTTAGTATCTGAAATAAACACCTCCTCCACTTAGATATGGCTCAGGATTTACTGAGTTTTAACATGCCCTTGATTGTATTTGTTTTGCAGCAAAGTAAAGATTTTTTTCACACACTATCTAATCTTTAGTGACAGGTTCTAGAGATCTTGACACTAGATATAATGCAGAGACAAAGAGTACCAAATGTTACAATATTATTAGAAGTACATAGACCACAGCATTAAATGATATTTTGATATATTAAGGCACCTCAGTAGATGGTGACTTTCCTTCAATGATGTTCCCCAGACAATCATTTATGTTTTTAATGTGAATTCTTTGATTGGTTAATGAGTCTTTATCTAGACCAAGCTCTTTCCTCCTTGTCTTATGGAGCAGTAACTCATACTGAAACTAGAAATGGCAATAGTATGTTGCAATGTTATTTACATTAACAAATGGAAGTAGGCATAAAGGCTAAATAATTTAAATGAGTACAAACATTCCTTATAAACTGATTTAAAATGGATGATTCATTTAATACAATCAGCTTTGCTTAGAATTAGACAAGGGAAATTGGTTACTACCAACCTAGAATTATTTTACAATAAAAGTATTTATAAACAAGAAGGATGAAATAATGCCCAGGGTTAGGTAAAGTGAATGCCTTCATGACACACCACCACAGTTCATCATGGAAGAAAAGCTGGCGAATAAGTACTTTAGCCTGGTTTCTCAAAGAGAGAATTGCAGACTATTATCTGATGGATAAAAAACCAAGTTTCAGGGCTGGATAACACTAACTAACATAATTTTGTTAATTTTTCACTACATTAAGTAGCAGAAGGAATGACAAAAATAAACAGTGGAGGGCTTGGGGTGAAAAATGATCTCTGTCCATGTTTGATCAAGTGAATACACAGACTGTATTTTTCCACTATTGACAGGCCCATTGTTCCTGCTCTGGTAGCCAATTTGAACTCAGAATTTGGCCAATCAACCAACCATAGAATAAAGCAATTTATTGGGTAAAAAGCACCATCTACTAATTAACATAATTTGGGACCTGATGCAAAATATTTACCTGTTCAAGTGAGTATTGATCTTCATTTTGAAGATGCAGCTTCTCTTCTTGTATTGCAGTGATTCTTTTAAAATACCATTTCCTTGCTTGTTCAATAACCTGAAGACCATCTTGCAGTGTACTGACTTCATCATCCAGCTCTTTTAATCGTATTTCCTGTACGCCAGTAGGTAAAACAATCCTCAATAATTATTTTGATTCCATTTACATAAAAAAAAAATATTATACAGTGCAACCTCAATTATCTGAACTCGTTGGGAGACAAGCAAAAAGTGTAGATAATCGAGAGTCCAGATAATAGAAAATATGAATATTAATAAGGTAATAAATTGGGACCAGGGAAAAGAGTCTGCATAATAGAAAATTTCTGGATAATCAGGGTCCGGATAATCAAGGTTGGACTGTATAATTAGAAATAGATGTATCAGCCCTTGATTGTCCTGTTTGGTGTATTATGAATATTATATCAGACAGTCGAACAACGTAAAAAGCAATACATGTATACCGGTAAACTTGACTGATGAAACCCTGCATACACTCACTGTACGATCAAGACCTGTCACCTTATGAAATTTGTTTTTCCTCTGATCAGGACTGGTTCTTGCACTAACTCTGTCACTTTTCTGGCTTGGACTTCCTTCATTGCCAATAAAGTAAACTTTAGTAAGGGAATTGGATCGTTGTATTGGGCTGCCATTCTCATGGGATGGACCTTGCAAAAAGATGGAGAAAAAACAAAAAGAGAGAGCCAGGTATGTCTTTTAACTGACAAAGCAAGGCCTGATGGCTATTATGATTATTATTCCTTTTTATTTTTTTAATTACTAATACTTATTTGGGCAGCAAGGGATGTGGATGAACTGCTAACTTCTGACAATTGATAAACCAACTAGGGTGTATAACAATTCTGCAACACAGTTATCTACAATATTTTTATAAATGAGTTTACTGATTGCAATGTCAGTGGGAATATTGTCTCTGACACCACTGATCATTTTTCCCATCTATTGATACAACTCAATCAGTAAAAATGACTACTCGTGACTACTCTAAATTTACATTTTTTACTCTAAATTTAATTTTTTAAATCTAAAGTTTCTGATAAGAAAATTTTTTCCCTTTTTTCCTTTGCGCACCTCTATCCTTGGATTTTGTAATTATAATTAACAAATGAAAATAATGAAGATCAATAAAGGATGTGTAAGATCATAGTGAATATAGAAAATACTTGTTTTTCTTGGACAATTCTGTCCAAGGGGGAAAGGATGGAAGCTATCAATTTGTAATAAAACTCCATCAGTCAATGAAGGCTACAAAATCACTAAGACTTTTATTCACCCTCCACAAAACAACTGTCATCTTTCATTATAGAATTACATGTATTTCCTTGCAGGGATGCTAATCCTACCAAATATTTCAGTACTTAGCTGGTTTAACTTGCGTATGACTTTGGTCTGATAAGCTTCCAAAAAAAGCAAAAAAGAATAGCTCTGTCCAGCAACAAGTCGATGGCTTTCTGTTGCATTTCTTTCTTTACCGGATCAAATGCCGACATTCACGAATTTGCTATATAAGTAACATGTGGCGACAAAAACTTAAGAGTAAACAAATCGGCAGTTATTTGATCATCCTGAATTCTTAACTATGTCTAATTAAAAGAAAAAAATTTGAACTTAATGACTTAATGCCTTTTCCATTATTTAGATGTATCGAAAACGGTGATTGCACCGCAGCAAGCTAGGCACTCTAAGATCAGTTCACGAATAACAATAGACGCACTTACTTCCACTTCCGGTGCGAGCAATCCCGCCAACATGATTCGTGAAGCTTTGCGATCGACGTTTTCCCTGCTTTTCCTCTTTCCAGTCTCTTAACTTCCTTAAGATCTGAGTTTTATCTCTCGTGTCTCTGTAATGGAATGATTCCTCGCTGGAATCTGAAGTCCAGTCTTTTGACGCTACGTCCAGCTGTGGTAAAGACTGCGACCGTTTAGTGGGATGGCCGAACGTCGCCCTTTCATTTGTTTGAGCGCGCGAGGCCGCCGGTCGTGTCTTAAGAGCAAGTTTCATTCCAGTGCACAGTCTTTCAAATGTTAAGAGTCCATTCTTTGGAGTAACTTTTCGAAGATTTTCAATAACTCCTTCGGAAAATCCATTTGAGCTTTGTTTTCCTTTCCAACGGGTCTCAATATCAACAAGTCTGATAAAGCCAGAACCTTTCTCATCGAGTATGTCGAACAGAGTTTTCAGGTAGCGAAGAAACTCTCGTGGCAAGTCTTGTGTTATGTCGACAGGTTTTGCAACAATAGTAGGCGATTCCTCTGCACCATTTTGCTTCGAGAAAAGAAAAACGTGTCTCCCCACCTGCCTTGAATCCATTTCAGATCACTTCATGTTCATTACTTTATTGCACAAAATATTCACAACACTGGCCACGCGCAGTCGAGGCACGGAGCGAGTTTTGACAAGCTTAACAATAGTGGCGTATCCAGTGGCTAATTTGTGTAATTATGCGGTGTTAGTTAAACAAAAGCTGTGGTTTTCTTTCAAAAGCTGCCATAAAGAAAATTCTTAAGTACCCCATGGTATCTTGAGCATTAGAAAAAAAAAGATTTCTTAACAGCGAAAATCCGCAACTGAACGCAAGACATGATTGGTGGATAATGCGGTGTTTGAAAAAGGAAAAAGTTCTGGCCAAGCTTGATTTGAAAAGCAGTCAAATTTTAGAGCACGACAAATTCAAGTTCCGTTATTAACTTTGGGCCAAACCGGTGAGTTGGCGTGTTAAGTACCCGGGGGGGGGGACTCCCATATGGAATGGACGGGGATGCTCGTCGTCTCGCTTAGGGGTGTAAATTTCGGATTTTGGTCTCGCTTAGGGTGTTCTGGGCAAAATGTCATTATTTTTAGCCGTCAAGGTCTCGCTAAGGGTTGCACGCGAAGAAATAACAAAACAGAAAGAATTTTGATTCTTTATATTTACTCAATTCAGAATTCGATGATAAGGTCTTCGCCATCATTAAAAGTCACTGTACTTTTTATTTGTCTGTTTTGTAAACTGGTCTCTTTTAGGGGTCTGAATAAGCTTCGGCCACGCCCAGATTGGTCTCTTTTAGGGGTTAAATTCAAAATTTCCGACGAGCATCCCCGTCCACTCCATATGGGAGTCCCCCCCCCCGGGGTTAAGTACGATACGTGACTGAAATACATACTCTGTATTGTTCGCAACATTGTTTACAATATATGTAAATTATGGGCCCAGCAAACTTTAATTAAAAATAACAATAGTATAAGTAAATGACACGGGAAAATATAATCCGTTGGGAAGTTCACGAGCTTAATTTTAATCTTTGATACTATGATTCTTTCCCCAAATCTTTCCTAGCATGGATTTGTGACCAAAAATGCTCACGAGAAACTCCTTGCCAAACACTGATCCAGCTCCTTGTACGAATCAGATATGTGGGTTTGTCTCCGACGTTCTTTTACAGTTTGCCAAAATGAATTTACCACAAGCATTTAAAAGAGCAACAAAGAAATGTACGTAAAGCTATGAAAAATGTAGCCTCCCACGCAAACGTTCTTAGGGGTTCGTCACGCGTTCCTACCCCACGAACGTTCGTGGGGTAGGAACGCGTGACGAACCCCTAAGAACGTTTGCGTGGGAGGCTATGAAAAATGTTAATAACCGATTAAATGAGGGCTTAATGTAAACGCTCTCTGTAATTATAAACAACTCGTGTTCCAGGCCACAGCCAAAAATAAATTCACTCACCAGGTTTTTAGGGTGACTATGACTACTACATAACTAAGAAAGCCAAAACTAAGATCATGCGTTATTTGACCGAAATTCCGCATTCCAAATGCTGAGAAAGGTGACTCGGTTACCTCTTACTGGCTTCAGCCCTGATGTTCATTAGGTGCAACCAAGAGAAAAATCCCTCATTTTCTCTTGGTGCAACGGTTTGTTGATAAAACTCTACGTTTTATTTTGTTTCAAGTTTACTATGGATTTACTAGATACCGCCACCAACTACGATTTCGAAAAATCTTGGCGCACAGCCCTTAGGGATAAACTGAGGTCACATGTGTATAACTTTTTATCGGAGTGGGTGGGGGCAGAGGGGTCAAGAGGAATAATCGGGTGTTCATTTTATTTATTCCTGTTCGGAGATTTTTGTCACTACATTATTACAGTGCAAAGAAATCGTTATTCTGTTGAAAAAACCTACTTATTCCGGACAATGTATCAATTATTAAAAAACATTGTTATTCTGCCCCACAAAACGGCATTATCTTAACAAAAATATTCTTATTCCATGATTCCTCTTCAGTCACCCACCCCCCCCACCCGATTTTTAGGTGCACAGCATCCCCCTTAGACATTTTGTTTCGTGTTCCTACTTTCATTCCAATGCCTATATTTATCTTGAAAGACGAAAAAATCGCCTCAGACGAATTATGGATGAAAGTACATGGGGAAACAAGCGCCTCAAATATTATCCGCCTGAGACGGTATTGTGTCTTTCCATGCGTCTAAAGTATATTTTCATGCTTCCAACTAACGCCTGAAACTGAAGCATAATTCTTCTAATTAAGCCTTAGCCTCCATCTGGGCTTGCATTCATTAGCCTTGGAGGAATTTGCTACACGTACAGTAGACGTGCCAGTATAACTTGTTGAATGTTAGCCAGTTACACTATCCTGCTGTCTGGCGCTTGCGAGGGTCTTCACGTGAGGTGGGGAGGGGGGTCTTCTCGGTCTGTCTAGCATGAAAGATTCTTTTTTATCCTCTTCTATAAAACACAATAACAATCCTTGAGTTGTGTTTTTATCCAAGTGTACCCACAGCAACCCGAAAAAAGCTATCTTTACGTCAAGTAACCCCATGAAAACTATTTCCGAGGCGTTACCACCTTTCCCAATATGACGCCGGATTAGTTGGGAAGGGTCACAGAACGCGGAAATATATCCCAACCAATAAACTCAACAAGACAATGGACAGCGTGTAATTGACACTTCCTGTTAATTGCTCCTGTGAAATAAATAGTAACGCACTCCCAACTACCACACGTGAGAAAACCAATAACTACAGAAACAGTTTGTTGAACTGACGCAACAGGGGGCAAGAAAACTTGATAAAGTACACTTCAAGTGCACAATCTGCCATGACTTCTTATTTCAAGCATTCGTGCAAAAAGTCCAAACAAAACAATAACAATTACATGTACATATTTCTCAATATCATTTCAATCTTGCATTTCCTGACTTTCCTTTTTGTTCATCTTCAATAACACGTAAACTTTTCCGCGGCCTTAATTTAAGACCACAAGTCACTTGTCGCAAATTCAGCAATTCTCAATGACGGTCTGTGCTGGGAATGTCATCAAGAACACACGATGTCCTACATATTTCGCTTCTCGTGACTTCTTCTCTAAACTGTTCGTGTGATAAGTACCACATCCCGACCATGTGTTAATCAGGCCGATTGCTTAACACCCAACCATACTCTATAAAGTGGATATCACACCTTGTTGTTGGTTGTACCACTTCTCTACACTGTTCATTTGGCAAGGGTCATGTCCCAACCAGGTACTTTTCAGGCCGATAGCTTATCACCCAGCCATACTGTATGAAGCGGATATCAGACCTTTCTACTGGTAGCATCACCTACATTGCATCATGAGCTCATCACAGATAAGGCTTCATTGACCGCAGTACCAGGCTGAAAGCAACTTTCACAGAAACACGCATGAGAAGTTCTATGAACCATTATCAGACCTCTACTGGGATGCCAATACAAGCTATGTGTTCTGCTTCTGCCTTTTCCAAAACCGCTTTACGTCATCATGCCCTAAGCGACTGACAACAATGATCCTTTTCGATGAGTTTGCCCATATAAGGACACCAACATCCTGTGAAATAAACACAGTCAATAACCACAGGAAGGACATGCCCATCTGCAGTTTTAATATCCCTGGGCCGTATCAGTAACACTTCTGAGAACACAAAGACTGTCCACACCCACCACACCCACCCACTGTAAAAGGGGAAAATCCAACAGCGAGGCAACCACTATACCTCATTACTGAAATGGGACAAACAAGATGTCATGAGCACAGAAAGGAATGTACAGGAGGAAGGGAAGCTTCCTTACCAATGGGGTTGCACCCTTTGCTTGCCCAGTTTCTTTTCTCACACAAATAGTATTATCATTGTCAAGGAGAAAAAACAAGGACGGAGAGGAGAATTGGCTTTTTATGACAAGGCACATTATTACCTCTGCATAGTTCCTAAGAGTTTCAAAGTCTCCTTGTGACAAGAATTGGTTGTACATGACACCTTGAAGAGTAATAAGCAAAACAAGAAATTGGAATAAGTATGCAACAAAAAACTTGCCATACAATGGCTCTGCCATCACACACACCAAGCGTGCCCTTGTTCTTCTGTGGGGCCAAGAATATTTCACTGACAAAATTTGTAGTTAGTGCCATTCCCACAGCCAAATATTTGTGATACCATTTTTATGATATCAGATTTGCCAAAACCCATGACACCACTGCGTGGAAAAATGATATCATTTCAGTGCTGTTAAGGATTACATTACGTTTTGTATTACCTTCTCTGAATTTCATTCTACTCCTCTCCAGTTCCCAAAGGCGAATCTGGTCACTAATTGTAGGTGGGATTATGGGAGTCTGGAGAGAAAATACAACATAATTTAAAGATTGTTTTAAGTTTATCTCAAAATACAGAACAGGCTAATATATCATGTGACCTGTTTTAACATCTCTGGGTGGGCCCTGGTTCTGAGAAAATGAAGAATCTGCAAAACAACATAAAATAATGTCTAAAATTTATCACTAAACATGCAATGTGCAACATGTAGTTAACTCAACCCTTTTAACAGATGTGATCAATATATAACTTCTTGTTTCAATAGCAAAACAACACCAAGAAAAAGGATGGTGAGAATGGAGCATGCAATCAACCTGAACCTAATGAATTCCAAATTCTCTCAACTGGTAAACAAGGAAGTGTATGGTACTTGCTTAGTAGAACTGCTGCTCAGATCTTCTGAGTTAATGGGTTAAATACAATTAGTCATCATTCTAACAAAGCCACCTATCATTAGTTGTTAGAACAAATATAAATTGTTGTTAAACCAGAGAAACTCAAGCAGTATCTAGAACTGCCAATCAAAACAGATGCACACAGTCCAAGCAATAACCAAGCAGGACTCAAGACAATTACTTTTTGAAGGTGACACAAAGTTTTTTTGGCAAATCACCTATTATAGAATTGCAAAAGCAAAGCAACCACAAAACACTACCGACACTCAATTGAAAAAGGGCTCTGACTAAGGTACTTCATCAACTTGTATTCTGAAAGAGGTTTTGACAATCATTGCATAAGCTTACCCCAACCCCTTCTCTCCCTTGGCTATTAACCCAGATTAGGCAATCACTAGATCACAGCAGATTCTTAATAACTAATATATAACCTGTTCAGCTGATATGCCACTTGATAAAGCCTGCAGTAATAATAATAATAATAATAAAAAACAATTACTGGTATAATAATTATTGGTACACATTTTATCTTTCATGTAAGCTTAGGTGCACAGGTCAGCCAAGTACATAGAGGTCCACATGGCAATTCTGTCCATTGCAAATTTAAACAACAGACAGACTGTGATACACTGCATGCCTTTGCCCACTGCTTATCACGTATGTTTTACCTGCTGAACACTATCCCTTGTCAACACTCCAACACACAAGTTTGGAAACCTAAAAAAGATGTGGAAGGAAGAATTATGAAATGTGATACAGTGGTGCTGTTTCCCTTGTCAGTGTAAAACATCTTACCTACAAAGAATCTCGGCAAAAAGCCCAATAAGAGCAACTTGCAAAGATGACTCTGGAGTGAAAAGAAATGACAAAAGATAATTTGTGTGTAACTAAAAATGGCTGAATCATTGTGTGAACTAAAACCAGTTATAACTAGAGCAGAGCTACTACCAGTAACTGAAGCCTGTGCTTACTGATAAGATTCAAATAATTTTGGTGTCATATTTGGCATCTTCCTTGGCTGACCAAATTTCCCTTGCAGCACCTATAGGGGGGTCAATAACAACAAAGCCACTATAGGGGGTTCCATTAACTTAGCCTCTGCAATGGGTTCTACAAACATTTTTGATCAGACCTTCAACCTACAAGTTAAGGTGGTCTATTACATACCTGTGTAAGCATACAGTCTATAATTTGTTTCCACAACAATAAATCCACTCTGCTCACTGTTACTAACTGTTTTGTTCCCTGTGGACATAAATATTACAAACCCAATTCAGCTGACTAAATCCAGTGTGCCTTGGCATTAACTGTTACTAAACTGTTAGTAAACACAAACTCTCAGCTGTTTGTTTATCTAGTGTACATGTATTTGAAAGCTTACACATTAGATGAATGGCAGTAATGTTAACACTGTAAAAACCAATTTTACATTAGGAAAAATTAAGCAGATTTTTCTAGAATAAACTTACAACTTAACGTCCAAGCCATTCCTAGTAAAACTAATGACCTACCACATGACACTGACTTTTGTTTTACTGAGATTAGAGTAAAGATCCCTTACCTGTTCCAGTGGATGCCAAGTTTATTGCCAGTCTTGTCGGATAGTACCGTCTAGATTTGCGCTGCAAGGTAAGCAATATTTTCTTTGTCAACTTTTACACTCTTATACCTAAAATGCTGAGAAAATCACCAACTGTGTGTAACATTAAAGCCAAGTGGTTATTGATTAAAAGACACAGGAAATGTAGACCCTAGTTACTCGTTACAGGATGCATTAGCAAACAGAAGTGCAGTGGTCCCTAGCCCCTCCTCCCCTGCTTGGATTGTCCACAAACTCTAGGGTATCTAAAGTTAACAAATTAAGCTTAAAATTATGGACCAATGATCTCATGCCAAGTTCATAATCTAAGTTCCTCAGTGAATGATTAAAACAAACATGCACATTTGTTTCAGTCAGAGACATTTGTCCACCTGATTTTCAAAACACAGTGAGCTTACCTTTCTTTGAAAAACTAATCCAAACTCCCTAAGGTGCTGAAGAAATTTTAACTGTGACTCTGTCATTCCATCAGTTGAATAATCCTAATAAATTCAAATCAGACAATTTCACGGTAACTAATTAGTACTTATTATAATTAAGATCTTGTTTGGTGATCAGTTACCAACATTAGTTAGAATACTGTCCTGGTGCAAGTGGATTGCTTTTCATTTACCTTTCCAAGACTTGCAAAGCTGATCTGGAATAAGAAAGTCAGACACTCTACAAGATCCATGCCTCGTGCCTGCAAAGGGAATTCAATTCAGCCAATTAAACCAACAAATAATCACCATTTATTATTTTCAGTCAAATAATAAATTTATTTATTAATTACTTTATACTGTAAAAACAGTCATCATCTAAACAAATTAAAAGAACCCAATATACATTTGTTTACCTCAACTGTTTCCAAGTATTGCAACATAAAGTACCAGACTTGTGATGTTGTGTCCATGAGTAAGAACTGAAATCCAGCTGGACTGATGACTGGTGTACTGCCTGGTGTCTCACTAGTAAAATGACAATGATCAGTGTCTATAATATTCAAGTACTCCTGACTTTCTAATAATCAATCCTTTTGTATTATGGCAACAGCAACAACTTACAAACAAGATACCAGAAAGTTTACCAAAATTTACAAAATCAAGACTATTGAAAATGTTAGTGCAATATAAGGTAAAGTCACACTTCTGCAGTGCTCATATTTTTTCTATAAAAATCTTATATGCTATGACTTATTGACTGAGAGTGAGATCATTACCGAGAAATCTCGGACCAAGGCCTTGATGTGTTGACCGAATGATAGCGAGGTCAATACATCACGGCATTAAATTTTTTTTTTTGAAAAATATTCATAATGCTCAGTCATTACAAGAAAATCTTGCCTGCTCAGCAGCCAGTCAGAGTGCAGGTACTATTGTAGCCATATTATAAGATAATTACCAGTATAATGAACAATATCACTTACCATTTCATCAACCCTGATAATACTAAAACTTTCACAACATCTGAACTAACTGATGCACCATCTTCAGCTGCACTGTAACCAGTCATAAAATGCAGGACAGCCTGGTGTAACATAAAGTTGACTATCAGACATTCACTTAACATTTGACCAAGAGCAGATGACTTGTTGTGGGTAAAATATTTTCTAAGGCTTTTATTTAAGAGATGTTACACCAAAGCACCCCTGATCACTGGTGCCTTATGAGTTTTATTTGCTGTGGTTCAATTTTCCCCTTGGTTTAAATTATATTTTCCCTTTGTTCTTAGGTATAGTAATCTATGATTATCAGCCTGAAACCTGGATGATAACATTGAACCACAACATATACCTTAATTAATTACAAAATTTAGTATTATGCAAAAAGGTACCCACAAGTGACTGCATAAGCATTTCTGGCATCACCATGAAAGCATAGTCTGTCATCATGATAATTTGATTCTTGAGCATTTATTAGAGTACTATTGAAAGTAAAATTAGTGTATAGTCATAGTATTATAACATTCATTAAAAAAATCAGTAAAAATCCCAGGAGTTCTGGACCACTCCTCACCTCCCATCTTTCCATGCTTTTCTTGTCTAGAAATAAAATGTCCCGTGCATGCTTGTCAGGTTCTGGTTGGTCTTGTGATCCAATCCAAGGACTTCCTCTAAAAACAAATTAATATTTTATATTTATAAATCAAACTCAAACAAAATCTAGTTATATTATTACCTAATTTTTAAATACCAGAAAATTTATCCATAAACAGACTACAGCTGACAGTCACTAAATTTATTCAAGTTGTTTTAATGATATGCAAAAATGGCCACAGGAATGAAGTTAACATATTGACTTCTCCAGTGATATTTTTTACACACTATTACATTAACTTTAAAAAATTGCTATCTGACAGAAAGCTTCTTAAGTATCATTTAATTTTTCTCAACATAGTGAAATAAATTAACCCCTCTTTTGTCTTAGACTGCAGTGGGCAAAGTCTGTGAAAAATCAGCAGGGATTAAGAAGGTTTAACATAGCTGAAATGCAGGAAGAGTCATCCTTGGAAGGAAAATGAAAAGACCACCTTATATTATGGTAAAGTATCCTGAATAAAGAGGGTAAGACTGTAATATAAATCCTAAACTAACAACTGTTTATTGACCAATAGCACATTTAGAATAACTCCATACCCGCCACATAGTGCAATCTTGAGATGGCTACGAAACACAGCATTCATTTCAAGTCGATTGGGTATTCCACCACTTGATTCTTTCCATATCCTGAGCCCTTTAAGACTTTTCAAGGCACCAATGTAATACCTGAGGAAGATGGAAAGACAACAAAGATCTTAAATCAACATGACTGACATCAATGAGGTAAAAATGTGTTTTCTCAAAAAAAAAATTAGAGAAATAACGCTTATACCATTCTAACCAGGTTGCTTTTTGTCCAAATCCAAAGATAGGAGTATAAAATTGACAATTAAAGTGAACCTTACTTGTTATATTCTGTTTTGGTCCAGGCAGCAACAAGTGTTTCTGGTACTGGTTGTTCAGCAAACAGTGTTCTCATCACAAATTGCTTGGCAAGTTCAGGTAACTCTCTAGCAGCATAGAATCGGAAACGTTGCTTGAATCAGTTTGAAAATTAATTGACAGGAGAGGAAGCTATCTTGTATAATATGCAAAACTTAAGAACCTGAATGGGTAATGAAGAAGGTCATTCTAAAAGTGGTGTACCGGTGTTAAAAAGTGATCATTTGATGTGAATAATCACACATTTGGTTATTTAAATAACTAATATTTTTTTCTTAACAAACTTGTAAATTTCGAAATATGAACAACCAACAACAACAACAAAAAAAAAATTACAAAAAAATATCAAATTTAACCCGCAACAGTAATGGATCTAGCCATATTCTGGAGTTTCCCTTTAAGTGGGGCCGTATATAAATGTGTAAATAAAGTGAACCAGGTGAATGAAAACGGTTCGTTAATACCTTCCATGTGGATTGAGAGTATACCTAATTGAAAGATAGGCCAGATAGTCTATCGAAATACAGACTTAGAGACGATCGATCTCACCTAAACACTGCTAAACAAATAGCTGGGTGATTATACAACCTATCTAAGATACCAGGTGATAAACTTCGAAGGTATTGGTGAAGATCTTTACATTGCAAATGACGGAAAAACGAAGAACCCCCAAGCTCAGCCGCCATATTGAGTGGGTCTCATGGGACTACTTTCTTGTACACCTCTGGGCCCTTATATTTTGCAAGCACGTGACATGACGTCTTGCCGAGCTGTTGTTACTCTTGTGTACCGAGCCACGAAAAAGATCTTAACGGCTCACAGAAGTTTTCTTTCCTGTATTTCAAAGAACAGCTGCTCCTGAAATGAAGTAACCAGTTAGTACCTTACGCCCATATCTTTCCTTGGGAAGAAGTTACCCTGGTTTGAGCTTTCCTTGAAGAGGTCTGCCTTTAAGCCGGTTATGTCTCTTTTGTTTACAATTCGCTTCTGAGCTGTTTGAACCGTGCGGCATTTGTCATAGAGAATGGGGTTTGGACTTCAGCTTATGCTCTTGTTGTGGAAAAATTTTACTTTGAAGAAGCGTTGCCCAGTAAGTATTGTAACCGTGCAGTTTTCCAACACTTGCCACAAAACATTTTTCGAAACATTTTTCAGTATTTTGAGAACATGTGAACCTTTTTCAGCGATACATGTACATGCAGATGCAAATGTTTTAATTGTATCCAATTTTTCTTTTTAGTTCACCGTTATTTTCGAGGTTCTCATCCCATTGGTGTTGTTTCTTATTTTGATGGGGATTCGCTTTCGAAAGGAGCCGAATTTTGTCAGCGAAGGTACGTTGGACTTCACGTAATTAACATTTAGCTTTGTACTGTATTTTCAGATATTCGGAATGAAATCTCAACGAATGTGTAAGAAAAATTCCGTTTCTTTCAGGCATGAGTGAACTATGAGGTTCTATGAGCACGATTTTTGGTCATAAGCACGGCGATCAACCTTTTTTTTTATTTTAGTTATCACTTTAAACTTCTGGGACAACAAGGTTAATTTTGTCCAGACTATCTTTCTTTTTTTAATTTCAGGTTTATGTTATAGGAATGAATGGTTTGTTATATTTTGATGATAAGTCCCTTGCGTGATCAATTTTTTAATGGATTAATCCCTACAAAAACACATTGAGCCCGTATTTTGATAGATTGCATATTGGCCTTTTTTACTGTATTTCCTGCCTTAATTGACTGTATTTTTATTTGGCTTTTTTGGGTTGAATTGGGTTGAACAAACTGTAACCTGAAGTTAGATGTAACTGGCAGCAGGGAAACTTCTTAAAATGTTCAATATCCATGTATTTCAGTTTCAGGTAGGGTTCACAGACAAACTTGTGTCAACAACTCTTTTTTGTTCATTTGCATAACTTGGCATGTACAATGACATGGCGATTTTTAAAGATTTGATGTGTGGATGAAATTACTCAGGCTGTAAAACTTCATAAATTGTTGAACTGAGCTTGAAATTTGGGGAAAATGTTATTTCTATCCAACCACATCTTCTTAACCCTTAGAGTCCTAGCCAAGCATGTATGCTTGGAAAAATACTAGCCACCAAGCTTTGCTCGTATCGCTCATTCTGAATGAGACTGGGCCTAGATATTTTTCAAAATGGTGGACAAGATGTACATTTAGCATTTTAATAACATAGAGGGCAAAATTAGTAAATGCTGATTGGTCAATTGAGAGGGTTTTTATCTTAATTTTGCTTGTGAAGAGGGTAAAATTACTTGCTCACGATTGGTGCTGAGGTTGCATAGCAACAGCTTATGCTATCGCTGAAGTTGTTGCTCAATTTTTTTGTAACAATGGCCTCTCGTTTTGAGATGGTTGACGAGAAATATATCGAAGAATTAAAAGACAAGAGCGAAAATGAAACACGAAGAAAAGCACAGAGTACTGGAAGAACGTTTTCAAAAAGTGGGCGAATGAAAGACACTTCCAAGCAAATTTAGAAGCGTACGAGAGCAATGTCCTCGACCAAATACTGTCACAGTTTTATGCTGAGTTACGAAAAAAAAACGGGGATGACTACGAGCCCGACTGCTTGAAAGTAATGCAGGCATCACTGGAGAGATATCTAAAGTCAAAAACCTATCCAAAGTCCATCATCCAAGATAGGGAGTTTTTTAACTGCAGAAAAGTTCTGGAGGGGAAGGCCAGTAAACTGTGAGAGCAAGGCAAAGGAAAGCGACCAAACCGCTCTGGAAGTTTGACAAAAGAATGAGGAAGAAGTCCTCTGGCAGAACGGCCAGCTTGGAGGAGGCACTCTGCGAGCTCTAATTAACACCATGTGGTGGCTGCTCACTCAGCACTTTAGCCTACGAGGGTGACAAGAACACCACCAAATGAAAATTGAAGATTTTACTTTACAACGCGACAACGACGGAAACGAATTTCTTACTTTTGCCGAAGGTCCAACTAAGATGAGACAGGGAGGACTTAGCGTGAAAACCAGACTAGTCACCCCCAAAATGTTTGCCACAGGGATTGAGGAAAGGTGCCCCCGTCATGTTGTTCAAACGATATCTGGAGAAGCGACCAAGCGAAATAAAGAAAAGCGGTCTGTTTTACCTCACTGTCATTGACAAGCCAGTTTCAAGCATTTGGTACAAGAAAACCGCAATGAGAAAGAACACCATAAACACAATCATGAAAAACATGAAAGAGAACTCACTGCTGAAGGATCTGTGTCCCGAGAAGAATTTGACCAACCATAGCGCCAGAAAAACCGTGGTCAAGAAGCTAAAAAGTTCTGGTATCCCGAAGTGTGAAATAAAGAGTATCACAGGCCACGCAACTGTCAACAAGCTTGACGATTACGACTCAGGCGACGAACGAGAGCAGCAGATCATTTCACGAGCCATTGACAACAGCGGTCCTGTTCCTTCAGGACGCGCTTTAAGTCAACTTTATCCTGTAAATTCCACTTCATCTTTGTGTGCTCCCGGCCATATTTACAAGTTCAGTCACTGCAGCGTCACCTTGAACATCACCGGGAATGATGCCATTCAGAAGAGCACAAGTGATATAAAGTGGTGAGGATACAAGGGTATCTTCATCGAAGAATCAGATTCTGAGTGATCTGAAGCATTTTGAACGTTTAACTTTGTTTGGGAAAGATGCACTAACTTGTTTATATTTTCAAAGTTGAAAGTTAGCAGGCCAGGTTGTCAATGTCCTGGTATCTTTGTGCAAAAATAACATTTCATTCAGCTCATTCGTGCCTTTGTAGTGATTGACTCTTTGTCGACATTAAATGGCTCCCTATGTCTGATTATTCAAGAGGGCATTCAGAAATTCAGTAATTTGTCCCTCTATTTTATTAACAAGTAATCGCAATTGCAATGTCACTTGTGTTTTCAGAAGTTGCGCAGCCATTTCAGCAACTTCTGAAAACACAAGTGATATTAATCCGTAATTTTACTCGGCTCCATGCGATTACCTATACTAATGTGAGAAATCTTAGTTTTTCAGTCAATTTCGCTAAAAAATAAAAATGATTTTTCAAACACACGTGACATCAGTTAGCTCTTTAAATATGGCAGCCGCTTCAGATCAAAATGATGCTGTTTTTGTTCAGAATTTGCTGGAAATCGAATTTGTTGACGAAGATGATTTACTTCATGCCAATGTTATGGAACACAGATAGTCTCACAAAGATTTATACGACGATTTTAAGTTGGTTCCGGAAGACCATGAAGCGAATAGGACAATTCCTGTGACTCGTGTCGAGCAGAACGGAAACAGAGAGTGGAGCAGAAACATAAATCTTTGAGACAACTTGGATTTTGATCAGCTACATATCCAAGAATTGAGATTGAGGAAGATATGAAAGCCGTGGATTTTTTCCAGTTATATCTTATTGAGGCGGTGTGGAATCATATCGTGGACCAGACCAATTTATAGAGAGGGCCCCAGGAATGATCAGTCTGGTATGCCCTGACACTGGATAAGTTCAAAGCTTGGATTGTTCTTGACACTGAACATGGGCATTGTGATGAAATTATCCTTGTGCCTTTACTGGAGTTGACCTCTCTGATCAAAGGGTAACTACATACACATGCCTCATGAAAGGATCTGTTTGGTATTACAAGATATTATTTTTTTGTCTTTGGGAGCTTAGCATTTCAAATGCCCAAATCCTTATGGCTCAATCATTTAGGCGTGCTACTAAAATGTTCCAGTTCAAAAAGGCTGCAGAGGAATAGCTAGTTGATGGATGGACATTTCGGTTGCCAGATAGAAACCCAAAGCCAACAACCTCTATCCCCCATTTCTGCTTCAATCGGGACAACTTCTGTTACCCAATTTCAAACCGCAATAGATTGGCATGCAAAGTACATATTCAATGGGAATAGTTGTGCAGTCTGTGGTGTCAGTATGTGCCCTGATCCATGTTTCATAAGATACCACACAATGGTGGACTACCACTTCAATCTCGAAAGCAGGCAAGGCCCAACAAGACTGGCAGAACCTCGTGGAAGACCGAGGAGTAGGCCAGGAAGACCCAGAGAACTGCGTTGCAATACACAGAATTAAAACGTTATCAACATATCTAACTGCTTTTTTGGGTCATAATAATTTTTAACTTAACCCTTTCCCTACCGAATTATTTTAGGAAGGTTAGATTAAGACTGTCATGGATTCAAACAAGCAAGCATTTATGATCTTGGTTTAGTTCAAAGTAGTCTTAAATTGATGTTTTTGTGATCCTGGAAAGTTGAGCTTTCCAAGGAAAGGTCATTTGCACTATCTGTATGTTACCATGGAGACTATGACACCTGTCAATAAAATTAATCAGTTATATTCTTGATCGAAAATGACACCAGCTCAGGTAAAAGCTCTACAGATTCTTCAAAAGTGCTCAAAGCACAACAAATTTATATCTAAAACATTGTTCAGAGATTACATTTTGAAAATATTCTCACAGAAATGGTTCTTTGACCAAGACCACTCAGCATTTCCATCCACAACTGTAGCAAAGATATTGTGCAATAATAATAAAATACCTTAGAAATATCAAAAACAGCATTTTGCTCTGCAAAATGAGCAGAAAAGAACAAGAAACAAGTCTTATACTGTTTAAATACTACTAATGATTATTTTATATCACAGTTTTCTTTTCGGTCGTTGTCCTCCTCGTGTGGCGGGGCAGAGTTATTGTCAACAAAATGTAAACAGGGTAAAATGCTTCCAAACCGTTGCCTAGGCATGCTTTTTCCAAAGGCAGGATCGAGGTTATTTTATTTCTCTCCCAGTAAGCAGAGATCGACGGTTTTCGCGCGAGTCCCATTGCAAAATATAACCCCAGCCACATGCGAAACTTGTTGATCGTCAGCTCTCTCCAATGAAGGTCCTTACCCAAACGCTGTTGTTCCTTCCGAGGCTGCGTATCTATTAGTTTCGCGGACAATCAAGCGATATAAACGTTCGGTGAAAAACAACTCGAAGTAGTGGATCGCCTTCTTGTTGGCCGGTAAATTTCGGACGGGACGACATCACTGATCAAAAGGGTATATCGGTCTGAAGAGTCAAATTTTCCCTCCAAACTAGCTCTTCCTCGTCAGATGATTCGCCCTCACTACCTTCTTTGTCACTGTCATCGTGGACAAACAAGCTAGCATCTTCCTCGCTGTCAGATTCTAGTTTGTTGTCTCCAGTCGTGCAAAGAACGAAAGCGGCATTTCATCCAAACTGAAGCCTTCAAATTCGGTTTCTTCTTCGTCTGATGCTAAAAAATCCAACTCTTCACCTTCTAAATCACGAGAACAGGAAGCAGACGCCATTTTTAAAAACAGCGATCAAAAATTTTTGGCTCATCCCTGGTGTAATAACCACAGCTGACGTCACAGGACTGATAATCAAGTAATGTTGACGAGCCACACGTTATGTCACATGATACACAACTGTACAATCAGAGAATGATAATAAAGCAATATTAAAAACGTCTTCATGGGCCACTTGAGTTAGTTGGGCCACTTGGGTCACTTGGGCCAGTTGGGTCAGTTGGGCCAGTTGGGTCACTTGGGCCACATGGGTCAGTTGGCCAGTTGGGCCACATGGGCCAGTTGGGTCAGTTGGGTCAGTTGGGTCACTTGGGCCACATGGGTCAGTTGGGCCAGTTGGGTCACTTGGGCCACATGGGTCAGTTGGGCCAGTTGGGTCACTTGGGCCACATGGGTCAGTTGGGCCAGTTGGGTCACTTGGGCCAGTTGGGTCACTTGGGTCAGTTGGGCCAGTTGGGCCACATGGGTCACTTGGGCCAGTTGGGTCAGTTGGATCACATGGGCCAGTTGGGTCACTTGTGCCACTTGGGTCACTTGGGCCAGTTGGGTCACTTGGGCCAGTACATTTCAGTACACACATTTCGTTTCCTGCCACCCACCAGGGGTCAGTAAAGGCTTCATCAAAGGCGAAGCACTTAAGCTGCTTCGAACTAACTTCAAAAAATACTTTTGAAGAGAATATTGTAGCATTCAGATCATGCCTTTACGCGAGAGGGTATCCAGATAATCTGGTAAATAAAGTCCTCTCAGAAGTGAAATTCGAAGAGAGAAAGTCGGCTCTTCAACAAAATACAAGAACGCACAATAGGGTATTCTTCCTTTGTCACACAATACCACCCAGCGGTGCCTCCTCTAAAGAAAATCTTATTGAGCGGGTGGCATTTAATACGGGATCAACCTTTACTGGGTGAGATTGACAAAGAGCCTCCCATCATATCGTACAAAAGAGGAAAATCGCTCAAAGACATATCGTGAGATCCAAACTCTAAAGGAAAAGAAACCACACTTGCGAACAGCAGGAGTCGTGTAGGCCTGTCACAACTATTTTTAAATCTGTGATTGATACCAGACAGTGCTCCGTCCTGCGTCGCACGAGAATATCTAACTAACAGCATGTACAAGATCTACCAGTACAAAGATTTTTGCGCTCGAAATCCACAGATAAGCAATCCCAATACGTCCACTTTTTAGGGACGCAAGACTACACTTGTGCAAACCCACAAGAGCTATTATCTGTGCAAAAAGAAACTAAACATGCTCAGGAAATCCGAAAACAACCCAACCCTCAGATCGAAACTACACTTACACCATTGGTTTACATGATAAGAAGCCAATAAGAAGCCAGGATTTTCGATCCTTCCTACGAGTACAAAAACGGCAAAAGAACTCACTTCCTACGGAGAGAATCAGAAATTCCTCTGTCACTCCACGTCAGCTACAGAAAAAATATAGGAGCAACTGACGAGGTTCACTATAGAACCGAAACTGCAGTATTGCTTGAGAATTACTATGGAGAACATACTAAATAGCGATGGTAACCTCTTGCCGGATCCATCACCAACAAAAAGTAGCGATAGCGATGTAGAACTGAGCGAGGAAGAGACGAACATGCCAGGAACGCCTCTTTCAGAAATGATCCAAAGTTCTCAAGGAAGCATCCCTAATACTCAAACGCTAAGAGAAAGCCGCAAATGTAACCACGAAACGCGGGAAGGAAAAGCTGACATACGTGACAGACCCAGAAAGCGTCAACGCTCTGACGAAACAAGAGTACCTAGCGGAGCCGCTCCTCCAAATACCCGCTCCGCAGACCGTACTGAGCTGGCTGGGAAATTTCCGTTTGAGCCAGAACCTTGCTAGCTTTTTTCTGAAATACCGATAAACTTGCTCGCATATTGAATTAAAACATAAAAACTTGCTGGGAAAAGAATGGCATGCTTTATTTCTAGCTGACCTGCAGCCTTTTGCAGTGCTCTCTAGCTAGAGATCTCTAATCATGTACTGATTTAGGAGTCATGTCACACACCAATATGACAAATCCAGGCTACAGATAACAAAAACTCAAATTAGATGTTGGCGAAAAGCAACTTCTAAATAAATTTCCTGGCTGGCAGATCTGAAAAGTCAAAATAAGCCGCTGGCAAAACAACGCAATAAAAATCCTGGCTGGGAGTTTTTCCTTGGAATTGAAAGCTTGCTGGCAACAACTGAGTAAATAGGCCTTTGCTTGCTGGCTAAAATAATTGAATAACCGTTGCTTGCTGGCAGTGAGGAGCGGCTCTTTTTTTCCCACGCTAGTTAATTATTAACCAAAAACGACTCCGCAGATTGCAAAACATCGTAACATGCAATAAAACACCTTTCTAGAAAAAACATTCGTTGAGCACTCCTGACGAAAAGACCGCCATGCAGATGTCAATAAGAGAATCTGAAGAATCTATTGCCATACTACAGGAACATTGACACAAATATACTTGCTCTAGAACACTGATATACAGTACCCGGGAAAAGATCAGGCCAGGTCCAGAATTTAAGTCTGACATCTGTAAGATAAGAAAAGATGCAGAGCATAAACTGCTAGGAGCGTTAAAGAAATTCAACTACCGTAGCGTAGAGATAATCAAACTGAAACTTAGAGAACTTGAGCGAAAGTCGCGTTCTAGAATTGTACCTAGTACATCGAATGACAATGAGCGACACCGTGTTAAGAACAGAGAGATCAATGTGACAGCTAATGTACTCATCCGGCTCGAGTGAATCTTACCCTTGTTTGTTGTCTGAGTATACACAGAGATCTGACAGGGGGGAAGAACACAGAAAATAAGAAGTAAGAAACACAATACGCAAAGAAAAACAGCGCGCCAGGAGCGCCATAGAAGTACATTCGAGCCGAACAAACAATACATAAAGAACCTCTGCAATACAAAACTCACAACTGATCAGACCAATCTACTTTCAAAGGAGCTAAAGTTTATCCCTACACCCGTGACAAAAGAAAATAAAATCAGGCATCAACTGATGCGACATTTTAATCATTTTGCGAGACGAATGCGTTTCCGATATACGTATCACGGAGAGAATAGCGAACCACACCCCTTCCATGTTAAATCAAACTGGGACCCAGTACCAGTTCAACCAGCAGTTACACTAGAAAGCTACCTAGAAGAGGTTAAGTCACAACTCGCTGAAATAGAGATTGCTAAGCCAAAGAACAACCTGCCTCAAAATGAACTCAAAGCGATCAAAGAGCTAAGAGATAACCCTGAAGTCAACCTCAAAAAGGCAGATAAGGGCTCCACTACAGTCATTGTGAACAAACATGATAAAATTGCAGAGGGTCAGATCCAGCCGGAAACCATGAAGATAACTACAGACCCCTCGCAACACCTATGGTGGAAGAAACTTCTGCTAGGGTCGAGTAACTTAAACAAACAGCAAATCCACCGCGTATTCCAGAACTACATACCCCCACAAAGATTCATAAAGCTAACCCCGTCGGTAGACCTATCATATCGCACTGAGAAGGCCCGACTGAACGTTTGTCATCATTTGTATATAGTCTACTTCAGCCTGTGGGTAAGTGCTAAGCTACAAAATTTGTATCTAAAAAATACGACAGACTCTGCAGGGTCAAATGATGATGGCCGTTTTTGATCACCGCGGATAATCATACCATGTTGCAACCATAAATTACCCGTCGATTCCGAAGAATAAATGCTAAAAAAAAATCGAAGAAATTTGTAGCTTGCTTCCGAAATTGGATACTGGTAATATGAGGAGATAACACTGTTGAACACCAACAAAAGCACTAAATATTGGGTACGATACATCACGACAAAGAAAGACTAACGTGTGCAATCACTGGCGACGGTCAGCGGTGGCTGACTCGTTAATAATGACTTTTGAATGGCTGTCATTCCCAGAGTATTTTGAAGGAAAGGGTCAAGGAAAGGAGGCAGGAAGGCGGTGCTGCCGCTGTACAATATGGTCGTGGAAAATAATTTTGATAGAGGTTCCAAGTCCAAAACTGGCCCAACTGACTTTAACTGTCCCCAAGTGACCCAACTGGCCCAAGTGACCCAACTGACTCAACTAACCCAAGTGGCCCAACTGACACAAGTGACCCAACTAACCCAAGTGACCCAACTGGCCCAACTAACCCAAGTGACCCAACTGGCCCAAGTGACCCATATAGCCCAAGTGACCCAACTGGCCCAACTGACCCATGTGGCCCAAGTGACCCAACTGGCCCAAGTGACCCATATAGCCCAAGTGACCCAACTGGCCCAACTGGCCCAACTAGCCCAAGTGGCCCAAGTGACCCAGCTGGCCCAAGTGACCCAAGTGGCCCAACTAACCCAAGTGGCCCATGAAGACGTTTTTAATATTGCTTTATTATCATTCTCTGATTGTACAGTTGTGTATCATGTGACATAACGTGTGGCTCGTCAACATTACTTGATTATCAGTCCTGTGACGTCAGCTGTGGTTATTACACCGGGGATGAGCCAAATTTTTCGAAAAAACGCTCTCAAAGTACTAACAAACCACTGGCGAAATTCGCTGAATCGCTTCGATCAAGGGGTAAATCATTATTGTTTCTGTGGGCAATTGTTTTACCCCCCTATAGTGCTTTATTTCTCAACACGACCGCCTTCAATTATGGGTGTATTTTGGACCCACTAAAGTGGGTCTTGATAGGGAAAGGGTTAATTAAGTCAGGAGAAACATAAATGGCAATTAATTTGAGAATAAATGTAATTTTTATGATAATTACCATTTTGGTTTTGCCCTGAAAAACCAAAATTAATATTTGATTTTACATGAAATTGACAAACATTTGTTTTCTAGCTGCAAATAGCATGTATTCTTTGTTAAAATACATTTTCTTCTCAAATAGTGAAAAATCCAGGTGATAAAAATGTGTTTTTACAGGTTCTATTTTTTTTTATAACCTTTCTCCATATTTGGTAAAATGACGTCATCAAATATGACGTCATAGGTGATGAAGATTGTTACCATCAGAAATGACCTTTTTAAAATATATACTTTGAATATGCTAGTGCCTAAATTAGAGCAGTGAAAGCCATTTAATTAGTTAGCATCAATATTCTAGAAAAAAAATAGTGACCCCCTTAGGATCGTAAGAGTTAAATAGAGTGAAATGTATGATCAAAATCTGGGTATAGTTTTTACAATAATTTTAGTACTCTGAATACAACCAGTTAGCGTCCTCTGACCAACAGTTTACTGTGTAATGAAAAAACTGTGAAAATTTTGTTTCTATCTAAAATGTAGCGTAAATAATTATTCTTATTGGTTGTGTATTGTAGTTCGGCCTAATGATTTTTTTGTTTGGCCCCCATTTTTTACAAATACATTTTTGGTCTAGTAACATAAATGTTTTGAGTTTCACGATTGAATGGTTCAGAATGCCAATCAGAATTTAAGAAATCAAGCTTTTTTTACAGGGCTCTCAGCAGAAGCCAATTTATGGCCAATTCTGCTTCTTCTCAAAATGAATATGAAAGTTGCCAAATTAGATCAAAAGTGACTACCTCCATTGCATTTCATTTCTCTTCTATGTGTTCTCTTCATCATCAATTCTTTAATCCAGTGACCGTCTTTACAAACACAAACCTAGGAATTAGAATGTTTCTATCTACCTTTATAGAGGCTCTTACCCTTCAGATTTGACTGATATTCACATTTTTGGGAGCATCCTTTGTAACATTTTTCTGAAAACCCTGGCAGAGTTTTTTTTTAACTTGCCTTACAGTAAAGCTAAAACTTTCAAAGACTTTAAAAACCTTTGTAATATTCTTGGAGTGTTGTTTTGATTTAAATAGTTTTGTAGCCATTGTTGCATAGCTTGATATTAACTTTTTGGTTCTTGTTGTTGTTTCAATATAATGCAGAGGTTTTTCCAGTTCGAGCCCTGCCATCATCTGGGATTATCCCTTTAATGCAGCAATTTTGTAACAACAAAGACAAAGATGAACATGGATTTCCATTACATCCAAATGCAACGTAAGTAAATTTACACAAACAAGCAACCTAGGAACTTTGTACTGATGACTGATTTTCTTTTTCAGATCATATGCAATTTTTTTTTTACATTTGTTTAACGTTTTTTTGTCCAGTTGCATGACTACTATCTAATTTAGTCTCCTTGTTGTCCTTTTTCAGTATTGGAGACATCTTGGGGAACATTGCTGATATTCTTTCCTCGCCTAGTCTGTCAGTGGTAGATGATTTGACCAGTTTACCTCATGATTATAAAGAATTTGAAAAAAACTCCAACAAACTGTATAAACATGTTAAAACCTTAAGAAGTAAGTACAAGTTAGCATCATTGTTTGTTAACATGGTTTTGGATGGAGCCTTTATAGCTAGTTTTTTTTATTGTTTGTAAGGCCAAGATCTTAAAAATGTTTTTGATGCTCAAGCCATCTTCAGGCTGACCTTGAGTTATTTATAATAAGTAGCATTCAATATGATATCTGTTAGGGAGAGTGAGAGTAAATAAGGGTATGCAAATGAACTGATCCAATCAAATTTAATAATTCATCGAATTGATAATCAGCTGAAGAAAAGCTTTATCAATTACAAATTCTCAAAAAAATTCACACTTATTTTGATTATGGACAAAGTTAAGAAAATCATTGAGTTTTTGAGCTTTTGCAGTTTCCTTGAGTAGTGGGTAATTATGGATTATAGCTCACCCCGTTTTGCCAAGGTTTGCCAAGGTGTGGTAAGGGAAAAGGGGTCAAAGTCACTAAGGGAGAAGCCAAGGAGAAGAGAGGTCACCAAGAGGTCCTCCTACATACCTGAGTCATTGAAAAGGATCTTTGGCGAGCAGGTTGTCGAGGAGGATGAATTGTTATATTAATGCTTTGGAGTAGCAGATGGAGGAGAGGGCAAGGGATTTGTTAGAGCAGGTTGATCAACTTACACCAAGACCATATCAATCATCACTAAGAGGATATGTCAATGTATTTAGGATTGCTGGGCAAATGGGCTATGGTCCAAGGACTTTTCTTGGTGAGTGTTCAAAGAGAAACAGTGATCAATCTCATAGACCAGCAAAGAAGGCGAAGGTGCAATTTTTATTCCCTTGTAGTTTTGAGAAAATAGATGGTGTGATGGGATGAAGGGGTAGAGTCATACAATACTTTAGTACAAAGGTGGAAACAGTGTTGTTGGTGACTAATATTCCTGTTACGGTTGATTTTAGTATAGTGGATTTAGTACAGAAAGTGGACAGTGATGAAGCGCAAGGGTCTGGATGGCATTTCACCCATGTGGTACAATATGACATTCACAATGACACCTATGAGCCACTTGGTGCAGGTTCTTGCATTTCACTTCCGAGGGTTTTGGCATTAAAGAAGTCTATCATTTTGCGATATTCCAGAGGGAAAAGGTTCCTCAATGGATAAACAAGGAGATGAAGGAAAATTCCAAGAACCTCAGTTGGTCTGGTATGGAGTTTCCAGTAAAGCTAGAGGATATTGGTATCTTTGAGAAGCAAAATCCCTATGCGGCGAATGTCTTTGGGTATGAGGGTAGAGTGTATCTATTGAGGGAAAGTAAGGTGAAAAGCATGAATTCCAGTGATAAACCTGATAATAATAGCAAACAAGTATACATTGCACTATGTACTTTTAGATGAAGAATAGGAGTAGACTGGTTTCATCGCAGATGAATAAGGGGAAAGTAGCACAATTTTCTGGTACAATTGTTACACTTCCTCTTATACCAACAAAGAGGCTTTGGAGAAGCATAAAAGCTATTGTACCAAGCATAAGGCAACTGGTGTGAGGATGCCCAAAGTTGAGGATGGTAAACCACCTTCTATCCATTTTAAGAACAATCAGAGGATTATGCATGTTCCCTTTGTGGTCTACACTGACTTTGTGAGTTTCTTGGAGCTCATCCCACACCAGTTTCCTTGTGATAAGGAGAGTTTTACTGTGAGGTACCAAAAGCATAGGCCTTCTGGCTACACCTATTTGGTAAAATGTTTTGACAACAACCTATTCACAGCAAAACTTACAAGTACGATACACAACCAAGTCACCCAATGAAGACGTTGCAAAGCATTTTGTGGAATCTTTGGAGTGGGAGTTGAGATGGATTTACATTTTAGACATCTCATAGCATTGGTGATGACACACAAGGATAGAGAGAACTTTGACACAGCAAGAACATGCAGGTTATATACAGTGTGCAAGGGAGAGATAGTAGATGAGAAAGTGAGGGATCATTGTCACGTAACAGGAAGATATGGTGGTGCCGCACACAACAAGTGTAATTTGGAGTATAGGAATCCCAAATTCTTCCCAGTGAACTTTCAATTTACAATATGTCACCATATGATTCCCATTTTTTTATCAAGCAACTTGGTGCCACTGGAGGTAAGTTAAATAGTATTCCACGGATGGGTGAAAAGTACATTTCTTTCACCAAAGAGCTCAACATAGACACCTTTAACACTAGGAAGATTAAGAAAGTGGGAAGGGGAAGTGAAGGAAGTTGAAAAGCAAGTGGAGGTGAAAGTTGAAGTGAAACATGAACATAGGTTGATCAATAGCTGTAGATTTCTTGGGTTTGGTTTGGCAAAGTTAGCAAGTTTCTCACCAAGTGCTTCTTGCAAGAATCGTAGGTGGTTCTACAATGAGGAGGTAGAGTTGCTTAAGAGGAAAGGGGTGTTTTCCTTTGATTAGTTCAATGGCTTTAAGAAGCTAGGCATGACCAGGCTACCTCCAAGAGAGAGCTTTTATTCCAAACTTCACAAACATGAGGTCTCAGAGGAGGACTTCCACCATACAGATTATTCACATCCAAGTACATGATATACTTTGATGGAAGACCTGGATTGTAGTCTTCCATATACTTGTTGTTGGCATTTGCATGGCGTTTTGTTGCCATAGAATTTGCTCCTCTTATTCCCTTTTCCATCATCAGTAGCATATCATAGTCTGTAAAAAGTTCTAGTTCGACCTTGGTATACTTTAACATGGTATCCTAAGCACGTCCTTCAGATATGTAGTACCAAATGGGTCCATTTTGTAGATCCCCATACAAACATCTCTATAACTCCCAGAGACATCCATCCATGCACACAAGCAGGGCAACAACCCTTCTTACCTCATATATGATTGTGCCTTTCATGAATGCATTGGCTATCCATGGTCTTTCTTATAGCACTAATGACCTTTAAGTGATGCGCTAAAAGAAAAGCCATAGATTCAAATTGTGCACTTCACAAAAGCCATGGTGACCACTCCCCTCCTTTGCTTAGCCTTGTTGATGTTGACCCCTTTTCCCTTACCAACCACCTTGGCAAACCTGGGGTGAGCTAGAACCCACAATAACCCCCTTCTCCCTGTTTTCTCTGAATGCGATTGTGCTATACAAGTATTTGATTCATTTTTAATTATGAAAAGAAAAGAAGATAGAAGCTAAAATAAATAGCTAACTGGAAGAAAGAGCTTATTAGAGACCACTGACCAAGGCTGCCTGAATATTAGGTTACAATGAAGATCAGACCCACAATTCAAAAGTCTACTGATGCACATGTAACTATATAGAGTCAGGAATCAAGGGAAAAATGTGTTCTGCTGACCTAAGATCCGTCATTTTTTTTTTCAATTTGCAAATCTGAGCTGTATTTGTTATTACCCGATCTGCTATCTGTGTCCAAAATGGTCCAATGCACTACTCTGCAAAGCTATTTATCCACACTGTCGTGACTGTTCATGGCATTTTCAAGCTTTAAGATTCAATTTAAAAGTTCCTTCTTAACAAATGTCAAAATTAAAATAGCCCACCTTCTAATTTACCATTTCCTGGGTCCTGGGTTCAAATCCCGTTCAGGCCTGAGTTTTTTTTTTCAGGTTGTAATTTCACAGCTGCTTAAGTTGTGTGCATAACTGCAATGATCAATTTATTAATGTCATTACCGTACATATTAATCCGCAGTTCAAATATATGGCCTTTCATATATTCATTTGCATCATTCTTCTTCATCTACGGGTATATTACGAACTCACAACATGACCAGCTCCCAGTTGATAGCTCAGTTGGTAGAGCACTGTTCCGATATCGCAGAGGTCATGGGTTCGAATCCCGTTCAGGCCTGAGTTTTTTTTTCAGGTTGTAATTTCACAGCTGCTTAAGTTGTGTGCATAACTGCGATGATCAATTCATTAATGTCATTACCGTACATATTAATCCGCAGTTCAAATATATGGCCTTTCATATATTCATTTGCATCATTCTTCTTAATCTACAGGTATATTACGAACTCACAACATGACCAGCTCCCAGTTGATAGCTCAATTGGTAGAGCACTGCTCCGGTATTGCAGAGGTCATGGGTTCGAATCCCGTTCAGGCCTGATTTTTTTTCAGGCTTTAATTTCACAGCTGCTTACGTTGTGTGCATAACTGCGATGATCAATTAATATCATTACAGTCCTAAGTACCGGTAAACAGTGTAATGATTGTGTGGCAAAATAAATAGTCATGCCTAGCTTAGAGGACTCTGACTGTATGTATAAGTTTATAATGTCAAAATTGTCTGATTTTAAATTTTCAGATTTTACAATCCATGACATCTTAGTGAATCCCAATGGAGTGAATCAGCTTTTACGCAACCTCTCAGTTCCTCCTTCTGTTGCTGAGAGTTTCCTTAATACAACTGTTAATACGAAGGAGGTAAGTGTTTGTGACATTTTCTCCATCTTTTTGATGACTTTCAAAATAATTATAGTGAATTCATAAAGAGTCTGGGTAATTGTTGAGAGTTGAGAGTTACATGTCGAGAGTCAAGACTGATATGTCGAGAGTAATTTTTCAAGGAATTGTTTTGTGTTAGTCCGAGAAGGGAGCCATTGATCAATCGCAACAACTTCGCGTAATTGCATTTGTGCTGCTTTCTTTGTTTTTCACTGAATGAACACTCTATGAAAGAAACACTCTGAACATGACATGGTCACGCTCATCGGTACGCTTTCTGCCAGCGTTGTATTGGTAATATTTTCAGACAGTGGTGCACGCGGTATCTCCATATAGAGTTGCTAGTTTACAGAAATTGCTATATTCATATATATATTGCATCACGACAATATTAAAAGGCGAGGAACAGTATTTCTCCGCAACTGTAAAGCCACATCCATAACATTTCTGAGCTTTTGTTGCAAGGGGTGCAAGTTCATATGGATACGGAGACATCCCTGAGTGCCATTGAAGGGGTTGCAGTTGTCCACCTAAGAGAGAAGGAGTTAATTGCGGCAGGTTTATGGAGTGAAACGAGGCATTGGCTGTGATTGGTGGCATGGGGTACGATTGGGTGGTGCCATACACTGATATGTTCGGCAAAGGTTGTATCGGGTCTGTGATTGTAAAACTGGTAGACATCGACAAAACGGAGGGAGTGTTAACTGGTACAGAAGCTGAAAAACTCTGGGATTTACAAGGCAAATCCGATGCGATGAAAGTGAGCTGCCTTTTCTTCCTACTGTGGTTGCAGTGTTACAAGGGCGATGTTTTGATTTGGGGTCTATTTTGTACCCACTTTCCCCATGGCTTGGACAAAACATATCATGGCCAAGTTGTTTTGCTCTTTTTGTCTGCTCCAAGTGTTTCCTCTGCTGGCGTTGGGTGTATGACGGTCCAGTCCCACCTGTCGCAGAGCTTTGTTCTTAAGCTTTTAACTCTACATCTAGAGTTACTGCGTCCCTTGCATCCGCTAAAACAGGCTTCCAACAATGACATATTTGGTAGATCCCGGTGCACCCATCCAGCGTGGACTACAGTACCTCAGCTGGGTTCATGCGAGGTGCTTGACCTGGAGCAAATGCTCGGAAAATAAACCCTCATCTGTCGTGCCACCACGCCAACCAAGATTTTAGGAAAGCTCGTTCTGTTGTACTGTTTATAAACTGATCAATTTCTATTTTTGCCTCGTGATAAGTGTCCTGTGTCTCACTTTCAAGGAGCTGATTGCACAGACATATAAAAACATATGAGCTTTCAGTTTCTAATTTTCTAGCCATTTTATTTCTATGTTCCTTGAAATGGAACTTGCATGACTTGATACAACTTTTTCCTTTCCCTGCCAAAAACGTTGGCTATACCAGCCAGGTTTGCTCCAGCCATCTCCATACACCATCCGATAGTATTAAACCTTTTGTTTTGGTCTTTGCCAACTGGTTAGTAGCTCACTTGGTAGAGCACCGGACTACCGTGCGGGAGGTTGCGGGTTCAAACCCTGGCCGGACCAACACTTAGGGTCTTAAAAATAACTGAGGATAAAGTGCTGCCTTTGTAATGACATCTGTAAATGGTTAGACTTTCTAGTCTTCTCGGATAATGATGATAAACCATAGGACCCGTCTCACAGCACTTGTTCCTAATAATCTGTGGGACGTTAAAGAACCCACACACTGTTCGAAAAGAATAGGGGACGTAGTTCCCGGGGTGGTGGTCTATCTCTACGTCTGGGTTCATCTGACAATTCATGGATGGGTTGGGTGGGTGTGTGAGATCATATATGGACTGATAGCGGCAGCCAGAGGTGCCTTTACATGCTGACGTTTGATCTCACCCAATAGAGGTGTAAAGCGCCTTTGAACATATTCATATGAAAAAGTGCGCTATATAAATTCATTATCATTATTATCATTGTCTTTGGACACCTTTGCCAACACCTCGTTGAAAAGGTTCCAATACAGGGTAACATTTGCTGTGTTTTTGGACTCGCTTTCCATAACAGCAAGTGTGGTCTGCTTGCGTAGGAGAGGATGATACACGCTGGCCGTTAATGTAACAAAGCCTTTACATCGCTTCCGCTTTCCATCGAAGAAGCAAAATTCGTCATGCAAAAAATGCTCCACCTCTTGGTCCATGTTCAACCCCATTCATGGCATGTCTGGGTTGCCTCTGCGGCCATTTATTTTATAAATATATGACCGATCTTTCTTGTTGCAGTATTAATAATTAATAATTAATAATTAATACTGCAACTGCCTCAAAGTCATGGCCAATTGGTTCCATTTCTCGTTTGACTTTCTTTTTGGTATTCGCAATCCAGTTGCGGTCTATCATACTTTCCACTTTTTTCTCAACTTCATTCCAGTCAAGTTGCTGTCTGAATGCTGAAATAACGGAGACGGATTGGATTTCCGAGGGCTTGATATTGGGATTATCCCGAACTAGTTGCTCTATATGTTGAACATTCTTAACTGTAGTTCTTATGATTGGGCAAGTATGTTCACCACAACGATAAACTGTCATAGATTTCTTTCTGTACGAAATGTACCTGCGAGCTGGACATTTCACGGAATTTCCGGAACTTCTGCATCCCTTGTACACCATTCTTCCGTCTTTCTTTTTTTCAATCTGAGTTTTGTTTATTTGAGTTTGAGTTTAATTTAATATAAAAACAAATAATATTACAGGTTTCCTGGCACCGCAAATAGCAGAGCTAGTCTAGGCGGGCCAGGAAATATATAGGAAAAAAGAGAAGACTGCTATAAAAAAAAAACCGTATTCAAATGTTTGTAAAGTGAGAGAAAAAAGAAGAGGAAACGTTTGTGGGCTATGATTCTAGGCAGGAGTTAAACAAAAATTAAATTAAATAGCTAAATAACTTAATAAATACAGTCAAAATGTTCTTTTCTTCATTTCAAAAATTATTTCATCTAAATCATAATATTATGCCGAATTCTAACCTGTATGGTCACTTTCCATTTTCGCAAAGGAAGGAACCCTTGCAATCTGAATATCTGACCTTTGAGTGCCCTTGCCAATGAGTAAGACAGTTCTTTTTCCAGCGACAGCCATCTTTCAACGTTTCTATTGCCTTTTTTTTATCAACGTTCTATATTACAAACACCTTCACTCCATTAATCCCCTCAGGGAGTTTTTCTACCTGCTCTCTGTCCACATTATCCCAGTATTGGACTGCAATTTTGCGTTGACCTTTTCGTTGAATAGAATTGGACAAATCACTGTCACTTGCGGAATCACTGGACCCGGAAGACGAAACTGGTTTTCCTTTTGATCTACGTGGCAAAAAATCAAGTTTTTTTTAGAGCAGTTTTATGAATATGTGTACATTTTTCTGACACTGAGTAAGTAAACCAAGATTTTTTCTAGGGAAAATAAGGTCAAAATATAAGCAGCTTCCAGTTAAAAAATGATTACAGGGATTAATGATTATGTACGTGCGGCATAAAGTGAAAGAAAACGATGATCACATATTAGTATTTTATCTCAGGAAGTCAAAGGCAGCTAACATCACTAGCTGTTCCGTTATAGTCTTTCATACCTTTTTCTGCAGAATACGGTTTGCTTGCCCTTTTTCTTGTGCAACTTTGGAGAAGCTGACAGGTCAATTATTTTGTTCTTCACTGTCTTCAGTGAAGACACCGTCAAATCTATGACATCCGATGGGCTCTGATGGATATCAGCTGCAGTTAAAAAACAGGAAACCAATGCCTTGCATTGGTTATCAAGTAAAACTGATGGTAAACCCTAAAACTATCTATACCTGAAGGACATCTGAGCAGTTAAAAGCTGATACAAACCTCCTGGTATTTATAGCCACTGATCGCTGGCATGGAGGGAACACTTGGGCAGTACTCCTTGCCCTCCTCCCATGATTCATAGGTTCGGTTTTTCCCCTTTAAAAGAGATGTTTTTGAGCTGTTGTTAACACGATGCGACATCAAAATACTAACTGTTCTACCAGGAAGGATTTTTGTTGTTGGTTTCACCTGTGTGAATTTCCTTTTCAACCATCCCTCAAAAACTCAGTGAGTGTGCTAGTGGTATTAAAGTAACGTACTACCCCTAAAAATCAAATCAAATGACAGTAAATGTTATGAGAGTAACTGGCAAGAACCACAAATTAACAATGGTTGCTGTTGAAAGAATGCTATAACTAAGAGCATGTCCCTGCCATACCAAATGGTCTTCCCAGATATCTAAAAACTACTTTATTTAGCCTTCTTAATAATTATTATGTATACAATACAAACATAACAGAAAAATATAACGAAGATGCAATTTCGTAACTTTATAGCGGTGCTCAGAAACGATCGTATAAATTAATTATATGTATTATTAATCAGTTTTGAACTTACTTTATAAACCTTATTGCCACATCAACGTCCTGTCTTGCTGTTGCGCTTCCAATGGAAACCAGGTGCTGGTCTCGATAACTCATTGCCATTTGAACTCGACGAATTCACCTGCTTATTGTGAATGTTTAATTGAATTTTATAAATGAAAGAAAGAAAGACATATGTGAAGGTGAGAAGCCAATAATTTACTTTTGTTTCTCTTAAATTGTAAAAACTCTTTGAATGATAAAAATCAACCCAAAAACACAATGGAATGATTGAGATCCATGCTCACAGTTGTGGTACTAGTGATGCTTCTGGCTGGCCATGTGGTTTTTTTCGCTTTCTTTATGCTTTGCGCCAGGCTGAGAGGCAAAGTGCAGATCCAAAATTGATTACTTAATGTTGTCTTCAAAGTGGTGCCCACTGTTAAACCTATCTGAGTGCAAGGCGAAAGTGCAAATCCAAAATTGATTACCTAATGTTGTCTTCAAAGTGGTGCCCACTGTTAAACCTATCTGAGTGCAAGGCGAACAGTCGATCGTTGCTTTCTTCCGCAGTTCAAATGTATGAATTTCATATATTCACTTTCATCATATTCCATTATATCGCATTCCAAATAAACTTAGTTTAAACATTATAAGGATGGTCGTATTAAGGAGTTGGAACTATCTTTCATTCTGTTTAAAAATTTCTATTGCAACAACTAATGCAAGACATGTCGCCATGTCTTATCTATGTCGCCCCTGACAAAAAGCGTGAGAGAAAACTTTTTATCTTACCTTGGTCAATTCCGGAATGCTACTTGTACTTGTATTGGATGTACATGGTTGGCATGAAAACTCCAAATATATTTGCTGGTCCTCCTACAACAGCGATTGAAAAGGGTCCAGTGATAGATGCCGAGCACACACTTTTTAATCTATATCCATATGGAATCATTGAAGAATTTGTTCCCTCATACCATGCTATTTTCTATAGCCCTTTTCATTGCATCTGCTTCGTCTTCTACTTGATACTTGCGCCAGAAAGTGTTTGAAGGTTCACGGATACTTTCACCGTCGCTACTGCTGGACACCACTTCTGCATAATTTAATTTACTTTAAATTCATTTTTAACAGATAAAAGAATTGAAGGAATATAGCAATTTCTGTAAACTAGCAACTCTATATGGAGATACCGCGTGCACCACTGTCTGAAAATATTACAAATACAACGCTGGCAGAAAGCGTACCGATGAGCGTGACCATGTCATGTTTAGCGTGTTTCTTTCATAGTGTGTTCATTCAGCGAAAAACAAAGAAAGCAGCACAAATGCAAATATGTGAAGTTGTTGCGATTGTTCCGATGTTAAGGTGATCAATGGCTCCTTTCTCGGACTAACACAAAACAGTTCCTTAAAAAAATTACTCTTGACATATCAGTCTCGACTCTCGACATGTTACTCTCGACTCTCAACTCTCAACAATTACCCAGACTAATTCATAAACTGCCTTTTTCATAATTGATTCATAAAAATTAATTGATGCTAAAGAAGGGGTGATGAATGGTTCAAGTGCTCGCCAATTTGTACCTTTGCTTGAATTGCTTGCAAAATTTAGGCAAGTGCGCACTTGCTCGTGCTGGCAAAATGTTTGTAATTGCTTGCATTCATGTCAGGATTGCTCTATTTCTTGAAATTTTGTAAATCCTTCTTTGGGACAAAATATATGTTATTTTCTAGCTTTTCCTCTTTGCTTAACTCTTATAAATGTAGCTATCAAATGCAGTGGAAAGCGCAAAAGAAATGAAAATATAAGAGGTGCTTGCTGCTCGTGAATTGTACTTTCCTAAAATGCTTGTTGCTTGTAAGGACAATTTTTATCACTGCTCATGCTTGCAAAAAAAAAAAAAATTGCAGTGCTTGCCTGCCTCCAAATGCTTGCAAAGACCATCTGTCACCCTTAAAAGACACTACTGGATTTTCAATTTATGGTTATAACTGATAGTTGCGGGATTTTGTGCTTTCTCATGTCCTGTAATTATACTTGTGATAAATGAATCAGACTCCAGCTAGATGCAGTTCTTAAATTTTATAATCAGCCTTATTATTAAAAAAGTCTGAGAAATAATGTTAAGAGCAACCCTACCACCAGGTGATAACCACTGATAACTGCAATTGTTATATACCTAGACTTTCACTCAACAAAACGAGCACTGTGATTGGTTGATTGTTAGTCACGTGCCTCCGATCAAATTTAAATGTATCCCGACCGGGATACAATTGCTCAGTTGTTGCCCACGTGCCAATTATGCCGTCTTTGTTTGTTTGTTTTTGCTATATTTTGTTTAAGGGAAAGTCGAAATATATAGCAAAGCACTTAATGTATGGTCCCTCGGGAAACTAGTTAGTCTTGTTTTCCCTCGAGTTCTGGTCAGGACTGTTGGGAAAACAAAACTTATAACTGTTTCCCTCGGGACCATACATTAAGTGTATATTGTACTCATGAGTGGTATGTAATTATTTTGAACCAAATAAATTTAATTAGAGATAATGTCATGGAGGTGTCAATGTAATGTACTTTATTACATCTCTCTATCATTATGCGTGTTGATTGGTCAATTTAGCAGGCCGTACTTCACTGTACAGCCCGCTAAATTGAAAAGTTTGTTTTGGTCGCCAAAATGTCTCCAGAGATATAATAATCTTACAAACTTCGTTTTCTCAGTCTGTACTGTAAGTTACGGATCCTCTTTATTTCCGCTTGGATTTATGGCGCAAGCGTGAAGTGTGCAGGCCATAAATCTGAGCAGAAAAAACTTGGTCTGTAACTTGAAGAGGTATGCATTTGGCACTTAAGAACAGAAGTACCCTGTATTGCCATTAGTGTAAGCCTGACAGCGTTGTTGTTCTTGTTAGCTTGTTAGGTTAATTGAAGGCCATCAGAAGGAGCTAGTGAAAAAAGCATATTTTTTACAAAATGGCTCAGCCTTTGTTAATCAACAGTCACAAGCTCCTGGGACAGACTTTTTGGGACTTTTAATTGATAGCATAAGACTACTTCATCAGACTGCAACTATGGCAACACCCACCCAGCCACCAGTGACTAACCCTTCTACATTTCAAAAGGTCTGTAAACTTACAGTAGACCATTAACATTTGACAGCATTTAGTGATTAACTGATCTCTTACCTGGATCTGAAATGATTTTTGCTTTTAATTTAACTACTGTATGTACTGACATCATTTTAATCATATGGATACATATTAAACTAAACAAAGCTGGATGCGTTTAGTAATTAACTGATCTCTTACCTGGATCTGAAATGGTTTTTGCTGTTAATTTAACTACTTTATGTACTGACGTCATTTTAATCATATGGATACATATTAAACTAAACAAAGCTGGATGCATGCACTATTAAGTGGTGATGTAATCTTACCATAAAGCATAGATGTGGATTAGGAGCCCATCTGTAATTAGTTACAAAAGGTATAGAAAATCTTGTGAACAATGTCTTTTTTACTTGTAATCTAATGTAGCTTTCTGATGAAGCTATTACCAGGCTGCCAAATAATTCGTCATGCAACACGACTGAGCTGGAAAAGGTTTTAGTGTTTCAAGATCAAAATAAGAAGGTATGGCCCTTTAATTGTGTAGTAACACATTGCAGATTTACCCACATTTAATTATGATTGTTGTTCCTGCATAATGCTACTTCTTGAATCAAAGCCACCCACATAAATTGTCACAAATTTTGAATGTCTGTTTTTGACACCGAACAACAGATTAGTGGCAAGCTTCTTATGACTAAGATGATTCTTTTTCAATTTTGATGTGTTGTGCACAGTTACAGGGCAAATTATGTGCATTTTAAAGCTAAATATAAAACATTTTTATAGATTCTATTGTTTATATATTCAACAGTGATTGGATAATTTCTGTGCAAATTTGTTTGCGTGGCCTTGGTTTGAGTAGTGTTATAAGGGGAACCTTCTAGAACCTGTTAATATTCATATATTTGCATAGTCATGCAACATTCTTTCTAGAGAGTTCTAGAATACACTAAGGCGTAATGTAACAGAGTTAAGTATTCCTTCTATAAATAGTTATTATTGTAATCTTTCCAATGTTCTAAAACTATCTGTAAATGTATTGAAGGAGCGTTATTGCACAGGTCTAACAATTACGTACATATGCTTGGAAGTAGTCTGGAGTTGTTTGGAGATCACGCCATTTGTTGTGACTGGAGAAGCTATCGGTAGTAGAACTGAAGTTGTGTGCCTTTAAGTGGATATCTCAAAGAAGTTCATGAGTTATAGAGTCAGTGGTGACCAAACGTATTTAATTTAGTGATCAATCTCTTTGTAGACTACTCGTATTTCATTTGTCAGTTTCAAATAGTAGTAGTATATTGCCGATTCTAGCGCAACTTTAAAAAATTAAAAAAATCAACTTTAAAAAATTAAAAAAAAATTAAAAAAAAATTAAAAAAATCAACTTTAAAAAATTAAAAAAAAATTAAAAAAAAATTAAAAAAATCAACTTTAAAAAATTAAAAAAATCAATTTTAAAAAAATTAAAAAAAAAATTAAAAAAAATTAAAAAAATCAATTTTAAAAAAATAAAAAAATCAATTTTAAAAAAATTAAAAAAAAAATTAAAAAAATCAACTTTAAAAAATTAAAAAAAAATTAAAAAAATCAACTTTAAAAAATTAAAAAAATCAATTTTAAAAAAATTAAAAAAAAATTAAAAAAAATTAAAAAAATCAATTTTAAAAAAATAAAAAAATCAATTTTAAAAAAATTAAAAAAAAAATTAAAAAAAATTAAAAAAATCAACTTTAAAAAATTAAAAAAATTAAAAAAATCAACTTTTAAAAAATTAAAAAAAATCAATTTTAAAAAAATTAAAGAAAAAAAATTGTTGATTTTCAGAAATTTTGTGTGAAAAATTTATCAAGGATTGCAGAAAAAAAATTGATAATATTAGTTTAAAAGAATATTTATAGTATCAAAATGGAAAATAAACAAAAATCAAATCTTGTAGAACAGCTAAAACAAGCTATAGATGAAAATGGTGAAACTTTAAAAATATTAATAGAAAAACAGCTAAAGAAAATTATGAAAGAAAAAGGTAAAAAATTGGATAAAAATGAAATTATCAAAGAGTTGCGTAAAATTCCGGAAATTTCTACAGCTCTAGATAATATTTCAGAAACTGGAAATAATATCCCAATCCAACAACAAAGTAAAATTTTTAATGAACCGCCACCTGAGATTAATATTCCAATTAACAAAACAAACAAAAATTTTAATTGGGGAAATTATTCATTTAAGGTGATGGATAAAGATAAGTTTTATAAAAAGCTTGAAAATTTAATCAATGAAAATATAATAAAACTTACTAATAATAAACAAACAAAACCAAAAAGAAGAGTAAATATATCTGATAGTTTTAGAGATGAATTGAAAGAAAAAGAAAAAGATTATACACCCAAGGAAATACAATCAGCATTTAGGGGTTATCTGAAAACATATAGGATAGATGGACAAAAAGGGTATGGACCAAAGACATTTATAAATAAAATCAAACCAAAAGTTATAGATCTAATTAATAAGAAAAAGAAGTATATAAAAATCAAGTTTATCTTTAACTGTAAATTCATAAAAAAGAATCCTGCTACTGGTAATATTGATGAAAATTCAGGATACTTTCATTCAAATATGAAAATAATAACAGAGTCAACTGATATTTCTGAATTATTTAATATGATGACAAATCGCCAACTTGAATTGATTGAACAGTTTCAAAATAAAGGTTCTGGATGGCAATTCGACCGGGCGGAATACTTTGATATTAAAATCGATCCCTATGAACCTATTTCAGGAAGTTCCTATATTCCATTACCAACAAAATTAGCAGAAAAAAAGGCTATTATAAATGTTAAGAATGAAAATGATCATGAGTGTTTTAAGTGGGCAGTTACTTCAGCCGCGTTTCCTAAAGATAAAGATCCACAAAGACTAAATAAACAAATGAGAGAGAACTCAGAGAAGTTTGACTGGACTGGAATTGAGTTCCCAGTTGAATGGAAACATATTGATAAGTTTGAAAAGAAAAATCCTTATTATACGATTAATGTACACGGATTTGATAAAGATAAAGGTGAAGTATACCCTCTTAGAATAAGTAATAAACAAAGCGGTTATTTGATTGAATTAATTCTAATATCGAATGATGAAGGAAATAACCACTACTGTTGGATAAAGAATTTTAGTAGACTTGTATCATCACAAATAAATAATAATCAACATAAACGTGAATTTTGTCGCAGATGTTACAACTCTTTCCCCACAGAAAAATCATTGGAAAAACATCTTGAATATTGCGCCAAAAACGAAGAAGTCAAGATTGATATGCCTAAAGATAAAGAAGGATTTACTAAGTATATTAAATTCAATAATTATAATAGAAAAATGAGAGTACCATTTGTTGTATATGCAGACTTTGAGAGCTTTACAGAGAAAATATATACCTGCTATCCAGATAAAAGTAAAAGCTATACTAATCAATACCAGAAACATAAACCATCAGGTTATTGTTATTTAATAAAGTTTTTTGATGAAAATTATGAAACAGTTATTAGACAATACACCGCTAAATCACCAGACGAGGATGTAGCGCAAATATTTGTAAATAGTTTAGAGTCGGATATTAGGAAAATTTACAATGATTTTAGATACAAAAAGAAAGTTAATATGACTGAAAACGATAAAATAAGGCACAACCTTGCAAAGCAATGCCATATTTGTGAAGATGAATTGGGAGAAGATAAGGTAATAGATCACTGTCACCTTACAGGAAAGTATAGAGGAGCGGCTCATAATAAATGCAACTTAAATTACAATATTCCAAAGTTTTTCCCGGTAATATTTCACAACCTATCAGGTTATGACTCTCATCTTTTTATTAAAAATCTTGGTTCAACAAAAGGTAATATAAACTGCATACCTAATAATGAGGAAAAGTATATTTCTTTCACAAAACAGATTGTGGTTGATACATTTAAAAATAAAGAAAATATTCAGGTTGAGGTTAAGCGTGATATTAGATTCATTGATTCATTTAAATTTATGCCAACAAGCCTAGATAAATTAGTAACTAATCTACCAAAAGAATATTTCAAAAACTTAAATATTTTCTATAAAGGCGAAGAATCAAAGTTATTGTTGAGAAAGGGGGTATTTCCATATGATTGGTTTGATGGATTTGATAAACTCAATGCATCACAACTTCCACCAAAGGATGAATTTTACTCAAAACTAAACGATGAAGAAATAACAGAAGATAACTACCAACACGCTAAAAATGTATGGAAAACCTTCAATATGAAAACAATGAGAGAATATCATGATCTATATCTAAAGTCTGATGTATTACTTTTAGCGGACGTATTCGAGAATTTTAGAGATGTTTGTCAAAATAATTATGGTTTAGATCCTGCTTGGTATTATACAGCGCCGGGACTAGCTTGGGATGCAACATTAAAGTTAACGAAAGTTAATTTAGAGTTACTGGCCGACATCGATATGTTGCTTATGATTGAGAAAGGTATTCGAGGGGGCGTATCTATGATCTCTACTAGATATGGTAAAGCAAACAACCCATATATGGTTGAATATGATAAAAACCTACCCACAAAGTATATACAATATCTTGACGCTAATAATTTATATGGTGGAGGAATGAGTAAGCCATTACCTACTCATGGGTTTAGATGGATGTCTGATAAAGATATTTCAGACTGGAAAAATATACCATGTATACTAGAGGTTGATTTAGAATACCCAAATCACCTGCATGATTTACATAATGATTATCCTCTAGCTCCAGAGAGACTTGTAGTTAATAAGGTGGAGAAATTAATCCCAAACCTAAAAAATAAAACAAAGTATGTTGTTCATCATGAAACACTAAAACTTTATGAAAGTTTGGGATTAAAAATAACAAAGATTCATAGAGGTATTACATTTAATGAGTCTGCTTGGTTAAAACCTTACATTGATTTGAATACTAATCTAAGATCAAAAGCGAATAACGACTTTGAAAAAGATTTCTTCAAGTTAATGAATAACTCCGTATTTGGTAAAACAATGGAAAACATTAGAAATAGGGTAGACATTAGATTAGTTACAAATCAAAAAGATGCGAAAAAATTAATAACAAAACCTAACTATCAACATCGTACTATCTTTTGTGAAAATCTTGTAGCAATACATATGAAGAAAACAAAGTTAGTATTCAATAAACCTGTTTATTTAGGCATGTGCATTCTGGATCTAAGTAAAACAATAATGTTTAAATTTCACTATAATTATATTAAACATAAATATGGGGAAAAGGCTAAATTGCTTTTTACAGATACGGATAGTCTGGCATATTTGATAGAAACAGAAGATTTCTACAAGGATATTAGTCCAGATGTGAGAGAAATGTTTGATACTTCTAATTATCCTAAAGTTCACCCATCCGGTATTGAAACTGGCGTGAATAAAAAAGTTATTAATATGTTTAAAGATGAGGCCGGCGGTAAGCAGATAGCTGAATTTGTGGGATTGCGAGCCAAGCTTTATTCATACAGGATGGATGAAGGTGAAGAAGAAAAGAAATGTAAGGGAATGAAGAAGGCAGTAGTAAAAAAGACAATAAGCTTTGATAATTACAAGAATTGTTTATTAAATAAAAAGCCGCAAATGAGGCAGATGAATGTATTCAGAAGTCATTTGCATGATGTTTTCACCGAAACTGTTAATAAAATTGCACTATCCGCCGATGATGATAAGAGAATCATTTGTGAGGATGTAATAAGTACTTTAGCCTATGGGCATTATAGTCTCAAAACAGAATCAGGCGGAAGTTCAGTATCAAATGGTACAACTTGAATTTCTTCTCTTACAAAGCCTCGTCTTGGCCCATCCAACAAATAATATAAAACAGGCTGATTAGGCGAAATCACACTTTTAGAAATATCATAAACTTTGATACTCCAAATAGGATCAGTAGCTCTTCTTCGTTCTCCACCTTCAAGCTCCCCAGGAGCAAGTAAGTATCTAACCTTAACCTCAATTGGTAGTCTAACTTCATCAAGACCAACAACTCTCTTATATTTTTTAGGTTCAATATCAACTTTTTTCTGTTTTATAGCCTCATCAGGCTCTTTACCAGTTATTCTAGTTGGTGTATTATTCAAAGTTTTCAAAATATCTGGTAATCGTTTAACCCATACTCTTGATCTTTCATCACTAATCATTTCTTGTGCATATTGATGACTAAATAATCTTTCACCTAATATTCTGTTTGCCCGTTCAACAAATGCTTGAGCTCTATGGTTTCCAGCTTCACTTCTCTGTATTCTGACATTATGATAATTCATAAGTTTGGAAACCTCACCCATAAATTCTCTTCCAGGATCAACAATTAATGTTTTGGGATATTTTAAATTTCTAGAATATATTTTTTCAAAGGCATTTGAAATTTCTCTACTTTCTTTTGAGGTTAATGGTTCAGCATCTTTGTATCTCGAGGCAACATCAACCACAACTAATGCATATTTATAGGTTTTTCTTCCCACTCTATCATGAGGTAAAAATAATAAATCCGCCTGGTGAATCTGATTAGGTTTATCCACAGTCCAGTGCGGTCTAGGGATATGTTTTGGAGATGGTAGATATATTTGCCATATTGCCTGTTTTTCAAGCCATTTTTTAACCTCATCTTCACTTACTTTCACTTCGTGGGAGGGCTTTGCCCTATTAGCTTTTTCAGCTAATTTATTAATCGCAGAATATCCTTTCCAATATCCCGCAGTTGAATAATATATTTTCGATAAGGTAGAACTCATTTAAAGATTACTCACCCATTCCTTAAAATAAAAATGACAACCGTATCTGAAAAAATTAACCCAAACAGGACTCCAAGAGAGCCACTAGGTTTGAAATCGGAATCAACATTGCATAGAATTACACTAAATCCATCATCAGCTAATCCGGGAGAAACACTATATATAAATATTCCTAAACTTTCTGAAAATTTAGTTATTGTACCAGGAAGTGTATATCTAGTATTTAACTTGACTGTTGAAGGGCATGAAGATAACACCCTAGTGAATAATGTAGGTAGTAACCTTGTATCCAGGCTCAAGGTTCTTTTTGGAGGTGAAACACTACAGGATACTCAAAGATATGACCTATTTCAAACATACCATGACTTATTCTTAACAGAGGAAGAACGGGAGGATAGATTAAAACAAGGTATTTCGTCTGAAAATATGAGGAAGCTACGGACAAATGCGGGTGATAAGGTAGACACAGATGCAAAGGAAGTAGCACTTGCAGTAGTACACAACACCAAGTACCATATCCCACTAAACCATCCTATTCTCAACGATCATGGAGTTTTCTATCCAAAGGCATTAGATCATCAAATAATCTTTGAGATTACACTAGCTCCAGTTAACGATATTGTTGTTTATTCTGACAAGACAAAGACCCCAACTTACAAAATCACAAACCTTGAGTTGGAATATTCTTGTATATCAAGCGAATACTTAGCTCGTGAGGCACAAGCAGCTTATCAGGTTGGAAAGGGATTTTTTTACGAGAATGTCACTCTACACAAAACTTTTATAATTTCCAGACCTACAGACAGCGTGATAAACCAGCATATTAATCTACCTAGAAGGTCAATTACTGGGATATTATGTTTGTTTACACTACCATATGGTGAAGGAGCGCGAGATTCTGAGAATTTTTTCAATCCAGGTATCACCTCAATCAATATCGATGTTAATGGTGTACCAAATCGTTTCTACTCTAAGGGAATGGTACCTTCAGACCTATGGGAGTCGATAAAGAAACGTTTCAGTGGTTCTTCCCTTTGGTCAGTAAAGGAAAAGGAGTTTTATAGTAAAAAGTTTTCTCTGTGGTTAGATTTGAGAACTCACCCGGATAATGGTATTCACGGAGGGGGTCTAGCCTTAAACAATGCACAAGATGGTGTAAAAATTGAAATTAAGAGAAAAGTTAGTGGGTCTGGCATTATGACTTGTTACATGTTTGTGGTAGCTGATGCATTAATGGAGGTTATGAATTCAAGCTTAAGATCAATCATGTATTAGTTAAAAGAAAATATGGAAGAATTACGAGAAAAAATTCCTTTTCATTGCATTATAACTGGTCCAACAAATTGTGGAAAGACAAAGTACATAATTGATCAACTCCGAGGCCCATTCCGAAAATTGTTTGAATACATTGTTTTAATATGCCCAACTTATCCTAAAAATAAAACCTATCATAATTTTGCTCGAGGAGATAAGAGATTCTTTGTATTATCACCCGATTCCAGTAACGTTGATGAGATTAATGAATTGTTAACTGATTGCCAAACTTTATTCTCTGGAACAAATACACTAATAATTTTAGATGATTGCGCTGTTTCGAATGATCTGAAAAAAAGATCAAACAAGTTTATTGATTTAGCATTCTCTGGAAGGCATCATGGATTATCAATGTGGGTTCTCACCCAGCAGCTAACATCGATAGCAAAACCATTCCGTGAAAATGTGGCTTGCGTTGTTACTTTCCATAACCCATCGCAAAAAGGTATGAAGATGTTTTTCGAAGATTATGGAGGTGATTTAGACCCTGAAACTAGTAAAAAATTTGTAGAACTACTAAAAAAAGAAAAATATTCTAGACTCTGTTTGTGTTTACGTTATCCATTTCAATGTTATTTAGAGATTCCTGAAGTTATAAATTTAAAGACCTGACTGTAGGTAAGAAAATTGTAAAATGGCAGAAGTTGAAGATTATATTGAAGAAGAAAAGACTGAGGATAGTGAAGTTGAAATAAAACAAGAATCACTAGCCATCCTCGCAGCTCTTGGAACTACAAAGGAATATTTGGGAGTTGATATGAGTCTTGGTGATATAAAAAAATTATCGGTAAAAGACATTGAAAAATATTATAATAGATATCAGGCAGTATTGGGTAAGAAAATTAATGGCGGGTTGGTAGATTCGTCACTTCAATTAGTTTCTAAAGTTATTTCTTACATGGTTCCTGTGGATGATATAGAAGCTCTATGTGTTGACTTGAAGAATGATGCTTTGGTTAATCGCGAACTGACAAACATTGTAGGTTTATTAGCATTGAAAGCAGGAAGGTTGACAGCGCTTGCTAGCGGGTTATTTCAGGTTGCTAAACACATCAAATTCAACAAAATTCAACAAGTTAGTACAATTACAGATGATTCTAACAAAACTGAACAGGATACTAAGCAAGATGCTAATGGGTATGATACTGTTTACTAAGCATACCATTCCTAAGCGGTCTAAAGATTTCTTAGTGATATGTAAAATAATGTCTGACCAAACTGAACGAATTGAAGGAGGAACAGAAGTTGAGCAAATTACTAGAGATCCCTCCAAAGAGGAACAAAAAACAACAAGTAATGTTTCTAAAAAGAAAGACCCTAAAAAGGTTGCTGCTGGTAAGAAACTGGCGGAATATAATAAAAAAGCTAAAGAAGCATTAGATAGGGAAATGAAACGTGAAAGGGAACAAGAGGCGCAAAATGAAAATACAGAAAGCGAGTATAATCAAGAAAAGACAAATAATGAATCTAAAGCTTGGCTTCCGGAGCTATCTTTTACCACTGTTTTATCCATTGTTGGAATAGGGTTTACAGCATTTGATATGTTTATGAGATATTATAAAAATAGAATACCTGATTTATCGCAAGTTCCTCAATTACCACAGCCGCCAGATCGACCAAAAATTGGAATGATGTAATGTAAACCCTAAAGGGATCTAAAGATTTCTTGCTGATGTAGTAAAAAAATTATGAACGCTGAAAACAAACTTGTGAAAACTGTTACCGATTCAGCAGTCCTTATTGGATTAGCAGCTTTAGTTGGATATGTAGCTAAAAAAGCCATGAGAGAATCATTTATGAACGACCCATCCTCAAGTATTACAAACTATGCTAAATGGGTGGTTGTATTGTCGGGTAGTATGTATCTAAAAACATATTTAGAGGATCAAAAGATTTTACCAAATTAAACATGGCAACAATAGCAATGATGTTTGGAGGAGCTATTTTGAATGCAACCGCCTTTGTTGGTGGATCATATCTTGCAAAATATCTTTCTGGTGATGAAACAAATGCAGAACGAATAAGACACGATAAGGCATTAGAAAAGTATCAAAAAGATTACGCTGAATATCAGGAAAATAGACAGAAACTAATTGATTGGGAAATGAAGAAAAAGGATGAAAAATATCAGGCATCAAAAAATCTTTCAAAAACGGATGAAGCTTTGAAATTATATAGTCAAATGCATGAACCAAAATTTTCTGATTATTATAGACCCAGCGAAAATCAAAAGATGGGTGAGATGGTATATGTAGGTGGTGGTATGTTGGCGTTGGGGTATGCAGTTAGTGAATTCTTTTAGTTAATTGTGTGACCAGTTTTCTTCGCGGCCTAAGGGGTCTAAAGATTTCTTACTGATGAGTAAAAAATCATGGAAGAAGAAGAACCATTAATACCAAAATTTGAAACAACTGATCTAGACGATGATGATAAAGAAACAATTCAAATGGAACCAATATCATCCACCACTAGGGTATTTAACCCCGATGATGCGACAGCAGAAACTTCATTTGGCGGTAGGGATTATGAGAAGGAGGGGGCTAGACCTAAATTACCTAGTGATAAATATGATAATAGGATGGAAGCTTTGCAATACATAAAAAGTTTGTTTCCGGATTTCAACCCTTTGGATTCTCCATTTACAGCAGAATGGGATAAGGAGGGTAATTTGTTGGTTAAATTGAGTAATCAGAGAAATGCTGTAGAAAATATATTGATTGATAAAGATGGAGTAATAAAACTTGATAAGTTGGGTAAAATAATAATAAAAGCTTTAGGCGCTGATTACGAATCCATGCTTATTCAAAAAAATAATCTTTTATCGCAATTGAATGAAGCTAATGAACAAAATATGGAATTACTTAATGTAGTTCAGGGATTGGAAGCAACCACAAAAGTATATCCTATGGAGATTGGCCGATATGAAGAAAGAGAAAAAGAACTGCGCCAATTCATTGAGAGACAACAGGTAGAAAAAGCTGAAAATAAAAGTCTTTTTGATGAAACCATTAAACAGAATATAGAATTAAAAATACAGAAAGATAAACTTTTTAATGAAATTAATGTATACAAAGATGAAATAGACAAGTATAAGAAGGGACAGTCAAATTTAACAATGTTAGAACGTAGTAATGAAAGATTTCAAGCTGAAGTTAATAAATTTGAAGAACTAGCTAGAAAGAGTATTATTTACAACCAAGAACAAATGAGCGATCTGGAGAGTAAAAATGAAGAAATAATTAAAAATCTGCCATTACGAGAGCGTGTGAAGTACATCTTCAAAAAATATGGTTTTACAGTATTTGCAGTTGTGAGTGCTGTTGGTGTGGTTATTGGTGTTATCGTTTCTAATCTTTCCAAAGGCCTATCCACATTAGGTAAAGGTGTTGGTAATGGGTTTAAAGCTATTGGTAAAAAACTCGGTGAAATATTACCTGGAATGGTTGGAGCTATTGTAAGCTTTCTCTTCAAAACAGCGGGTGAGGTAATTGGCTTTTTAGGTAAGAATGCTTGGCTTTTGATAATGGCTGTGGTTCTATATTTTTTGGAAAGGTTAAAGAAGAGTAGATAAAAACCTGGTCGTATCTATTTAAAGATATCATGTTGATCAGTAAATACAATATATGGACGAGTATAATAAAATTTATCCCAATGCGACTGTTAATTCAGACCCGAGTTCCTCATTTCAGACTGTTAATTTCAGACTACAAAAGGCATGCGAAGTACTACAAAATCTTGAGAAGGAAATTAAACATTACGAAGATGTTAGAAAAAAGTATAATCGTGCGAGAGGTATATTTACAAAAATAAGTGTTAGTAGTGGAGTGATTTCAGTTATCCTATCTGCAAGTGGGCTTGGAACCTCCCTTACTGGGTTTGGTGCTGTTATTGGTATCCCATTTGGTGCAGTGGGAGGAATTTGTGGGGTAATATCGGTTGGATTCGGTTCGGCTTCTAAAAAACTGTCATATAAAGTTAGTAAACATGAACAGACAGTTTCTTTGGCAAAAGCAAAGGTAAACACTATTCACGACTTGGTTTCAAAGGCTCTAACAGATAACGCCATATCCGACCAAGAATTTTCTCTAATTTTATCAGAGACGGATAAATTTGAAAAACTAAAACTCGAAATCCGGCAGAAAAACAGGAAAGATGGGGAAAAAAACTTAGATATGAGCCAGATAAGAACAGAGGTTCGAGCGGAAATTATAAAGGAGTTAACCGGTCCCGAACTTGGAAATTTTCATATGAGAGAACGCCAGTAGGATGGAATTGTTATGCTGGTATTAGAAAAGAGGTGATTTAAAAGCAACAAGTTATGAACAAAAAATGTCATTATTCAATGATTTCAGAAATAAATATCCAAAGGCAGATCAAAGTCAATTTGAATTTGTATCTGATTCGTATGGTGGATATATTAAATGGAAAGTTGATGGTACAACAATAATGTCTAATGATGATCCTACTGGAAAAACATGGATTGATAATATTTCACCTCGTTTGAAAAGACTTTTATGGAAAGATTTAGGATTTGATGACAGTGAGTTGATTTCTTTTCCTGAAAGTTTAACCATAACAAATCAATCTTATCCTATACCGGCTATTAATTTTGACGACTTTACAACTGATATAACAAAAATGCTAACCTATCTGGATATATATGTTTCAAATACGAAGAAATTCACAGCAAAGATGAGAAACATATTTACATCTCAAGTTGTAACATTCAAATCTGGAAAACAGAGTAAAAAATGGTTGAACGCCCCTGATATGAATTATTGGCCTCAACAACTTAACTTTGCAGTTTGGTGCGCAACATCTGGTTGCGGTATAAGTCCTTTTGAAAGTCTAAATTATCCTAAAGTAGTGAGTAGCTTCATAAAATTTCACATATATTTCACATTAAGGAGGATATTATATGAATTGAAACTACCTTTGCCCGATGAGCAACCTTTTGTAATAAACAACAATCCCTATAGTAAAGTAGCATATCAACGACTGTGTGCAGAATTTAGCATATCAAAAAACTCAGACTTTAGGTGGAAAGGGGGCAGAAACGGCGGATTGGGAGATATATTCCTTGATTATGGTGCAGGATATCGTGGAAAAGGAGGCGGATATCAAAATTTACATATTGTAAGGAATTATGATGTTGAAGCGAATAAATGGCCCGGTGAAGGTAATAAATTCGCTGATGAAGGTGGAAAGAAGGAAAAGGGTAATCTCATTTCATTTATCCGTAACGATGACTTTGCTGATTACAAATATGCCTGGTTTATCCCAACAATCGGACATGGACTCACTAAAGCTGGCCTTGGTAGATTGAATCGATCCGCTGAAGCTTTTGTTTACTGCATATTGGGTTCACAAGTTAACACAAGAAATTCAATTTACGGTAATGGCGGTGGCGCAATCGAAACTCAACAAGAATTCTTGGATTTATTTGAAAGTAGTGTGATCGAGAATGACATTTCTAGTTCGATTCAAAGATATCAATTAGCTGTACAAGAAGCGAAATTACGGCTTGATTTAGCTATTGCTCCTGGCGTGTGGTTGATGCCAAGTAATATGATAATCAACACTGAAAGCGTGACAGGTTTTAATAACAAGTTGATGAAAGCGAGTAATGATATGAATTTTGGCGTGAATAATTCCCTAAACACTGAAGCAAAACAAGTTGGAATAAGTCATAACTTGGGATCTTCAAAGTTAAAGTTACCTCATAGAACTGAAACGAAACCAAAACCAGACTCGACAAAACAGGAAATCCGCAGTACCAGCTCCGCTGAAAATAATATTGACTCAACGCAGCATGAAAAGAATATATTAGCATTGACAGTTGTTGCGGGTGGATTAGCGTGGTTTCTATTTCGGTAGTTCATGAGTATTTCACGTGATTATGATTGTTTGCAAATTAGTGTTCACGTGTAGAACAATAGATTGCATACTTTTACGACATAGCAACAAGCAAAATGTAAAGTGGTTTTAGAATTGAAAAGTAGATTTTATGTTTACTTTAAAAAGGCCGGTTTCTAACGTCGCTCAGGAATGTGATTACGTCAATGCAAATTTTTGTTATGTAACACTGGCTTGCGTTATATAACTTAATGTTTTACGAATGTCGTTATATGGTCGATTATAGAAAATTTAAAAAGATGAATATGGAGTAATCAAACAAAATGTTAAGCATAACAATGTATGAGGCAGAAACTAGGATTTATTTAGATCCTCCTATTAAAAATCTTCGGGAGATACAACTATTGGCTTGTAATATACAAACCAAACGATTGATTAATTTTAAGGATAAACAGATAATATTAAATGATAAGAATCAAGCCGTCATAATAATTCAACCCGGCACATATTCACTTCGTAATATTCAATCAATATTTCTTAATGATCCTGATGTGGAAAAGATAACAATAATTGAGACTGATACTGTTGACTATCTATATTCAAATAAGAACTTCAAAATTAAACTTACTAGAGGTTTGGGGTTTGGTTTAGGCGTTCCTGATGTTATAAATCCGGGTAAATTATACCCCATAAATATTCAGATTAAGGAACCACTGAGACTTATGTGCAGCATATTGGATAATAAGTTTTCATATATGAATAAAAATAAAAATGGAGAACTTGTGAAACTCTCCCCATCACAACTACTTGCAAACATACCCTCAAAGGATTATCCAACAATTCCAGTTCGAAAATATGATACTCTAATAAACCACTTCGATTTAGCCATCTTAGACAATGAATGGAAAAAACTTGATCTTAAAGGTTCTACTATAACTTTTAGTTTAAGATTTAGGTAAATTTCAGGTCTTTTGTTATGTAACCCTTTGTTGGGTTACATAACATAAATTAAAATTTGTATTACTACTTTCATCCCTTCAAACATTTTTTGTATTTTTATCCGTAATTACTATATTAAAACTAACCTCAAATGAATTAATAAATATTTCAAAATACTCTTTATCAAAATTAATATCTTCTTCAATTTTATGTATTTTTACTCCGTTTGTAGTAAATTCTCTCATTACCGATGGGGCATCCCCCAATAAGTAACAAATTTTAAAACCAAAAAATGCACACTTATCTGATGCAAAATTATTTGGATCAATATTTAAATAATAATTCTCTTCTATACAAATTGAAAAATCTTTACTTACTTCATTAAAGAAATCTTTTGAACATTTTTTTCTTTATTATCGTATTTAATAGTTAATAATTTTATATTCATCTTTTTATTTTACATTCTCTACAATGCGCCTTTTGTTTTTTATGTTCACATATTTGTGTTCCTCCACAATCTTTACAATGAGTTTTCTGTTTTTCATGTATACATAATTGCGATCCACCACATTCTTTACAATGAGTTTTCTGTTTATTGTGTATACAAAATTTTGATCCTTTACATTCTTTGCAACAATACTTTATTTTTTCGTGAATACATAATTGCGACCCGCCGCATTCTTTACATCTATACTTAATTTTATCATGTTCACATATTTGAGACCCTCCACACTCTTTACAAAACGCTTTAATTTTTTTATGTTTGCATATCTGGTTGCCGCCACACTCTTTACAATAATCCTTAAATCTGTTGTGTTTGCATATTTTAGAACCATGACACTCTTTACATTGTTGTTTTTGTTTATTATGTTTGCATATTTGTGAACCCCCGCACTTTTTGCAAACACATCTTTTCTTATTGTGTTCACATATTTGAGACCCTCCACACTTTTTACAGTTCGACTTATATAGTTCGTGTTCACATATTTGAGACCCACCACACTTTTTACAGTGATATTTATACCTTCCATGAATACAGTAATAAAAATAATGTTTTTTAATTTTTTTTTCATTATAAACATTATTTTTTATAGTTTTTGCGTCCTCTTTTTCATATTTTTTTTCTTGTGTTTCTGAAATATTATCTAGAGCTGTAGAAATTTCCGGAATTTTACGCAACTCTTTGATAATTTCATTTTTATCCAATTTTTTACCTTTTTCTTTCATAATTTTCTTTAGCTGTTTTTCTATTAATATTTTTAAAGTTTCACCATTTTCATCTATAGCTTGTTTTAGCTGTTCTACAAGATTTGATTTTTGTTTATTTTCCATTTTGATACTATAAATATTCTTTTAAACTAATATTATCAATTTTTTTTCTGCAATCCTTGATAAATTTTTCACACAAAATTTCTGAAAATCAACAATTTTTTTTCTTTAATTTTTTTAAAATTGATTTTTTTTAATTTTTTAAAAGTTGATTTTTTTAATTTTTTTAAAATTGATTTTTTTAATTTTTTAAAGTTGATTTTTTTAATTTTTTTTAATTTTTTTTTAATTTTTTAAAGTTGATTTTTTTAAAATTGATTTTTTTAATTTTTTTTAATTTTTTTTTAATTTTTTTAAAATTGATTTTTTTAATTTTTTAAAGTTGATTTTTTTAATTTTTTTTTAATTTTTTTTTAATTTTTTAAAGTTGATTTTTTTAATTTTTTTTTTAATTTTTTTAAAATTGATTTTTTTATTTTTTTAAAATTGATTTTTTTAATTTTTTTTAATTTTTTTTTTAATTTTTTTAAAATTGATTTTTTTAATTTTTTAAAGTTGATTTTTTTAATTTTTTTTTAATTTTTTTTTAATTTTTTAAAGTTGATTTTTTTAATTTTTTTTTTAATTTTTTTTTAATTTTTTAAAGTTGATTTTTTTAATTTTTTAAAGTTGCGCTAGAATCGGCAATATACTACTACTCAAATAAATATTTATTTTGAGTTCATAGCGGAAGTACATTTGTCATTCTTTTCTGTATGAACACAGAAAAGGCTTATTTATTTATATTTGTTGTCTTGTAACAGTAGTTGCACTGTAAGTCCCTGATAAGTGTCATAATAATGTAGAGAATTTAAAATGGGCACCATCCCCCTAATACTGTACATCCATTATGATATTGTATTGTATCACTTCAGTCCATATTTTTGTTATTATTATTATTATTGTTGTTGTTATTATTATTATATAAAACAATCTACCAAGGAATCCTAAAGATTGTACTGTAAAGTGGGCTTGAACAGCCTGTTAATGTATTTGTTATTTAACAATTTTCTTCATGTATTTGCAGGAAATGCTGCAATACCTCTGCCAATTAACCCCTGAACAATCACGGCTCCTGATGGATTATTTTCAACGCCAAATCAACTCAACTGCTGCTATGCAAAGGGTAAGTTTTCAAACATAGGAAGTTGGTCACAGGACCCATGTTGACAGTGTTCGAAATTAGCGGTTGCCCGGTTGCCCGAGACAACTAAAACTTCGTTCAAGCAACCATTTTTTAGGAAAAATAAAGGGCTAGTTGCCCGAGAAGAATTTGTTTGACAACCTAGGAAAAAATTTAAGTACTTACATTACTGTGATGCGTAACAGAATAAAGAACAGAAGTTATAAACGTGAGACACGAAAACAGCTCTAAATGCGAGGTTTATCTCCTGATACTGATAGATGGATGAGGATCCATGACAATTTGTAAAACAAAGGAAATGGAAGGTTGTAACCTTTAACTGAACGCCGTTCGTACGATTCAATAAGCCATGATTTAAGCCACGATAAGCTTGTCGTGTTGTCTTCAAACCCAGACCTCCTCGAAGTATTATGGTGCATGCGTATTTAGTCTTTTCTGGGGCATTGTGGGATCAGTGCTTACAGATATTTCAAGCGACGATTTTGAGGTAAGAGTAATAATTGTTAGCTTTATAATGAAGTAAATGGGTGAGTTATACTTACTTTGTTTGAAATATTAAATATTTAATACTCACAGCACTTCGAGAACTATGAAAACAGAGGCATTCTGATTGGGGTATTATTTCTCTGGTCAAACCCCATAACTAGGCAAAAATCATAGAACATGTCAAGGGCAACCAAGTCCTTATCAGGGCAACCAAAGTCAAGGGCCAGGTTGTCCGGCATTTGCCATAAGGACAACCTGGATTTTTTCCTAATTTCGAGCACTGTGTTGATAGTAGTTTTTATAACCAAAATGGTTATCCTGAATTAATATCGATGCTTATCTTTATTATTATTATTATTATTATTATTGTTATTATTATTGTTATAATTGCTATCAGGGTGCAAAGAAAATTAATTTTACTGAAGGGCAAGCTGTAACCAACATCTGCTAGCCCGAAAGTCATTTTTACTAGCCTGAAAAAAATTTTCACGAGAATGAAAAAATAATTATTAATTATTCTTTTCTTAATTACACTGTAAGTTTAAAAAATTACTGGCTTCATTTATTCACTACAATCAGCTGTAGTTACTATAGTGATTGACGCTAGTGATTGACACGTATGGACTTGATTACAAAATGAGTTGAGATATATGAGACATTCAGAACTGTAGGGTGTGGTAAGAATACAGATGATAAGCTAGAAATAAAGAAGTTCACGATGCCACATTTTGGCAACGAGGATGGCCACGGGCCTTGACTTTTCAGGCATCGCTCGTTTTGATCCGCACTAAGACCCCACTTCACTTAGTACACGCTGGAATGACTGGATCAAATGATTTACTGGGTTCATCTTGGCAATGGACATCAAAGATATAACCCGTGGAAAAGCTCTGTTATTGTATTTAGCAGGCCCAGAAGTGGAAACAATTTTCGAAACACTCACTAACACAGGAGAGGACAAAGATTTTGACACAGCTGTCGCCAAGCTCACCAAGCATTTCTCACCCAAGAAGAGTATCATGTATGAAACACACGTTTTTCGACAAGCATGCCAACGGGATGACGAAACCTTAGATCAGTTCCACACGCATTTGCATCATCTGGCGAAGAGCTGTGAATTCACGGATGCCAAGAAAGAAATCAAAACTCAGCTAGTAGAAACCTGCAAATTGACTCGCGTAAGACGTAAAGCGCTTCGGGAAGATATATCGCTTGAAGATCTTTTGAAATATGGCCGCACTCTGGAAACTTCTGACCGGCAAATTGCAACAATGGAACACACCAAGCCGGATGTTGTTGTCAACAAAGTTCATTCAGACAAAAGCTGTTTCTTCTGTGGCGGTAAGTATCCTCATCCCAAAGGAAGAAAATCCTGTCCAGCATATGACAAAACATGTGAAAACTGCGGCAAAAGTGGCCACTTTGCGAAAGTTTGTCGCTCGAAGTTAAACTGCTGTTCAGAAAAATACAAGCAGCGGAATACCGTCAACACTGTCGCAGACCCTCACACAATGGTTTATCCTCAACACACGCGCGCCTCGTTTAGTGAAAGTGATGATGACGAATTCATTTTTACCGTCGCTGAGAATCACCTGCAAAAGGCTCAACCGTTTGCTACAATACAGATTGAAGGTGTCCCAATCCGAATTTTGGTGGATTCTGGTGCCTCTGTCAACATGCTAGACCCAGCAGCTTACGAAGCCATTTCGAAAACTAATTGCATTCCCCTGGCAAAGACAACCACACGCATACATGCTTTTGGTGCTCAACAACCACTGCGTTTACAAGGAAAATTTCAAGCGGCAGTAGAATCTGCACAGAAAGTCACTCTGGCTACCTTCTACGTTACAGATCAACCTACAGGCTCTTTATTGAGTTATGAAACCTCAATGGAACTAGCAATCTTGACGCTAAAATTAAATACGGTATCTGATACATCCAATGCCCCAGACTTGTTGACAGCCACCGGATGTCCCCAGGACAACAAGACGGACCTTGAGATGTCATGCAACGATACGCCAACAGTTAGTCAAGCCATAGAAGCCAATCTAAGAGCCCAGTACCCTGAAGTTTTTGATGGTATTGGACAGCTTAAAGATCACGAGCAAGAGCTACACATTGATCCAACAGTACGTCCAGTCTCTCAGACATGCAGGAGAACCCCTTTTCATTTACGCAAGCAATTAGATGTTTGGCTTGACGATTACGTGACCAAAGATATCATTGAACCTGTTCAAGATGAGTCCACTGATTGGGTAAGTGGCCTGGTAGTGGCTCCAAAACACAACCCCTCCGAAGTTCGTGTGTGTGGTGACTATCGCCAAGCCAACAAAGCGATCAAACGTGAACCCCATCCAATCCCAACGGTGGATGAGCTTCTTCAGGATATGTCTGGAGCAGTTAAGTTCAGCAAAGTTGACCTCAAAGCTGGCTATCATCAGATTCTCTTAGACCAAGAATCTCGCTCCATCACCACTTTCATTACACATCGTGGTTTATTTCGTTACAAACGCCTTCCATTCGGGATCAATGCCGCAAGTGAAGTCTTTCAGAACGCTATTCAAAACGCGCTTCAGGGACTTGATGCCACTCGCAACATTGCTGATGACATAATTGTGTGGGGATCCACTGATGAGGAACATGATGAGTGCCTTAATGCTCTTTTTGCTCGTCTCATTACAAAAGGTTTAACTGTCAACTTGGGCAAGTGTTTATTCAAACAAGAATCCCTGTGGTTCTATGGCTACATGTTGACAAAAGATGGTTTGCAAGCAGATCTGAAGAAGATTGCCGCGATACAAAACACACACGTTCCGCAAGAAGTAACTCAACTGCGACGTTTCCTGGGACTCGCGAATTACTGTACTCGATTCATTCCCAATTTCTCTGCAATTACAGCACCGTTAAGAGAGCTTACAAAGACGGGTGTCAAGTACGTCTGGACACCAACGCAACATCAAGCGTTTCATCAAGTAAAACAAGCAATCATGGCAGACTGCCTCATGGCTTATTATGACCCTCAAAAGAAAACCGTCCTTACTGTCGATGCCAGCCCATATGGCCTAGGTCCCATTCTCTCCAATATTGACCAGGATGGCACAACACGACATGTTGTATACGCTAGCCGTTCTCTCACAGAGGTGGAGCAGAAGTATTCTCACACCGAAAAAGAGGCACTCGCTGTAGTCTGGGGATGCAAACGTTTCCACATGTATGTTTCCAAACGTTTCCACAGCGTGAAAAGAACTACGTTAAAATCCTTAATGCACTCGTTAAACCTTAAGCCGTCTGTTCTTCCATGCACATGGTCTGCACATCCCACAATCCTTGTGGGTCATACTGCCGAAAGGCGGAATGCATAATAACCGCACTAACAATACATTTGAGACATTTTACAATTTAGAAGAACATTTTTTACGAAAACAGCGGCGTTGAAACCAAGGTTCTCAATCGACACACTAAATGACAACGTCGACAATGCGAAAAGCTGCCAGTGAAAGTGCTCCATTCTGCAATTTGCTGCCAAAACAAATTTCCCGCGGGAGTATTTCTTAACTCATTCACTCCTGGGACTTTAAAGTGCGACAACCCCCCAATTCCTTGGGAGTTTTGGCCTAAAAATTTGCGTTCGCGAACGCGTGAAGTAGACCATATGCGCATTAAACCCAAAGACAAGATCAAGTTTTCAAACAAACTCCCTTTTGAAGTGGAATAAATAAGCAACTAGAAAATGTAAAATAAATGCTGTTTAACCAAAGGAATTGATACAAATGGTCAACAGGACTACGGAAATCGAATCATTTCTTTACCGCGCGACAAAACGCACAAAAATAAATATTTCACGAGTCGCACAAAACACATGAGAAAACGATGATCAAAGCCAAAATGGGCAAAAACATGATTTCTAAATACTGTTCCTTAGTTTAACTAAAGTTTATTGAAGTTTTCTTTCAGACAGGTGAAGCCACAAAGAGAAGCCCATCAATAATTTCAATGTAAACAAGCCGCAAGCGCTTTGCATCAATAAACATGATAAAGGAAATATACACTCTGTACATCACATAAAATACACACAAATGGGTCTCCAAATCAAGTTTATTCAAAACATGAAAGATAAATGGTAGCCAAATTATGAAATGGGTCAATCATGAAAGAACTGTAGCCAAAAAAACTGGCAAAAGGAAAACCCAAATGCATAAATGCGTTAGAACATGCAAATCAAATTATCTCATCAAATGAAATTAACCACAGCCAAAGGGTAAAAAAGGTCAAGCAAACAACAATCATTTTCAAAAAATAAATACTCTCCGAACCCATTAAAGCTGTCTTTGCTCTCTGAGTCTCCAAAAATTGACGCGACCTCGGGGTCAATTTCAGAAGAAGCCGCCATTGTTTTCGCAAAACGTGTTGGCTTGCGCTCATCGGAAAATCCCGACCTCGTGTTATTCTCATCAGCTGTCAAAATATGCGCAAAAGACGGCAAATGATTGGTTTATTACCTGTCAAAGTCTCTATGAGGACAAAAGAGCAAATAACACTCAGTAAGAGTGGGGAGAGGGTCAAGACCAGTGGCCATTTTTACGGGCAGTTACTGGCGGTTCAGGGAATTCGTGGGTTGTCGTACACGGGTGGTTACGGGCGGTTCAGGGGCAAATGGGTTAAAGGACAGAAAAATTTGAAATCTTTCATCAGTTTGCTTCTCATTCAAAAGTAGTGCATTCAGAAGATCATTTTTCTGAAAAGGTTTCTTTAGAAGTCGGTTTTCCAAGTCAAGTGTCAAGTTTAAGGGAAAGTGGAAAGTGCGAGTGCCGAGTCACGCATCAGTGAGCAAATATTATGCAGACAAAACTTATGCAAATTTTGTGGTTCATCTTGTTTACAAGTAACCAAAGGTTTTAGGTTTCAAAAGAACAAAAATGTATGTTTCATTTCTGGCAACTTTTCATCTGACAGATTTTCGTGAAAAGTTAAAACAATACGATATAGTCTACATATTTTAATCAACAAGCACCTAAAGTATCGGCAAAATTTAGACAAATAGCTTTCTCTGAATCAGTAAGAATTAGTCTCGGGCAACATTTACCTCCAAAATTTTTTCAATATCTGCTTTTATTTATGCGCCCCATCTTACATGTAATGCGATACCTCGTTTTGTCTGCAGGAATTTATTAGGAATTCAAAACATTTGTCTTACAGTACTTTTGTATTTTTAATTCTCCGAAAAATCTTCGTTGCCCATTGGGCAAGTTAAGCACAGAATTCACTAGCCCGATCGCAAAATCCACTAGCCCCGGGCTGTTGGACACGACTTTCTTTGCACGCTGACTATTATTATTGTGGGCAGTATATCAACATCTGAATGCCAGATATAAAGTAAAAAGAATGCCAGGAACTAGGCGGAAACCTGTGACTAGCCCTGCATATAAATTTACAATAAAGTCATCTGATAAAAAAGAAAATCAAGATTTAAAAATATAAAAAAAAAACTTAAAATCTTAAAATTTTAAAAATCAGAAATGGTCTATGCTTGATCTAGCCATTAGGTTGGTTAGACAGATGTATGAGCATCTTAATCTAGCACAAGACCTTAATAGTTCTGGCAATGTTCAGGCTACTACTTAAGACAGACTTCTGCATCTGTCTAAGAACATCTCTGCCTCGCTTTGCCCCTAGTGTTTCCTTCACACTACTACTCATTCCCTTAGAACATCCACCAAGTACATCTATGATAATGTTGATTTGAGTGATATTGTAGCCCGGGTACCGCTTTTTAATTTCCCATCATAGTGGGGCGCACTTTCAGGTTTTCTCCTCGTCCTTATGTTTTTTGTTCTCACTCCAAGGACACCTTATCTCCAACAGGGTTACTGTCTTCCTCTCCTTATCTACAATCCTCGCATCTACTCTGTTAGCTCACACCTCTGTATGGTCTGCATATACTGGTACATCCCAATATGCCGTCACCTGATCATTTTGGTAAAGCGGCTTAGGTTGTGTGGCGGAGTACCAAGGCGGAATAACCTCTATCAGTTGGTAGTCCTTAAGAAGCTCAAAGAAAAGTATTTTGAGTCAAGATCTTTATCTTCCCAGCGTGCTGTATGGAGATTTCCCTGCCATCTCTGTTCTCTTACGCCTTGACAATGCTTGTTTTGTAAGGTCTTTTTCATCCACATTCCAATTTTGCGCCCCTCTATCCTCTCATTCTCTGTTGTAGTGCCCAATGGATTTGGATATCGCAGCTCTGGCTTCATTCCTAACTCCTCTGCATACTTCTGCGCACCTTTACCAAGGAGCGCCGCCCAGTCCTTTCCGCTTTCTCTTCAAACTGTCAGACTAAACCTGTAGCTGGATTTGCATTAGCATATAACCTCGTCGCTGCTGCTTTAATCTTGATAATTATCTTCTGACTCGATCGACTTAAGACCGCGTCCGCCTGATCTCCTAGGGAGGTAGAGCAAGTCATTGGATGTTGAAGGGTGTTTCCCACCTGTCTCAACTATGATTTTCCGTGATTCTCTGTCAAGTCTTTGCAACTCTGCAATGGGCCATACTTGCATCCACATAAAGTAGGAAAGTACTGGTAGCGCAAATTGGTTGCTTGCAATTACCTTGTCGTAATCCGATAGTGGACTCGACCATATCACAGACGTTCTCTGAAGGTACACTCTCACAGTATTCTCCAATGTCTTCCTGTCTGATATTCTCTAGGACTCTGAGAAATTTGTACTGAGAATCATCTTTCAAGCCCTTGACCTTCTTGCTCTCCACACCTCGTATCAGGTGACTCTTGGAGGCATCCTCGCTTCACATGCACTACCACACACTTCTTTTTTTTGTTCCATTGAAGGCCAACATCTTCCATGGCAACTCTTGTCTCTGTCATGACTGTTTCAAGCTTTCTCTCCGACGCAGCATAGACTTTCAGATCAAACATACAACAAATCAGTTATCTTGATGCCTATGGATTTAGATAGTTTATAGCCTTCAGTTGCTTGCAGTTCCCAAGGGATGGGATTCAGACACAATGTGAACAACTTGGGACAAAGGGCATCCCCCTGGGGCAGTCCCTTACAGAACATTATTCGTTCAGAGGTTTCCACACCTTGCTTTGTTGTCACTGTAATCCTGATATTCCACCTGGCACTGAGTTTATCAACTAGATTCCCAATCCACTTTGGAAACCGATGCAAAGAAAACATTTTCTGACCTATTGATGGTCTACTGAGTCATACACTTTTCGTACATCTATTCATGCTATGCTTAAATTCCTTCGGCCTCTCTGGCAATCTTGACACACCATGCAATCAATGAGCAGATTGTCAATGGTGTCACTACACTGTTCCTTTGCACGTCGTTGCTCTCCTTCTATCAGATCGTATTCATTTAAATGATCATTAATCGGTTTCAAGAGGCATAACGTAAACAATTTATAGATGGTATTAAGGCATGTTATTGGCCTATGGTTTTCACTTGAGAACTCACCCAGCTTTGGTATAAGGGAAGTCTTCCCTCCAGTGAACCAGAGGGGAACGTCTTGATCTTCTAGCGCTATAGCCTGAAAAGACTTATTCATTCCACTATGGAAACAATTCACTCTTTTCCACCAAAAGTTGGCAATACGATCTGGGCCTGGTGTGCTCCAATTGCGTTTCTTCAAAATTGTCATCTCGACTTGTTTGACACAGAACTTGAAACCTTCCTCCGGGGGCTGGGATAGTTTCTCCCCTAATGGATCCCTAACTTTGTATAGCCATTCTGATACCACACTTCTAGTCCCTTCCGTCTGCCATAACATTCTCCAAAAGGCCGTCACCTGTTACATCAATAAACATATTATCACTACTCTCTGCATCCCACCGACCGTGGTCGTATCTTGGTTTGTCCACCCCTTCCTGGTTATCTATGGTCTTAAAATTCGAGTAGACTCCTCTGGGGTCAAGCTTCCTCTTGTTTCTTCTTGTTTGCACAGTTTCTCTTCAGCTTTCTTAACTTTGACTTCTCCTTTTCCATGTAAGCTACCAGATTGACCACTGATAGTGTCTTACATTCCTTCAGGAGTGGAGCATGGTTCTTCTTTCCCTTTTTTGTGATCATTTTATTCAACCTTATCCTTTCTAGTTCTGCCTTAGCCTTTGATAACTTTCCTTGAATCTCACGCGCTTGAGTCTCGAACTCTTCCCTGGCGTTACTTGAGCCCAGTCTCTGCATGTTATTATTTCCTCTCTTTTGCTTCTTCCAGCCTTTGCTATTGTAAAATGCTACAACTCAGTAGAGAATGCAATTAACCAGCCACAAGTAACTTAACAGATTAATGGGAGTTCCGCTTTTCAGTAGCTTTTCTGTAGCTCACATGCTACAGCATTGATGTTTGAGATATCCGCTTTTGTTGGATGTTCCTTTGTTCTCGTATCATAGCCGCAATTACTTAAGTTTACTGGAGGCTGATCTGCTGATGCGAGAATTGGAGCTGTTAATTGCAATAACACACCCTCTTTGTGGCTTAAGTGGTGTTGCGGGCCCATGTCGCTTTCAATGTGCATAGCAGTGTGGTCCCCTGGGGCTTGGCTTACTGTAAGTTGCAATAGGCAAATCCGCCTGTAAAGTTGGTCACGCTTCATTGCTTGAATCTACCGATTCTGTAATATCACTGTCTGCTCCCTGTGTTTTTCTTTCCCTGATCTTTTACACACTCCTCACAATTGTTTCTCCCACATTTCCTAATGTTTTCTCCAGGCTAGCTGCTTGATCCCTGAGGTTTTGAGAGGTTAAGTCTAAATCGGCATATCCCGCTTCATCCCAAAGTTCTTTCATTATTTGCATGTAACCTGATGGGTTACGAGGTGGCTCACCTAATGTTGATAGTCCCCTCACTCTTCTCTTGCATTCTAACAGATCAGTGGTCTTCTTGTTATGCACCTATCAATGTAAACCCCGTGGGGGGGAGTGCAGGCAAGGGGTGGGGATTTGACTGAGGAGCAAAAATTCTGGTCAATTTCCCAAGGGCGGGGCAGCATATGTTCATCAAATGAAGTCAAAATCCCCACCCAGGGGCAAAATAACAAATATTAAAAGACAAGCTATAGAGTCTCACATACCTTTAACAACTTGTGACTTAAACTTGAAGTATGAAGATAAAATCGGTAAAAAAACTCACCTTCTCCGAAACCCACGCCATTCCAAAGACAAGAAAGACGATACCAGGTAGCCTTGCTTTGTCTTGGCCCCAGTCTCTCTGCCGAACAAATCAAATGTCCCGCCCCCGAGCAAAGGTGCACGATCAAACCTCCCACTGAGGAGATGGATTCCTTGGTCAAATCCCCACCCCTTGCCCGCACTCCCCCCCCCCCCACGGGGTTTACATTGATAGGTGCATTAGTCCAGTTCAATCTACATGCTCGTCCACCGGTATGCTCCGACAGGATGATGATGATGATGATGATTATTATTATTATTATTACATAGTAAAACCATGCACAAGGAATAACCTTGTGTAGATACTGTAGCTAAGAAAGGCAGTGTTTCTTGCTGTTAGGTAACCATTCAAATGTACAGTGTAATTAAATGTGACACATTTTGTAGTGTGTACCTTTTATATACTGTAACACATTTTTCTAACTGTCATACCAACTCTGATACAGATACTACCATTTGCGTTCAACCCTGAAGCGTGACGGTTTTTTCGCGCAAGTTTACTTTTCAAACGTTACGGTTTTCTAGACAACTGTCTCGCATAGTCCAATGAAAGTGTCTCGTTTGGAGCGAGAAACTGCTCACCTTCCAATGTAAATACTTGCATGTTTTGCTCTCGCAATGTGCGTGTTTTGAAAATATATTAGAGGGTTTGCGGGTTTCACCGGGAAGTTGAGAAGTCAAAAGCGTGATCTCTTTAGTGTATATATTGTAAGAGCACTTTCCGTTTCAAAAAGGTCACGACGGATTAAGGATTCTGGAATACGACCTCGATTTGTTCAAAGGAAAACCGGTTATTTGCAGCGATGGAGGCAAGAAAAGTTAATAAGTTTGGGAGAACTTATCGTCCAGGGATTCTCCTAGATGAGAACTTGAAAGGGATGATTATAGATAGGATTTTGGGTGAAGGAGGTGACCGTACTACAGGTTATATTCCACGTTCATTCAAATATTTTTCTGACGAATTACATGTTCATGTCAACACGATTAATGCGATATGGCGAAGATACTGCGACGACTACTCGCTAACTCCACGACCCAGAGGAGGCGCAAAATGGAGTAAACTTACAGAAGACGACCTCGAACTGATCGAAGTGTTAAAGATCGAGAAGCCCTCACTTTCTCTCACAGAAATAATAAGTTGTGTGGAAGAAATGGGTGGTGAAAATGTGTCCCTTTCTGCTGTTTCGAGAGCGCTTGTAACGTGAGAATCTGCTTTCTAAGCATCTCTTTCATTTGCAAATTAAAATATACAAGTAGTTGTAATAAGCGGGGATTGGCGCAAATTTGATCAAAAATTAAAAAAATTGTTAAGAAAGTATCTGGCGCAAACCTCCTCCTCCTCCTCCTCCCCCTCCTCCTCCTCCCCCTCCTCCTCCCCTACTCCTCCCCTACTCCTCTCCAGATACTTTGCGACTCTAACCCACTTATCCTATACTTAATTATACTAGCGCAAAAATTAAATTGGCTTAAAGGAATAATATTATAATAAAATTATGGAGAAGAAGACAGTGAAAGAACTGAAACTACTTGCCAAAGAGCAGGGTATTAAAGGATATTATCGATTGCGTAAGGACGATCTCATCAAAGCGTTGGGTAATATAGAAACCCTTAGAACTAATATTGAAAGACCTACCCCCTCACATGAACCTATACCTGAGAATCAAACAAAAACTAATAAGTATAAGTGTATTCATGGAAAGGTAAAATATTACTGTAAGTATTGTGGAGGGTCTCAAATATGTGAACACAACAGACAGAAGGCGCGATGTAGAGAATGCAACGGTGGTAGTATTTGTGAGCATAAACGGAGGAGGTATCAGTGCAAAGAATGCAACGGGAAAGGAATATGTATTCATGGAAGACAAAGATGGTTTTGTAAGGATTGCGGAGGATCTCAAATATGTGAACACAACAGATATAAGTCGTGCTGTACAGAGTGTCACACACAACAATAGGTTATATAACATAAGTTAGTGTTACATAACAAAATTTACCTTGTGACTCATCTATATAATTTGCATTGACGTAATCACATTCCTGAGCGACGTTAGAAACCAGCCTTTTAAAAGTAAACTTCAAATCCACTTTTAAACTTGCTTGTTGCTATGTCGCTCAGGTATGTAATCTATTGTTCTACACGTGATCAAGACTGTATATCCACGTGAAATACTCGTGAACTACCGAAATAGATACCACGCTAATCCACCAGCGACAACTATAAATGCTAATATATTCTTTTCATGTTGCGTTGAGTCTATATTATTTTCGTGTTTCGTTGAGTCTGTTTGCGTTGAGGGTTTTGGTTTTGTCTCAGTTCTATGCAGCAACTTTATCTTTGAAGATCCCATGTTATGTTTTATTCCGACCTGTTTTGCTTTGGTGTTTAGGGAATTATTCACTCCAAAACGCATTTCATTAGTCGCTTTCATCAACTTATTATTAAAACCAGTCACGCTCTCAGTGTTGATTATCATATTACTAGGCATTAGCCATACACCGGGAGCAACAGCTAAATCAAGCCGTAATTTCGCTTCTTGGACAGCTAATTGATACCTTTGGATCGAACTCGAAATGTCATTCTCGATAACACTACTTTCAAACAGGGCTAAGAATTCTTGTTGAGTCTCGATCGCTCCACCACCACTACCGGAAATCGAGTTTCTAGTGTTGACTTGCGCCCCCAATATGCAGTAAACAAAAGCTTCAGCAGATCTATTCAATCTACCAAGACCGGCTTTAGTGAGTCCATAGCCACTTGTTGGGATAAACCAAGCATATTTGTAATCGGCAAAATCGTCATTACGGATGAATGAGATGAGATTACCTTTTTCCTTCTTACCTCCGTCATCAGCAAATTTACCACCTTCACCAGGCCACTGATCAGCTTCATCATCATAGTTCCTTACCACATGAACATTTTGATATCCACCACCCGCTCCATGATATCCAGTACCATAATCTATGAATATATTGCCCAAACCTCCGTTTCGACCACCTTTCCATCTAAAGTCAGAGTTTTTTGAGATGCCAAATTCAGCACACAATCGTTGATAAGTGACTTTGCTGTAAGGGTTGTTGTTTATTACAAAAGGTTGCTCATCAGGTAGGGGAATACCCAATTCATATAATATCCGCCTTATAGTGAAATACACATGAAACTTAATGAAGCTACTCACGACTTTAGGATAGTTGAGACTCTCGAAAGGACTTATACCACATCCAGAGGTCGCACACCACACTGCAAAGTTCAGCTGTTGGGGCCAATAATTCATATCAGGGGCGTTCAGCCATTTTCGACTCTGTTTACCAAACTTGAAAGTTACAACTTGGGATGTAAATACGTTACGCATCTTAGCGGCGAATTTCTTCGTATTGGACACGTATATATCCAATGAGGTAAGCATGTTTGTGATATTACTTGTGAAATCATCAAAATCAATGGCAGGTATTGAGTAAGGGCGTTTGGTTATAGTTAAACTCTTTGGGAATAAACTCAATGCATTATCATCCAATCCTAAATCTTTCCATAGCAGTCTTTTCAAACCTGGTCGCATCCCATCAGTCCACGTCTTTCCAGAAGGGTCATCATAAGACATGATTGTTGTCCCATTAACTTTCCACCTAATGTAACCACCATATTGATCGGCCACAAATACGAATTGACCGTGATCAGCCTTTGGATACCTATTTCTGAAATCATTTAGTAACATTTTAATCTTTATGTTTCGAATAAGATGTTTTTAAATCAACACCGTTCTTTTCTAACACCTACCTCATAAGACCATCCTACAGGCGTTCGCTCAAATGAAAATTTCAACGTTCGGGACCGGTTAACTCCTTTAAAATTTCCGCGCAAACCTCTGTCCTTATCTGTGACATATTTGAGTTTTTTTCTGCATCTTTCCGGCCTTTTTGACGTATTTCGAGTTTTAGTTTTTCAAACTTGTCCAACTCTGCTAAAATTAGCGAAAATTCTTGGTCGGAGATGATATTATTTTGTAGTGCCTTTGAAACCAAGTCGTGAATGGTATTTACTTTTGCTTTTGCCAGAGAAACGGTCTGTTCGTGTTTACTAACTTTATGTGAAAGTCGTTTAGAAGCCGCACCGAATCCGACCGATATTCCACCACAAAGACCACCAACCGCTCCCAACGGGATACCAACAACAGCACCAAAACCAGTAAGAGAGGTTCCCAGTCCACTTGCAGATAAAATAACTGAAACCACCCCGCTACCAACACTGATTTTAGTAAATATCCTCCTAGCTCTATTGTATTTTTTCCTAACATCCTCATAATGTCTAATTTCCTTCTGAAGATTATGTACTACTTCACACGATTTTTGAAGTCTGAAATTATTTGGGTCCCCATTCATAGGCACTTGTGGATAAATTCTATTGTAGTCTTCCATTTGTTACAATCAACAGGAAATCTTTAAATGAATTCGGATAGGTTCGTTATTTAAGTTAGCCTTTCTTCCATCTTTATCTAAAATCCACAAAGTAAAGTGGTTGACCGGAATTTTGGTTTGTGGAACTCTTAAACAAGGATGCTCTTGAGATGGAATAACAGCTAGTACTTGTGAGGGTTTAAGTTCTACATTTTCACCGATGGGCATACAACAATTGGAATATGAAGACTTTGGCTCTATAAGATCACACATTAAGTACATAGGATTACTAGACGACGCTATAGGAATGTAACTAAGTAGCATTTTTATCTCTTTTACTTGGGTTAAGGGTGGATCTAGATAAATTCTTGTTTCAGGAGTTAGCATAGTGATAGATAGAAACTTTGTATCATTCATGTTTTTTACTTAGCGCCTCTTCTTTTTAAATTGTTCCACAAAATATAGAACCACAGCCACTATCAGGAGCCAAGCGTTCTTACCTAAAAATCCAATAACCTCACCGACAGTCTTGAACAGAAAGCTCACGATAGCTCCAACCATTCCAGGCAATATTTCACCAAGTTTCTTACCGATGGTCTTCAAACCATTACCAACACCTTTACCCAATTTGGTTAGACCTTTAGAAAGATTAGAAACGATAACACCAATGACCACACCAACAGCACTCACAACGGCAAAGACTGTAAAACCGTATTTCTTGAAGATGGCCTTCACACGATCACGTAATGACATTCGTTCCTGTATCTTTTCATTCTCATCTTCAAGATTGGCTATATTATTCTCCTGCTCATCGATTTCCCTCTTTAGAGTCTCTATTCGGTTACTTTCTTCTGGGGTTTTCATTGGCTTATCTCTGTGGAATTTTAGTTCCTCCTTTTTGTTTAGTGATTCTTTTATCTTAGCTATTTCATCATCATTAGCTTCTAAAACATCTAGCGCTTTTGGACCTAGAGCGTCTTTCAACATTTTTGGTGGATCTTTATCGAATTCGCCATTGGGTAATAAAATGTATTTGTGAGCGTTTGCCCTCTTCAATCTCAAAAATACTCTATCTATTCCTCCACTAATTGATCTGCCAACACCTTTGATGAACTCAGAAGTCTTAGCATATGGGAAAAATCTTTTGATTTCTTTTTCAGCATCATCTTGATCTTTCATCCTGGTATCTATCCCAAATGAAGTTTCTTCTTCATCATCAGAGTTAGTTTGACGAGTGGTGGAAGTTAATTTTTTTGGTGGTTTCTTAAATGGCGGTTTCTTAAATGGTAACAATGGTATCTTTTCACCATCATCATCGCCTGTATCAGCTGGTTCAAAGTCTGGTATTTCTGGGTCTACATCCATTGTAATGATTTTTTACTTGTCTGTAAGAAATCTTTAAACTGGTCACACACTTACCTAAAAGAATTTACTAGCCATATAACCCAATGCCAGCATACCGCCACCTACATATGCCATCTCCCCCATCTTTTGATTGCTGCTAGGTCTATAATAATCAGAGAATTTTGGTTCATGTGTCTGACTATACAATTTCAAAGCTTCATCGGTATTAGAAATATTTTGTGAAGCTCGGTGTTTAGCATCCTGCTGTTTAGAGTACCAATCAATGAGATTCTGTCTCTTTTCCTGGTATGTGGCATAATCTTTTTGATATTTTTCTATTGCCTTATCGTGTCGTATTCGCTCCGCATCTGTGTTATCACCTGAGAGATATTTTGCAAGATACGAGCCACCTACGAACGTTGTCGCATTCAATATAGCTCCACCAATCATCATTGCTATTGTCGCCATTTATTACTCAATATGTAAAATCTTTAAGTGGTCTACAGTTGTTTTGGTAAAATCTTTTGTGTTTCCAGATAATCTTTCAAGTACATACTACCGGACAGGACAGCGACCCATTTAGCATAGTTTGTAATACTTGAGGAGGGATCGTTTATAAATGATTCTTTCATAGCCTTTTTAGCGACATATCCAACACCGGCAGCCAATCCGATAATGACGGCCGAATCGGTAACAGTTTTCACAAGTTTGTTTTCAGTTGACATGATTTTTTGCTTATCAGTAAGAAATCTTTAAACTGGTTTTCCTCAGAGCATTCCTATTTTCGGAGTTGGTTGGGTAGTGGTCTGTGGGGGTGGTGGTTGGGTAGGAATATTTGAGGGTGCTGGAACTTCTCTGTTTTTGTAGTACCTCATAAACATGTCAACTGCGGTAAACCCTATTCCAACAATAGATAACACGGTAGTAAAAGATAGCTCTGGAATCCATGCTTTAGATTCGCTCTCTGCATTTATAGTTTCTTCTGAGCTAGTCTCCGCCGCTTGTGCCTCTTCACGTTTCAACGCTTCTTTCGCTCTTCTGTTGTATTCTGCTAGTTTCTTACCGGCAGCGACCTTTTTAGGATCCTTCTCTTTAGCAGCTTTCTTATTTTTAGGAGGAGGGGGATCTATTGTAATTTGTTCAACAACTTCATCAGACATGATTATTTATTTTCCATAGTAAAGAATCTTTAAATCAGTTGTGCTCAGTAGCCTGTTCATTAGTACTTGAAATTTCTTGTATTTTGTTGATTCTAATGTGCTTAGCAACCTGGAATAGTCCGCTAGCAAGTGCTACCAATCTTCCACCTCTCAGTACTGACAGACCCGCAAAGTTTGATAGTTCACGCTTAACCAACTCATCGTTTTTTAAGTCTTCGCAAAGCGCTTCGATATCGTCCACATCAACCAAGTACGAAATGACATGAGAAATTAATTGAAGAGTTGAATCTACTAATCCACTACTAATTTTCTTACCTAATACGGTCTGGTACCGATTATAATATTTTTCAACTTCTTTTGCTTTGAGTTTCTTTATATCACCTAGACTCATCTCATCACCTAGATATTCCTTTGTAGTCCCAAGAGATGCGAGAATAGCTAGTGATTCTTGTTTGATTTCAACATCATTATCTTTAGGTTCATCGATCTGCTTTTCTTCTATATAATCTTCAACGCTTGTCATCTTTTAATTTTGTAATAATACATAGATTCTTTTAAATCACCGCGGGAATCTCTAAATAACATTGAAATGGATGACGTAAACACAAACAGAGTCTCGAATATTTTTCAGTTTTCAGCATTTCTACAAACTTTTTACGAGTTTCAGCTTCTAAATCACCGCCATAATCTTCGAAAAGCATCTTCATCCCCTTTTGTGATGGATTATGGAATGTAACCACACAAGCTACATTTTCACGGAATGGTTTTGATATGGATGTTAATTGCTGAGTGAGAACCCACACTGATAATCCATGATGCCTTCCAGAGAATGCTAGATCTATAAACTTGTTCGAGCGTTTCTTTAGATCATTCGATACAGCACAGTCGTCTAAAATTATTAGTGTATTAGTACCAGAGAACAAAGTTTGACAATCAGTTAATAACTCGTTAATCTCATCGCTGTTACTAGCATCTGGTGATAATATCAAGAAACGTTTATCACCGTGAGCAAATTTATGATAAGTCTTATTTTTAGCATAAGTCGGACATATGAGAACAATGTATTCGAACACATTTCGGAACGGTCCTCTGAGCTGCTCCGTTAGGTACTTTGTCTTACCACAATTTGTCGGACCGGTTATAATACAATGAAAAGGAACTTTTTCTCTCAATTCTTCCATCTTTTAACTAATACATTATCGATCTTAAGTTTGAATTCATGACCTCCATCATTGCGTCGGCTACCACAAACATATAGCAGGTGATATTTCCTGTTCCTCCAACTTTTCTTTTCATTTCAAGTTTTACACCATCTCGTGTGTTATTCAAGACCAGTCCTCCTCCATGAATACTATTGTCGGGGTTAGTCCTCAAGTCAATCCACAGAGCAAACTTATCGCCATAAAAATCCTTCTGCTCGACGCCCTCTCTTCCGAAACGTTTCTTTACCGAATCCCAGAAGTCTGTCGGTACCATTCCCTTGGAGTAGAGGCGGTTTGGCATGCCGTCAACATTGATATTGATTGAGGTGATATTCGGATTTACAAACTTTTCAGAATTTCTCGTTCCTCCAGTGTGACCCTCTGTGAACAAGCACAATATCCCTGTCATTGACCTCCTCGGTAGATTAATGTGCTCGTTTATAACACTGTCATTAGGTTTGGAGATGGTGAAAGTTTTGTGTAGAATGACATTCTCGTAAAAGAATCCCTTACCAACCTGATAAGCCGACGACGCCTCACGAGCTAAGTATTCGCTTGATATGCAAGAATATTCCAACTCAAGGTTTGTGATTGCATAAGTTGGAGTCTTGGTCGTGTCAGAATAAATAACAATATCGTTAACTGGAGCCAGTGTAATTTCAAAGGTCAGTGGATGAGGTAACGCCTTTGGATAGAAAGGTCCATGCTCGTTGAGAATAGGATGGTTTAGTGGGATACGGTACTTGGTGTTGTATACGGCTGCAAGAGCTACTTCCTTAGCATCTGATGTTACCTTATCACCCGCATTTGTCCTAAGCTTCCTCATGTTTACAGAAGAAATACCTTGTTTTAATCCATCATCACGATCTTCAGCTGTTAAGTATAAGTCATGGTAGGTTTGAAAGAGATCGTATCTTTGAGTATCCTGTAGTGTTTCTCCACCAAAAAGAACCCTGAGTCTGGATACAAGGTTACTGCCTACGTTATTCACGAGGGTGTTGTTAGCATGACCGGCAACAGTCAAGTCAAATAGTAGAGATACACTTCCTGGGACAATTACCACATTCTCAGCAAGTTTTGGAATATTTATATATAAGGTTTCTCCAGGACTAGCTGAGGAGGGATTGAGTGTAATTCGATTCAGTGACGATTCCGCTTTCAATCCGAAGGGCTCTCTTGGAATCCTGTTTGGGTTAATTTCTTCAGATATAGATTGCGACATGTTTATTTTAAAGATAGACGGATTATTCTTTAAATGAGTAACGAAAACATGCTAACAAAAACATACTATTCCACTTATGGATATTGGAAAGGGTATTCTGCCATTCCAAAATTAGCTGAAAAAGCAAAAGTTAGTGAATCTGAGGCTAAACAATGGCTTAAGAAACAGGCGCTGTGGCAAATCTATCTACCAGCTCCAAAGTATATCCCTAGACCTCATTGGAATGTGGAAAAGCCTAATCAGATTCATCAAGCGGATTTATTATTTTTACCACATGATAAAGTGGGAAGAAAGACATATCGATATGCTCTGGTTGTGATTGATATAGCTAGTCGATACAAAGACGCAGAACCACTAACCTCAAAAGAAAGTAATGAGATTTCAAAAGCCTTCAGTAAGATTTACTCTCGAAAGTTAAAATATCCTAAAACATTAATTGTTGATCCAGGTAAAGAATTCATGGGAGATGTAACAAAACTTATGGAAAAACATAATGTAACCATACAACGGTCTGAAGCTGGAAACCATAGAGCTCAAGCATTTGTTGAAAGAGCAAATAGAACATTATCAGAAAAACTATTTAGTCATCAATATGCACAAGAAATGATTAGTGATGATAGGTCTAGAGTATGGGTGAAACGATTACCTGCTATTATTAAAACTCTGAATAGTCAACCTACACGCATTACTGGTAAAGAGCCTGAGAAAGCTATAAGACTGAAAGAGGTTGATATTGATCCTCCAAAATATAAGCGAGTTGTTGGACATGATGAGGTGAGACTGCCACCTGGTGTTAAAGTTAGATACTTACTTGCTCCTGGAGAAGATGAAGGAGGCGAACGAAGACGAGCTACGGATCCTATCTGGAGTTTGAAAGTCTTTGATCTGTCACGTAGTGTGGTTTCACCTAATCAGCCAGTGTTGTATTATTTACTAGATGGACCGAGGCGTAGTTTTGTTAGGGAAGAGCTTCAGTTTGTACCAGACGATACTGAGCTGCCACCTAATTTTGTGTTGGAACGATAATGTCCGTAGGCGTAAGTATGTATACCATCTTTACAAATGTGTCTCTTGTCATCAAATGGTGATAAGGCTATCTTGTTAACCGTTTCAGTGTAAACATCATGCTTATGGCTTCTTATTACATTCATCCGTCTCATCTGTGGTTCATTATTGAATAGACAATCCTTGTAGTTATCGAAACTGATGGTTTTCTTGACGACTGCCTTCTTCATTCCCTTACATTTCTTTTCTTCTGTACCTTCATCCATCCTGTAGGAGTAGAGCTTGGCCCGTAGACCTACAAATTCGGTTATCTGTTTACCACCAGCCTCATCTTTAAACATCCCGATGATTTTCTTGTTCACACCTGTCTCGATACCTGATGGATGATCTTTGGGATAATTACTAGTATCAAACATAGATTTTACATCTTTGCTGATATCCTTGTAGAAATCATCTGTTTCTATCTCATAGGCAAGACTGTCAGTATCTGTGAACAACAATTTAGCTTTTACATCATATTTTGGTTTTATGTAATTGTAGTGAAAATCATACATCAATGTTTTACTTAGGTCTAGAATGCACATGCCTAAGTAAACTGGCTTATCGAAGACTAACTTTGTTTTCTTCATGTGGATGGCTACTAGATTATCACAAAAGATGGTACGGTGCTGATAGTTTGGCTTTGATATTAATTTTTTCGCATCTTTTTCATTCGTAACCAATCGTACGTCCACCCTTTTTCTAATGTTTTCCATGGTTTTCCCAAAGACGGAGTTATTCATCAGCTTGAAGAAATCTTTTTCAAAGTCGTTGGCTGCTTTCGCCCTGAGGTTGGTATTCAAGTCGATGTACGGCTTTAACCATGCAGACTCTTCGAATGTAATACCCCTATGAATCTTGATGACTTTTAGTCCTAGACTTTCGTAAACTTTCAAGGTCTCGTGGTGAACTACATACTTTACCTTGTCGTTGAGGTTTGGTATCAATTTCTCAACCTTATTAACGACAAGTCTCTCTGGAGCTAGTGGATATTCGTTATGTAAGTCATGAAGTCGTTGAGGATACACCAAATCAACCTCGAGTATGCATGGGAGATTTTTCCAGTCTGTAAGCTCTTGGTTATTCATCCATCTAAAACCGTGAGTAGGGAGTGGTTTACTCATTCCCCCGCCGTATAAGTTGTTTGCGTCGAGATATGTAATATACTTTGTGGGTAAGTTAGAATCAAAGTTGGTCATGTACGGATTGTTAGCTTTACCATATCTAGTAGAGATCATAGATACGCCTCCTCGAATGCCTTTCTCAACCATAAGTAGCATGTCAGGATCAGTTAGCAGCTCCAACTCCACTTTAGTTAACTTTAACGCTGCATCCCAAGCCAGTCCAGGCGCTGTGTAATACCAGGTAGGGTCCAATCCATAGTTTTTACCACAAACATCTCGAAAGTTCTCAAAGACATCGGCTAACAGGAGTACATCTGACTCAAGATATAGGTTGTGGTAATCCCTCATTGTTTTCATATCAAAGCTTCCCCACACCTTTTGAGCATGTTGGTAGTTGTCTTCTGTTATATCTGTTTCATTGAGTTTTGAGTAGAACGCTTCTTTAGGTGGTAATTGTGTACTTGATAGTTTATCGAATCCATCAAACCAATCGTATGGGAAAACACCCTTTCTCAATAATAGCTCTAATTGCTCACCATCATAGTAACTCTTTAGGTTTTTGAAAGATTCTTTTGGTAGATTAGTTACTAATCTGTCAAGGCTGGTTGCCATAAATTTAAATGAATCGATGAATCTTATATCTCGCTTCACATCAACCTGCTTACCTTCTTTGTTTGTAAAGGTGTCAACTACAATCTGTTTTGTGAAAGAAATATACTTTTCCTCATTATTAGGTATACAGTTTATTTTACCTTTTGATGTACCAAGGTTCTTGATAAATAAGTGTGAATCATATCCAGATAGGTTGTGAAAGATGGCTGGAAAGAACTTTGGAATTTTATATTTTAAGTTGCATTCGTTATGAGCTGCTCCTCTATACTTTCCTGTAAGGTGACAGTGGTCTAATACCTTATCTACTCCTAATTCACCTTCGCAGATGTGACAGTGATTAGCATTTTTATAGTCGATTTTATCCCTTTTAGTCATCTTAACTTTCTTAGAAAACTTGAACTTATTATAAATTTTCTTAATATCTAACTCTAAATTATGTACAAACATCTGTGGTATATCTTCGTCTGAGGATTCAGCAGTGTATCGTACAAGCTTGGGTGGAAATATGTTATCGTCAAAACACTTGATAAGATAGCAGTAGCCCGATGCTTTGTGCTTCTGGTATTGTTTAGTAAAGCTTCTACTTTCATCTGGAGAGCAGGTGTGTATTTTCTCTGTAGAGCTCTCAAAGTCGGCATATATAACAAAGGGTACTCGCATTTTTCTGTTGAAATTCTTAAAGTAAGTATGAAGGGGATTTCCATCTTTATCAAAAGGCATTTCAATCTTAACTTCTTCTTTTGTGGTGCAATATTCGAGATGTTTTTCTAATGTAGTCTTTGACTGGAATGAGTTGAGACAACTATAACAAAAGTGCATCGTAGATTTATGTTTGCTAACTTTTGCAGCTAACAATCTACTCATATTCTTTATCCAGCAGTAGTGATTTGTTTCATCGTTTGATATGAGAAGTAAGTTGATCACATTAGTTTTATGTTTATTACTTATTTTTAGAGGGTATACATCATCTTCATATCCGTAGACGTTAATCGCATAGTGGTTTTGCTTTTCGAACTTATCAATCTGTTTTAGTGAAACGGGGAACTCTATTCCTGACCATTCAAAATTATTTGAGTTCTCTCTCATTTGTTTATTTAGTCTTTGTGGGTCTTTCTCCCTTCGAAACACGGCTGAGGTTACTGCCCACTTGAAACACTCATGATCCTTCTCATTCTTAACGTTGATAATTGCCTTCTTTGGTGCTAATTTTGATGGTAGTGGAATATAGGAACTTCCAGAAAGCGGTTCAAAAGGATCAATCTTGATATCAAAGTATTCCACATGGTCGAATTTCCAACCGGAGCCATTTCTTTTAAATTTCTCAAATTTTACAAGTTGGTAATCTGTCATTGTATTGAATAAGTCAGATAAATCGGTTGATTCAGTAATCGTTTCTTTGTAGGAATTAAAGAAACTCGAGTCTTCATCAATCTGTCCAGTAGCAAGATTTTCTTTTATGAACTTACACGTTAAGATAAATTTCACCTTGAGCGGTTTCTTTTGCTGCTTAATGAGATACAGAACTTTTGGTTTGATATTAGCAATGAACATCTTTTCGTCATTGCCTTTCTCTCCATCAATCCTAAAGGTTTTCAGATACCCCTTCAACACTGTTTGATATTCTTTTGGAGTGAAGTGGTCAAATCTCTTGAATATATGGTTAACCTTTTCCTTCATACCTTTAGCTCGTCTATCTACAGTCTTTTTGATTGATTCTGGGACATAAGATATAATCCAATCTGCGAACTTTTTAATCTCTTTCTTTATCGCTTTGGCAACTCTTCTTGCTAAATGTTTAAGTGTTGTGGGTTGGGAAGGTTCGAGAATGGGAACATTAATCTCAGGTATAGGTTCATGTGAGGGGGTAGGTCTTTCAATATTAGTTCTAAGGGTTTCTATATTACCCAACGCTTTGATGAGATCGTCCTTACGCAATCGATAATATCCTTTAATACCCTGCTCTTTGGCAAGTAGTTTCAGTTCTTTCACTGTCTTCTTCTCCATAATTTTATTATAATATTATTCCTTTAAGCCAATTTAATTTTTGCGCTAGTATAATTAAGTATAGGATAAGTGGGTTAGAGTCGCAAAGTATCTGGAGGGGAGTAGGGGAGGAGTAGGGGAGGAGGAGGAGGAGGAGGAGGAGGAGGAGGAGGAGGAGGAGGAGGAGGTTTGCGCCAGATACTTTATTAACAATTTTTTTTAATTTTTGATCAAATTTGCGCCAATCCCCGCTTATTACAACTACTATACAGGACTTAGGTCAATCTCCAAGTCTTGTCATTCATGGTTAATCGAAGGCTCGCTGTGGAAGTTGACTTGGCTAGGTAAGGAACCTCTCTTTAATAAACGTCACACTTTGAAGGAATCAAAGTCACATTCCAGAATTTCGTCTTCTGTGATGAATGGTGTTGTCCTTTTGGAAGCATAATAATCATAAACTACTCTTATCTGCACAAAAGACATCGCACTTTTGACTTCTAAACTTCCCGGTGAAACCAGCAAACCCTCTAATATATTTTCAAAACCTGCACATAGCGAGAGCAAAACATGCAAGTATTTACATTGGAACGTGAGCACTTTCGCGCTCCAAACGAGACACTTTCATTGGACTATGCGAGACAGTTGTCTAGGAAACCGTTATGTTTGAAAAGTAAACTTGCGGGAAAAAACCGTCACGCTTCAGGGTTGAACGCAAATGGTAGTATATGTTCTTAGTTAGTTTAGTAATGAGCAGAAAGAACATAAAGAAATAATACAATAATAATAGCTTTAATAAATGCAGTTAAATGCGATTTAACTAAGTTAATAACAAGAAGCAACCTTCCTTATTCAGTGTGTGGTGGTCAGTGGTCTGAGGTAGGGAGCATGCTCCACAGAGTTGCACATGCTTTGCAGCTCAGTATCAACCTAGTGGCATGGTTTTCATGAAGCGTGATCTTCCGTGAGTGGTTTCTGTGTACTCTCCCCTCCTATCCCTCCCACTTTTTTTTCCATTGCCAAGCAGTCTGAAAGGTGCCTGGTCTGCCATTGGGGACTTTAAGCAATGAGAACCGGAACGGGAACGGTGACGTCGGAACAGCGAAAAGACTGGGGAGAGAAGGCGGTCATGGCGCCAGCTTTAAAGCAGTTAAGAATACGTTCTAACTCGCTCCCATGGGTAACGCCTCAAATACGATCTCTAATTGTCCAAAGAAATTTCCATCATAAAAAAGCCATAAAGTCAGGGTCCATTTATGACTGGTCCAAATATCGTGAACTTAGAAACACAATATTGTCCTCCATCAGAGAAGCTAGGAAACTTTACTATTCTAACCTGATAGAAGAAAACCAGTCGGACTCTTCTAAACTTTGGAAGGCTTTAAAATCGGCTATTTCTACTGATGTGCGCGACTCACATATCCAATCTCTGGAAGTCGACAGTACAATAACAACAGATCCCATGTCGATAGCCTCTACATTTGAGACCTTTTTTAGAACTGTTATTGCGCGTCTTCGTGAAACACGTTCAACTGTATCTATCTCTCCAGTGCTAAGGAATTTACAAGTCAGCCCCACAGTGGTCTTCAAGCTGTCACCAATATCTGAGGAATTTATACTTAAACAGTTAAAGGTAATAAAGATCAACAAACCGACAGGCTTTGCCGATATTCCAGCACGACTCCTAAAGGATGGTGCTGAAGCTCTTGCGAAGCCTCTAACTGTTCTTATGAATAGATCAATAGCCGAAGGCGCTGTACCATCTGAGTGGAAGCATGCTATGGTTACTCCAATCCATAAGTCTGGGCCCAGGACGGATCCCGCTAACTATAGACCGATATCTGTGTTACCGGTCTTCTCAAAGATCCTTGAACGGGCTGTGCACCGGATGGTATATGCTTATCTACAACAGCATAAACTCCTGTCTCACCTACAATCTGGTTTCCGTCCTCTGCACTCTACTACTACCTGTCTTACGCATAATATTACAAACTCTATCCTGAACAATATTGACAATGGCTTACTCACAGGACTTGTTTTTTTGGACTTGAGTAAAGCATTTGACACTCTCGATCACAATTTATTATTAGATAAGCTATCTGCACTTGGCTTTAATAGATCAGCTGTACAATGGTTTAAATCCTACCTTACAGATAGATCACAAAGCATATGCATTAACGGTATTAGTTCTGACCATCAATCGATCACTTTTGGAGTACCACAAGGTAGCGTACTAGGCCCTCTATTATTTATAATGTATGTAAATGATCTACCTAGTGCCGTTAGCATCTGCAATGTAGAATTATATGCAGACGACACCTTACTTTTCTTTGCTAATAAGTCAGTTTCAACTATCGAGAATAATTTAACATTAGACCTAGCTAATGTTATACATTGGCTGCGTGCTAATTTTTTGTCTCTGAATATAGGCAAAACCAAAATGATGCTGATAGGAACACACCAGCGGCTTGCTTCAGTTAATGATTTTAGTATTCAGGCCAATGGTCACAGCCTTGAATGGGTTGATAAGTTCAAATACCTAGGAGTCATACTTGATCAAAACCTTTCTTGGAAAGATCACGTAGAGTACATAGGGAAAAAGATCTCCTCGCGCCTAGGTATGTTACGTAGGGCACGCAAAGTCCTACCTAGACACGCTTGTATCACACTATATAATGCAATGGTATTACCACTTTTTGACTATTGTTGCAGTGTTTGAGACAGCTGTGGATTGGGTAACCTAGACAAACTCCATCGGCAGGCTGCAAGTATCATTGAAGGCAGAATTGTTGAGTTTGTTGAATTACCTTCAGCTGGCCCGACCTGCAAAAGCGGCGGGACTATCTAAAGTCTATCTTAGTTTTCAAATCTATTAATAGCTTGGCCCCACAATATCTCATTGGAGAATTTAGGCATGCTAGAGAAATACACAGTTATCATACCAGATATCGAGATCTGCTGCGTATTCCTCTAGCTAAAACTAGTAAATACCAAGGTAGCTTTCGTATAAATGGAGCACGCACATTTAACTAGCTTCCGCTTGCTATAAGAAAGAGCTTGACTCTTGTAGAGTTTAAAACTAAAGCGAAACGTTTTTTCAAGACTTAGAATGAATTAGGAATACGACTTCAAATTTAATTGTCTTTATATGTAACCTGTAATGTAATTCTTATTTTTTTGTATTTTGTAATATTGTGTTACACAGGACTCTACTTAAACTAGCTATGCTAAATAGATGTTCCTGTTAAAATATTAAAATAAATAAAATAAATAAGTTAAGCACGATACCGCAAAACTGGGACGGCAGTCATAGCACGCCAGTTAACCAGTTAAGTTCGCCTGACAAGTAGAGGAGTTGTAATTTAGCAAAACAACGTGGATCAGAGAACTGAGAATTCCTTAGGTCCTTATTTCAATCACATCTACACATACACGAAATAAATAAAACAGCGAAATATAAAGTTCACAACAACACAAGAGTTCTGACAGGTGAATTATCGAAGTTCAATTTTTAGATCAGGTCTGTTGTCGAATGTAACATGTATTCGAAGCACACATTATAAAGTTTCATCAGAAATTTTTCAAAGACGCTTCAGTGTATTTAATTCCCACGATTGCAAGTTAGCTGAAGATAAAATGGGCCACGCGACGCTGTTATCACCTTGGAACTTGGTCTAGACAGCGACAGAAAGGTTCTGGCTTTGAACTCAAATCATTTTAATCAATTCATGACTGCTTACTTCATATAACTTCAGTTATGTAGCTAGGCCAAACAAACGAGAAAAATTCTCTACTGGTAATTTCATTTTCAAACAAAGAGCTTCATTTGCTTTGCTTTGGTCTTCAGTTGCGCTTTCCCCTTTACCAAGGGGACAAACTTTTCTGATAAAAAATGATTATAAAGTATATTTAGACTTTTCAGTAGTCACTCATTGCTTAAATGTCATTACTTACGACAAAATAGCAAAGAAAATAGGATTTTAGTACTCACGTTTTCACACAACCAGAGATTGCCTTTATTCACGTTCTGACGTGACGGCAACGGCAAGATATTTTCCGCCAGACATGCGCATTATGAGATTTGGGTTTTCCCGGAGGCCTCTCCCGTCGTCGTCGCCATTGCCGTTCTCGCTGCTTAAAGTCCCTATTGTGTAGGGGCCCATGGCTAGGTTGCAGGGATTTGCCAGCCAAGTGGGCATTTCTCCATCTAGAGGCTGGATGCCAACAGTGGAAGTGGATATTCCAGGCACCCGACCTCCACTTAGCAATGCGGTTGTTAATAATGATTAAATTAATAATTTATTATTGTTAGTATTGTTCCAAGTGTACTAAATTTTGTTATTGATTTTATTATTGGTATTTTTCAGCTGAATGTTAGTCGTGAGGATGTAGTGGCCTACAACAAGTCACTCAACAAACTGAGAGGAGATGTAGGTTTTGTTTTGCAATTATTTCTGTTTTGTTCAAATTTTCTTCTTCAAATTTATATATTAGGTTTTTTGTGAAACCAAATCAGTTTTATTCAATAGAATTCAATTTGATAAAACTTGGAACTTATAAAATACTTGTACGGTAGCTGTCCTTAGTATCACTGTAGGCAACACCTTTTCAACAGAATTTCAGTAAGTTCGTCATGATTAGAATTTATGCAGATTTTAATAGTTATTTTTTCATTTCCTTCACTTTTTAGGCCAGGAATCTGACTAAATTTGTACACTTGGTTCAGAAGGGAATGAAACTTGCTTCGTTGTTACAGCTGAACCTCTCATTCACGGAAGGGCTTCAAAACAAGTCACGTTGGCAAAGAAATAAAGCATACCTTCGTGGTATGTGGAAGAACATGGGTCCAATTCTCTGTGGCCCAAATCCTGATGACCAACCTTCCAATAAAGTTGTTGATCATATGTACGATTACCGCTGCCGTACCAAGGCTTGCAAAACCCGAGCCATGCGTCTCATGCTGTATCTTCTCCTTCACAACCCCAAAATAGTGTACTCTCCAAATGGTACTGCTGCAGATGAAGTGATCAAACAGGTAGATTTTCAGTGTGGCTTTTAATTTGCCTACTTGACTGATGATGATATCTAACGTTTGTGTATGCTGAGTGTAATTAATAATTGATATATATGCCAATTCAGCAACCTTGGTGTTTTGAGCAATTTGATGGACTCTCCAGCTCAGGATATTCAACCCTAACCACCTACTAAGAGGTGAAAAATGCTGGGGATTCTGGGTAATCCTTTTGCCAGTTGGTTTTGGTTAGAGTTAAAACAAAATGGCATCAAAGCGAGCTAAATATGGCTGCGGTCAATTCTCACTTTACAGCTTTTTCCGAGAGGTTTCACAAAGGAAATTAAGCAAAATAGGTGAATAGTTGCTTTAGGAATATCCATTCTGGACGTCTGCCACTATTCATCTTGATTGCTAAGAATAATTGCCAATTATTTGCAGAGTTAATAATTAGATAGATAATTAGATAGATTAGATAATATTTGTTAATATATAAGAAGTAGTTATGCAGATCTCATTATATGTTATATGCCAAAGACAAAGGTACCTAAAGGCAGATAACATCCTCAGAGATCAGCATATTGATTGTATAAGTTTACTATTATAGTTATTAATTAAATATCATACATGCATCTACACTGTAAGTATAGCAACCGATACTTTATGTGCAGATACAATGAACAAACTTAATTTTTCTGGAGATAAGTTGCAAATTTCTCTGGGCATGAAGATATTCTTTTTTAGAGACCTGGAACTTTCTAAGGGAACTTGTCTACTTTGTGTACTAAGTTATTCCAAAATAATAAAGGCTTGAAGCAGTTTCAAGGGCTATAAGAAGTGAATGGCATTTGCAAATCACATTTGCAAATGAAGCAATCATGTACATTTGAGTGTTCATGCAACATACCATAGGTATAGCTTCAATAGAGGCCATTTATAAGCCATTACTGATCTTTAGAAAATATCCCAAAGCAAATATGCGTGCCGATTGGTTATACAAACACGCTTGGAAGTTTGGGAGAGTGAGAGATGCTGTGAGAACATGAGCTGATAGGCGAGTGTTTCCACAGCTTTTTGAGTACTCGCAAAGTTTCAAGAGTGTTTCTGTAACTTGATAGAAACACAAAAAAGTTGTCATAGTCACGGGCATTGGGCTATTTCCTAAAAGAAATAGAAAACATTTTCTTTGTGTTTCTAACAAGTTATACAAACACTCGTGAAAGTTTGCAACAACTCGAAAAGCTCTGGAAACACTCGCCTATAAGCTCATGTTCCCACAGCATCTCTCGTTCTCCAAAACTTCCACATGTGTTTCTATTTAACAATTAAATTATGAGCTCAAGATTTCTATGGGGTATAAGTTGATGAGGCCAAAGGCCGAATCACCTATCACCTCAGTGATCTAATAATCAAATAATCTAATTGTTTTAGTACAAATCATAATAAACAAATCATGTGTCGGTGAAAAAAAAACACCAAAATACTCAATCTCCCTGCAAAACTTCACCAAAAGCACCCATACTTTGCCATGATTTTGAAAATGATCTTCAGTGAAGTGCTGTCTAATGGCAGGTAGTCTGCAGTAGCTCAGCCAATCAGATTGCATCATATGCATTAGTCTACCAATAGATTTTTACTAAAATTCTATAGAAACGTGGAAATTGTTTTCTATTTCTTAAGAAATAATGGCATAGTCTAACCCGAAGCCAGTAAGTGAGTGTGCTAAGTGATGATATTTCTTTGAATAAAGGCTGAACTCTTTGAACTTCAGCTTGTAATCAGGCATGATATGTAGAAAATTGAACATTTTGCACATTTTTAATGTAAGGAAATCTTTCAATAATTATTAACTGATTTCTGTGTCAATATTTTTATGCACCACAGGCAAACAGGACCTTTTCAGATATTGAAAAACTTCAGCATCTGGCCAGAGAGTGGCTAAACACTTCACAGGAAATCCGCACAGTGCTTCAACAAAAGAGTTCAAAGTATTATTTTGGACTGTTGATGGGTGGCATAAAGAAATATCCTGATCACTACTCTGAAATGGCTTACAATATCTCAGGATATGACCCCAACAACTTAAAGTATGTTTAAATATCTCCTTTCCCTAGTAGTTCACTGTACACAATAACCTTAAAAAAATGGTGATCATAGAAATATCTTGGATTAAGGCTGTGGTAGGAATATGTATTGGTATACTGAATCAGGCCAAACCTGACAATCAATGCTTGTGGAGTATAGTTCAGTATAATGAACTATCAAACAGCTTATGTTATTAATTTATTACATATGTGTTCTTTCTCTCAGTTGCTGTAAAGGCAATGATATACATTCTCAATGAGTCATTGAGGTCTGGCTGCCAGCTGAGGAATCTGCTAGTCTGACTTTTCAGCTTTGTAATATGCATTTCACCATAATTGTGCACCAGCGTTTTTCTGAAGTAACCAGGAATGTAGTGGAGGCAGCTACTTGTGATATTAATAAACATGGCATTTGAAGATGTTTTTTGGTAGGTTTCCTTGGTAGTCTTTGTCTGGCTCATCACGCAATGCTTGTCAGACACAGAGTGTGGGTAGTGTGAGGAGAAGCACTGTGTTTGATGAGCCAGACGATATTTGCAAAGGAGACTAGTGTAAATGTTGATGGTGCATATGAAGTCAAGATGCATACAAATGTCAGCTACAAGGAGTGGAATGCTAAGATATTTCTCATTTGGTAATTAATAACCATAGAAATTCCTTTAATTTCTCATAGTGGGTACAAGGAAGCCCATAACCGTGCAACTCACAGATATGACAAAACCAATCCTCTCATCACTCAGCTAAACATGATTGATAGTGTTACAAGGGTGTGGCTAGAGATGGCCTCGCACCTCTACCTCAATATTTTCCAAGGTTTCAAGGATGAGAAGTCTCTGGTTGATTTTGCCCTGAATTTTAATAACTCAAAAGCTGGTGACTCTTCTAAAGTTGTTGCTGGTAAGTGTCTTTAATAATTAGATCATCTTGTGCTTCATTTTCCAAGTAGCATGCTGTACTTGAGCTACGATTAAGTGCTTCCAGGCAAATTCAAAATCACATCTTGAAAATCAAAGCAATGTCCCCTTTTGCCGTTCAATTTGGAAGCAAAGCAGATGTGCTGGCACAATGCTGCCCTACCTTGATAAATTATTTATTCATCTGTTTAGCTAACTTGTAATGCCAAACATGGATACATAGAGAGCAAATTTTATTATTTCTGGATGGTTCCCATTTAGATTTTTGAGACTAATTGTGCCTTGAAATAAGCACTGCCAAGGGAGAGAACTAGACTGATGTCGGCCAGCAGCAAGAAGCTGACATCTCACTGCATTCATGATTTAATCTCTGCTGGGGCAAACATGTATACAGTAATCCAACATAAGATCATTAATAGAGGCACAAACAAATTGTGTACTTCCCAATTCCTTTTCTAATCCCTTTAGTTCTGTTATATTTGCTCTGTATGTGTGTGTAGTGTACTTTTGCTTTCTGGTATGTCTGTCTGGTAACTGCAGCCGAATCATCTTTTCCAGGGATTGTCTTCATGAATATCAAACCGAATTCCAGCCTTCCACCACACGTCAAGTACAAGATTAGAATGAATGCCACGTACTTTACTCCTGCAACGGATCGGATACGTGACCCATATTGGATGCCAGGCCCTCAGAGCTGGCATCAACAGTACTATGATTTTGGTTTTACTTGGATTCAGGATATGATTGAGAGGGCTGTGATTGATCTACATGCTGGACGGGATGTCATCAAACCTGCTGTTTATCTTCATGAGATGCCATATCCATGTTATGTGGAGGATAAGTACGTAAATATCACTGCAATAATTGTGCATCTATAGACTGAGATAGATGTATGAGTGCTTGCAATCTTTTAAATAAGAAGAGCGATGACTAAAACAGAAAAAAGTAACTCTTTAAGTTTTTAATTCTTGATATGACTTCAATTTGATGGTATTAAAGAATGGAAGGTACTTCTAAATGACTACATCTTTTTTCACAAAAAAAGGCATGATCATAGCTCTTTTTGCTTCTGCATCTATAACAATTTCTTTTTAGTTAACAATCAGTACTTCACAATATGGCTTCTGTTTAGCACTAATGTCAATGGTGTGTCAGGTTGCCCCACTCAGGGACGTCCCTTTTCAATTCTGAATCCAGGTTAAATTATTGACTGTGGTTATTAAAACAATGATTACTGTGCATCTCTACTTATGGTGGTCTTTTGTCACCCAGTAAGGAACAACCCCATGTCACATTACACCTTAGAATTCCAGGTTATCCCAAAGGCTCTGTTGAAAGTGTGTATCATTGTTGTACCACAAAACAGTCGACCAATGCTTATTTGTATTTCAAGTTCTTCCAAGCTTTATGGTGTAACAGTTGTTCTCCTTTCTGTTAAGTTTCATGTTCGTCATTGAACACATGATGCCCTTATGCATGACTATATCATGGATTTACACTGTGGCACTTGCAGTACAAGCAATTGTGTATGAGAAAGAGCAGCGTTTAAAGGAAGTCATGAAGATGATGGGCTTATCAAATGCAGTACATTGGGTGGCCTGGTTTATCACCTCGCTGTGTGCTATGTCCGTTACTGTCACTCTACTTGTTATTATCCTCAAGGTACAGCCTGGCATTTCACCATGTATTCTGCTTCAGTTGCTATTCCGTATTGTGTATACCGGTAGTTGGTTCACCAACTTAAGGAAATATTGATGGCTTTTGACGAACAGACTTAATTAAGTCAGAACTGACCAACAATGTTAGAGCCTTCACAGCCAATAACATCGCGGTTTAAACAACCAATCACAACGTTGGACCGAGACAAAAATACCAACTGACGATGACTTCCGCTCTGGTTGTCAGAAGGTCTGCCAATGTCAACAGCAGCAGTTCTTTTCAGCACATCCCTTCACCCAGACGATCGACCACAACCAGCAACTGTCTATAGTATTGTCTTGTTTATAATTACACTGTTAGTTAACAGTAACTGCAACTTTTACGATTGATTTCCTTAAGGTTAAATATGTAACACTTCTTGTAGCATACACCTTAGTAGAGTAGGATAAACTTTTCCGAGGATCAACTTGTTTGTACTGAGGATTTTACAAGTTTATGGTAGTTTATCATTCCTTGTTTCTTTTTCAGTGTGGGAAAGTGTTGTACTACAGTGATGCCCTTGTTGTTTGGGTCTTCCTCATGACTTTTGCAGTTGTAACAATCGTATTCTGCTTCCTAATATCGGTGTTCTTCTCCAAAGCCAAGTTAGCAGCAGCGTGTGGTGGGATTGTTTACTTCTTGACCTACCTTCCCTACGTTTTTATCTCCATACGCGAGGGAACTGCTGAGATAACTGTGTCTTCAGTAGAAAAGTTTGCGGCAAGTCTTCTTTCCACATCAGCTTTTGGTCTTGGTGCCAGGTATTTTGCCATCTATGAAGAAGAAGGAGTTGGAGTTCAGTGGTCCAACTTGAATCAGAGCCCAGTAAGTGATTTCAAATGTCTCAAAAGATTTGGTCACAAATTTTCAGTTTTATTAGTGTGTATGTTGTGGTTCAGTTTTTTCCTTGGTTTAAATTTTATTTTCCTTTGTTTTCTTTACTATGGTAATGCATGATAATGAGTTTGATACAAAGGAAAATAAAATTTAAACCAATGATAAAATTGAACCTGAACATATACATCTATAATTATGATAACTGTTATCAGAAGTCAACACTACCTTTTGGCTGTTTTATTGTCACAATCCAGAGAACCTACCTGCCCTTCTGTCTCATCCCTTTTGACTACAGCAATGATTAATGTCAGCTTCAAGTAATACAGGAGTGCTCTGTACACTCTTGAAAAGGTCATGAATTTAAGCAGGTATCTTGAAAGGTCCTTGAATTTGCTTAGGATCCTTGAAAAGGACTTGATTACTCTACTTGGTCTTGAAAATCCTTTAAATGTAGTCTTCCTTATATGCCAACTCACATTTCTGGTAAAATATCAGTAAAAAACATGAACTTGTACTTGAAGCAAAATTTAGATCTTTGCTTCAATCTCATGCACCAGTCCTCTGCTGTGGGGCTAAACTATCTGACATTGTATATGACTTAGTTGAGTGTGCTATATGTATGAAAAGGGGATTGACAAAGAGTTCGGATTTCTTGAATAAAACTGTATTCTGGAAAACTAGTTTTGTCCTTTAAAAGTCCTTTAATTTTATTTGTTGGAATTTGCACGAACCATGTAAAGGAATGCCTGTTTTAGTCTTGCTTTTATGTGTAAGTACATGTAAATGTAAGATATTATTATGTTTTGTTTCATCTTAATCAGTTCTCTTGGAACTTCTTTCCACTATTTTGACGTTAAAATTTCTTTCACGCGAAACCAGGTAAACTATTGTGGGAGGTTTTTGTATTTCAGTCTTTCCAAACTGTTTATGTGGTAGTTTCGTGAGTGTGCGTGGCTCATTGCGCCGGGCTCAGTCTGACGATCTATGGCACAAGAAATCACCTTTTAGTTTGTGTGCGTGTGTGACAGGAATTTAAGTTTTGCTTTGTTCCGTGTCCTTTGTGCCAAACTACTGCGCAGCGTTTTTACATTTGTCTCTTCTGCTTTGCTTATTCAGATGAAAGGTGATGAGTTCAGCCTTGCAACAGTAATTTACTGTATGATTATGGACACGTTTATCTACGCCATTTTAGTGTGGTACATTGAAGCAGTCCATCCCGGTTCCTATGGCTTACCTCGACCCTGGTACTTTGTCTGCCAACCCTCCTACTGGTTTGGTCATAATACTCAGGCGTGTCCTAAGATAAGCAGCAGTACATACCGTATGATGACATCGGATGAGCTAGAGGATGCCACTAGGACACAAGGATTGTTGGCATATGAACGGGAACCTGTTCACCTTTCACTTGGTGTTACCATTGAAAACTTGGTCAAGGTAGTGCTACTGTACTCTATGTTTTAGCCTCCCTCCATGTCTTTTAGAATGGAGGGAAGCTTTACAGTGTATACAGGTTTTTTGCAACCACATTGATTAAGAAAAGTTAAGAGCTCTTGAGCTTCCTAAGAGCCTGTTATAAATTATTGCCGTCTGGGTTCATTTACGTGAGTATTAGCACATGGGGTCGTTTAGCTGATGTAGAAAAGGACGAAACGACGACATGCCTAATACCTGAGACCATGTAGTGTCTTTCTTGGTATGCAGCGGTCGCTAGTTGGAATCATAGAGTTATTTAGACAGTACGGTTTGGCCTTAGACAAGTGAAGTTCTGAATACAGGTTGACCGCTAAACTGACTTTGCTTATTAACGGGTGGCCTTTTACTTCAGTTGCATGGATTGTATGGAGGCACAGTAGTGTAGTGTAGTGGTTAGCGTGTCGGACTTCCGAGCAGGGGGTTTGGAGTTCGAGCCCTGATGCTGGCACTGTGTTGTTTCCTTAGACAAGAAACTTTACTCCACACTGTCTCTCTCCACTCAGGTGTATAAACGGGTACCAGCGATACAATGCTGGGGGTGACCCTGGGATGGACTAGCATCCCATCCAGGGGGGAGTAATAATACTCCCAGGTGCTTCATGCTATCGAAACCGGGATAAGCTCCGGCCGTGTGGGCCTTTAAGGCTCGTGTGCACCATTTGCCTTTGCATGGATTGTATAGTTTGACGTCTTAAAACAAAGTGCTAAGTAACAAAGAAAACAGAGAGAGTGATACAGGGAATTTATGTCATACACTAGGTCTACAAGGAAGGTAAAAAGTTGGCCGTAGACGGATTGACGTTAAATCTGTATGAAGGGCAAATAACTTCGTTCCTTGGTCACAATGGAGCGGGAAAGACCACCACCATGTCAATCCTTACAGGCCTGTTCCCACCAACAGCAGGCACTGCATATGTATATGGCTGTGACATTCGTCTGGACATGGACAAGATTCGCCGCAGTCTGGGAATGTGCCCACAGCACAACGTATTGTTTGACAGGTCAGTCCGGTTAATGATGCAAAAGACGAATATACGGGTAGCTGAGTTACTCCTCAATAAAACATTGATTACATTATTCTTATGTCAGTAACTCTTTCAGTACTGTCTTCGGTCATGCCACTATGTAGTCGGTTTTATCTAGTTATGTGCCTACCATTCATAACGTCTGGCCGGACAGAGCGGTTAGTTGTTATCATTACCGGTTTTTGCATACTGCCAGTACGTGCCAGAACGGCGGGAAGATTTCGCACTAAATTCTGCGGCATCCTCGAAAGGAACCTTTTTACTGATCGAATATAGCCAGTCAGTAGTCACCAGATGCATGCGTTAAGTCCGTTTTGTCAATACGAAGGGCCAATATTGTTTTCTTATGGTCGGAAATATTAAAACTGGCCGTCATTGACTGAAGCCAATATCTTCCATAATGCGTGGATCCTATCTCTGTTTGATATACAGAATGACAGTGGACGAGCATTTGTGGTTCTACGCTCGAATGAAGGGAATGCCCAGTGAGGATGTACAGAGGGAAATGGATCAGTAAGTATTGATACCTGCATTGTTATCAACTAGATTGTGTTTAACTGAAATTTATAAAAGCACAAGACCCTGGGAGCATTTGTTGTTCAACCGAAGAAACTAACATTTCATCCATTAGGCGCGGAGTTGTGTAAGTTGGGTATATATCAGGGTATTACCAAGGCGGGCAGTAGCAAAGTGATCCGATTCCGGAGACGTTATAAAGAAATGTTGACTTGCGTCTAGGGTATGTAAGCATGCTTGTGGGAAGGGGGTGGTTATCTTTACTAAATAATGATTAGCTCTTATTAACCGAGCTGGAGGTCTGTATGAGAGAATCTTGACCGAGGTCGTGAGTACAGACCGAACGCAGTGAGGTCTGTACACACGACCGAAATTTTCTCGTCTTCTTTACTTTTTTTGTGTCCTCAGGCTTTTTGGCACTTCCATAAATGATTGAGACGAAAATAAAAGAAATTTGTATTTTAGTTTGCTACTTTTTCAACGCAAAATAAAACCGGTCTACAGATGCCGGTCTAGATGGGAAAAGCTAGACCGCAGTCAATATCGATTTCAGCCAATCAAATTCATGAATTCGTTAGTTCCCAGTCCTTCTGAGACATAGCCATATAATAATGTGAAATATTAACGGATAGTTAGGCACCATGCAGAAAATCATCTTGTGCTAATGAATGCCTTGCTGTCATTATTACCTGTGAGCCAGACTCAAACAACATTTATTGTAACTATAGGCTTGTAATGGACGTTGGACTACCTACCAAGCGACATTGTGCTGTGGAGACCTTAAGTGGTGGAATGAAAAGAAAGCTCTCTGTAGCCATGGCCTTTGCTGCAGGATCAAGAACGATCATCTTGGATGAGCCCACTGCTGGCGTAGACCCTTATGCCAGAAGAGCCATCTGGGACCTGCTTATCAAATATAAGAAAGGTAAAAAAGAAGCAGCAACAGCAGAGCCAATAACATCAAGGCTTTACTGATAAATAGCAAGTAACACCATGGCTTTACTGATAAACAGTGAATAACATCACTGCTTTACTGATAAACAGCAAATAACACCATGGCTTTACTGATAAACAGTGAATAACACCATGGCTTTACTGATAAACAGCAAATAACACCATGGCTTTACTGATAAACAGCAAATAACACCAAGGCTGTACTGATAAACAGCCAATAACACCATGGCTTTACTGATAAACAGCCAATAACACCATGGCTTTACAGATAAACAGTGAATAACACCATGGCTTTACTGATAAACAGCAAATAACACCATGGCTTTACTGATAAACAGCAAATAATACCATGGCTTTACTGATAAACAGCAAATAACACCATGGCTTTACAGATAAACAGCCAATAACACCATGGCTTTACTGATAAAAAGCCAATAACATCATGGCTTTACTGATAAACAGCCAATAACATCATGGCTTTACTGATAAACAGCCAGTAACATCATGGCTTTACTGATAAACTACCAATAACATCATGGGTTTACTGGTAAACAGCCAATAACATCATGGCTTTACTGATAAACAGCAAATAACACCATGGCTTTACTGATAAACAGCAAATAACACCATGGCTGTACTGATAAACAGCCAATAACACCATGGCTTTACAGATAAACAGCAAATAACACCATGGCTTTACTGATAAACAGCAAATAACACCATGGCTGTACTGATAAACAGCCAATAACACCATGGCTTTACTGATAAACAGCCAATAACACCATGGCTTTACAGATAAACAGTGAATAACACCATGGCTTTACTGATAAACAGCAAATAACACCATGGCTTTACTGATAAACAGCAAATAACACCATGGCTGTACTGATAAACAGCCAATAACACCATGGCTTTACAGATAAACAGCAAATAACACCATGGCTTTACTGATAAACAGCAAATAACACCATGGCTTTACTGATAAACAGCAAATAACACCATGGCTGTACTGATAAACAGCCAATAACACCATGGCTTTACTGATAAACAGCCAATAACACCATGGCTTTACAGATAAACAGTGAATAACACCATGGCTTTACTGATAAACAGCAAATAACACCATGGCTTTACTGATAAACAGCAAATAATACCATGGCTTTACTGATAAACAGCAAATAACACCATTGCGTTACAGATAAACAGCCAATAACACCATGGCTTTACAGATAAACAGTGAATAACATCACTGCTTTACTGACAAACAGCAAATAACACCATGGTTTTACTGATAAACAGCCAATAACATCATGGCTTTACTGATAAAAAGCCAATAACATCATGGCTTTACTGATAAACAGCCAATAATACCATGGCTTTACTGATAAACAGCCAGTAACATCATGGCTTTACTGATAAACTACCAATAACATCATGGGTTTACTGGTAAACAGCCAATAACATCATGGCTTTACTGATAAACAGCCAATAACATCATGGCTTTACTGATAAATAGCAAATAACACCAAGGCTTTACTGATAAACAGCCAATAATATCACGGCTTTACTGATAAACAACCAATAACATCATGGCTTAACTGATAAACAGCCAATAACATCATGGCTTTACTGATAAATAGCAAATAACACCAAGGCTTTACTGATAAACAGCCAATAATATCACGGCTTTACTGATAAACAACCAATAACATCATGGCTTAACTGATAAACAGCCAATAACATTATGGCTTTACTGATAAACAACCAATAACATCATGGCTTTACTAATAAACAGCCAATAACACCATGGCTTTACTAATAAACAGCCAATAACACCATGGCTTTACTGATAAGGAGCCAATAATATCATGGCTTTACTGATAAGGAGCCAATAATATCATGGCTTTACTGATAAGGAGAAAATAACACCATGGCTTCATTGATAAACAGCCAAGACCATCACGACTTAAGTGAACGATCACAACTTGAGACAAAGACATCAATTCCATCATGTGACGACACACAACTGACTTGAATCTAATAATGACTTCTGCTGAGGTTCTCGAGACGTCAGTCAATGTCAACAAAAGTCCTTCCCAGAACTAGCTTAATCATATTAGCTAATGTTTGCCCCAAAAGCACCCGGGCTCTCAATCAAACGCTAGAAACAACTACTGAGTCTCTTGGGTTTAGACCATTTACACTATTATTCCATACACATTTTGGACCTCTGTAGTAAGACATGTTAAAAAGACATGATAACAAGACAAACAAGACAAAGGACATGTGATTCGTTACAGGGAGAACTATCCTACTCTCCACTCACTTTATGGAGGAGGCTGACCTGCTTGGTGATCGTATAGCCATCATTTCCAACGGAAAACTCCGTTGTGTTGGTTCCCCTTTGTTTCTGAAAAGTCATTTTGGCGATGGGTATCGCCTGACATTAGTGAAGAAGCGTGACAGGACTCGACATGGATCCGTTACTTGTGAAGGTGCGTCGCCCAAGGAGTTCCCCCCGGGTCTGGAATTGACCGGTTCCCAGAGAAGTGAGTCAACACTCCGTGTCGCGACATCTGGTGAGTCAGCATTGTTTAGATACCGTATAAGCTGGGATCAGTTGTAGTGTGAAACCTCACACGTAACTGCCATTTATGCCATTTAACATTGGGTGGACTGAGTAAACACTTACGTCTGACCTGAAGTTTTACAACATAAACCCCTTATAGCGCTTATTGCCCGTAGGCGATTAGTACTTACAAAGGCGACATATGAATTTTACAATTTCTTAAGTATTTAAGCAATGAGATTAAAAGATTTGGTTTAAGCAACCATAAAGAAGTATATCCTCGTGTGATTCTTTAAATGAGAACACACTCAAAAGGCCCTATGGCCATAACTTTCTGTATTATAAGATGGTTGGTTTAGAGATCTGAAAGGTAGGATGTAGCATTGTTGTTTAAACGTTTAAATATCAATTAAAATGACCTGAAATCTAAATCTATAATTCAACGGTAGCTAGTGCCGTTCTTTCGGCAAAGGTCCGATGTGGTAATATTAAGTTAACTTTCTCTTGTGTGTGTGTGTTTTTTGCCATGTAAAGATCGGTCTGGGCCGTAACTAATACCCGTGGCTCGTTCTGTTCTATTCATAGATATTACAAATACCAACGATGATGATCAGGTGAAGCAAATAACTGACTTCATTAGATCACACGTAGCTGCAGTCAAACTTGAACAGAATACTCAACAGGAGTTGAGCTTTATTCTACCTGATAATTCAGTGAAGAGAGGAGGATTTGAGATGTTCTTTAGTGACTTGGAAAAGAGGAAAACTGAACTCGGCATTGCCAGTTTTGGATTGGCTGACACTACACTGGAAGAGGTAACAGCCACACAGTCTATTGTTGGCTCTTTACTAAAACACTTTACTTTTCTTTCTTTCTTTCTTTATTATGCCACAAATAAATAAATAAACAAGTTATTGAGTTAGCAATTAAATACTGTCATCGGCATGCTTGATCAGTAAAACATGGAAAAGAGAAACATTTCTATTTTCAAGTTAGTTTGTAAAAGCAATAAACCGCAGGTTCTATGGGCTCACGGGCGATTGTTCTTCCAACTTCCCAAGTGGTTTATTACGCCGGTAAACCCATAGAAACTGCAGTTTATTGCTTTTATAAACTAGCTTTAAGTAAAAACAGAAATGTTTCTCTTTTCCTTGTTTTACCGGCACAATAATCCATAGGTTTTTTACCAATCAGCGCGCGAGTAATCAATAATAATGAATAACCTCAGTTAAACCCGAAGAAGTAAATGATGCCACAGTTTGTCAAATTATGCATTTCTATCTTGTGAAATATAGACTTGAATTAACAGTCGATATGATCAGGCAGGTAGGCATATTTAATAACGGCATATTTAATGCTGGAGTGGTTGAAGTTCTGTATCTTAACCTAAGAAATCACCTTCACATGTACATAATACGTTTATTCGTAGAAGTAGATGGCGGTGAATAGGCAATCGTATTGTGTGTCGAAGTTGTTTCAGTCCATACCAACCAGGTGTTAGAGGGCTATCGTGCTGGAGCTCGTTGCTTCGAACCCCGTTCGGACCATCACTCAGGGTCTTAAGTAAAACCGAGGAGAAGGTTCTGCCTTTGGAATGACATCTGTAAATGGTTAGACTTTCTAGTCGTTTTCTCGGATAACGATAAACCCTAGGTCTCGTCTCCCAACTCTTGTTTGTAAGAACTGCGTAGGACGTTAAACAACCCACACACTGTTCGCGAAGAGTAGGGAATGTAGACCCAGTGTTATAGTTAGGCTCATGCAGTTATGCAGTTGTAATTTATATGTCGAGCGTTTCTAACATGAGCCTCTGGCTCGGGAGATTGGGCGACCACTCCCCACTTTATCGACAATAATTAAATAAATTGATCGATTGATTGATTGATTGATTGATTGATTGATTGATTGATTGATTGATAGACTATCATAGCTGTTTGATAACGTCCCATGGATCCTTGTGTCTAAGAGCTTGCCACTGAAAGTTATTCTTTTCAGTCAGTCTGGTTTGTTCGTTTGTTTGTTTTCTTTTTTAAGGTTTTTCTCAAAGTCACTGACGTCGCGTCACTTGATGAAACCAGTAAGTTGGCCACACTATAAGTGCCGCTCTATTTTTTTTCTTAGATTGTATTTCTTCTCCTTCTCTAACATCTTTTTCGGCCTGTTCCCTTTTCTTTAATCTGTGTGCAGTTTTCGTCCTGCACTAAAGCATTTTCTGTGCAATTTCGATTAATTTTTATTGGCGATAGGGTCGACTGGTTACGGACATCACCAAGCCTACATAACAAAACGCTGAACCGCAATCAGTCGTACCTATCGCTGTCTCCTGTCTTAATTGCTCCTTATGCCCAAAATAGCTAATTTTGTATGTTTATCTATCTATTTATTTATTTTATGTACTTAAGTATTTATTCATGTGCTGTATTAACCTTTTCATTTATAACGTGTTATAGACTAAATCGTTGGCACTGCCCGCCGCGATTAGCCTATGCTATTTGCAGGTAGTGTCAATTCTGTATTTTAACGTCGCCATTTAAGTTATCTTTCTGTTTCTTTGTTTAGATTAGATATTTTAAGCTTCATTGGCTGCCTGTGCGCAAGCGTTCCATTTTTAAGATTTTACTTTTTACTTACAAAATTTTAAACGGTTTAGCACCCTGTGACTTGGCGGAACTTATTAATCTTTGTCAACCGATAAGGTGTCTTCGTTCAAATACTGATCACCTGCGGCTGCCCATACCGGTGTTTAGGACAAAGACCTACAGGGGACGCGCTTTTTCATCTTGTGCGCCAGCACTGTGGAATAGCCTCCCACTTGATGTGAGAAGTGCCCCATCAGTGGATACGTTTAAAACTGAGCTTAAAACGTTTTTGTTTAATAATGATCTTTAGTATTTTTTTAATTTTAGAATTTTATCATCCATTGTAAATTAATATATTCCCCTTTTATTGGTTTCGTTATCGTTTTTCTCATTTTTATTCTGTAAGAGCATTGAGATTTTTTAATGTAATGCGCTAGAAATAAATTATTATTATTATTATTATTATGATTATTATTATTATTTTCAATCATTGTAAACCACTTAAATGTGAAATAAAGTTGAGAGATCAAAGTTGAGAGATTGAAAACCAGTAGTAAGCGGTCGAAACATTGCCATCAACATTAAGTGGTTACGTGGTGAGACAAACGAATAAGTGTAAATTGCAACAACATTACTCATTAAATGATAATACTAATCTTTTGCTTTTTTTTTGCGACACACAGCCTCAACAGAAGAATACCAATCTTCAAACTCCTTAAACTCTTCAACGCCATGCGAATCCTCAGGCGGCGATGACAAGTGGGAAAATGACGGTGGACAAGACCTGGAACTGACTGATATGTCTGAGGCTCATTGTGACTCAAGAGAACAGTTACTACAGAGGTCCGAAGCCCAGGAACAAGCTGTCAGCTGTCGTTTTGGTTTGTAAACACTTTTAATCTCTCAGATCTGATCAAAAGGTAGTTTCTTCGTACTATATAACAACAACAACAGTAACGTTTATTACATACAATGTGATGAAAATTTGTCCACCGAGCTGGTTAGTGCAAAGATAAAATTGGTAATTAATATATTTACAATGTCAAAGATTACGAAAGGAAATATTTAATATTTAAGAATAATGTCAGCTGTACACGAACGACTGAATGTTTCTATTATAAGGATTTGAGTTACTACAGTGGAATGCAGATTGAAATTCTATTCAATTGGTTGCTGATAATCTTAAGATTCAATAATATTTGACAAAACGTTTTACTCTAGATGAAGGATATCACAAATATTAAGTTAAGATTCTTTCGAGTAGAAGAACAGAGGGATAGCAGCGATAGGGAATTCATTTAATGCATTTAAAGTAGATTAATTGAACTAATACTTAGACCAATATCATTTGGCAAAATGCTTAATTCCATGAATAATTTCGTAAGTTTTTAGATAAGAGTCTTCAGAAATTGAAATATCGAAAAGTAAACTTGTTATTTTCCTAGAGAATTCGTCCTTTCTAAGAGTCCAGAGCTCTGCGTATAGAGATTTTTTGAAGCGGAGGATCGAGTATAATGAGGATGGGTGTTAAGAATATCTTGAAACTGCTTTTGAATTCTACTAGGCGCTATTTTGTGCCTGACGTCATACATTAAATTAGCTGTGATCTTAAAAAATGAAAATTTCTATGGTAAAACAACGGCTTCGCTAAATAAAGGTACTGCGTGTTGTTTGAAATCAGAAAAGTTAATAAATCTAAGAGCACGTTTTTTAAATTTAGGAGTTTCTCAAGGTGAGACTTACAGGCTTGGCCCCAGGCTAGCAAGGCCATACGTTAAATGTGGTGAAATGAGAGAGCGATAAATGTTATAAGTGTATTGGTTGATACATGATGACGCAAGTCGGATAATAAACCTACATATCGACTTATTGTAAAAGCTACATGATCAATATGGTGTTTCCAGTTTAGATTTGGTCAATAAAGATTCTAAGGTATTTCACAAACACTTTACGCTCCAGAGATATTTGGTTGAAAAGTGAATTTTCTTTGAGCTGGGCAAAATGTGACGAATTTTTATTATTTTTTTTAATATCATATTAATTCATGTTAAAGAAAAGAAATGGTGGGAATTTAGCAAATCATCAACTCAAGGTTTCTAAACGTCAACATCAAATGTTCCAAGTTTTGATGCAGAGAAGTGCATTGCACTTAGTTTGCAGACTTTGTAATTCAGATATTGGGAGTAACTGAAGCTTGCATGGAATTTGCTGTTTATCGATTGTCTTTTAATTCAATTTTTTTTCTCTCATGCTAAATTTGTCTTATTTTTGCATGTAAGGGAAAAGCAGTGACCGTATTTGTTTGGATGTTGCTTTTCAGAAAAAAGAGCAGAATTCCAAGGTGTCGGAAGCCACACAATGACGGGCGTGTCACTAAAATTTCAGCAATTCTACGCGCTAATGGTGAAACGCTTTCATTACGCAAGGAGAAACTTCAAAGGAGTCATATCTCAAATCCTTTTACCCGCCATTTTTATCTCTATTGCCATGGTAATGGCTCTGTCTCTACCAAAGGAACCCGATCAACCTCCCTTGGAACTTAGTCCATCCATGTTCCCGCGGCCAAACTACATTCCATTTTCAAACGAGGCGAAAGGAGTGAATCGTTTGGCAGAGCGTTTGGACAAAACACTCACCCTCCCATCTGGAGTGGGGGCCACTTGTTGTCTGCGATCAGTTAACTACACAGTGAAAAAAAATGTGGACTACAGACTGTCAAAAGAACGTCTAGCTCAGATGTTTGACCAATCATGTGCAGCTTCGATTGATGAAGTTTCCGAGGACTACTTTAAACAGTCCAACCTGCATCTGTCGTATATTTACGCAAATGGATCCAACGTGTCTCATTCAGTGACTCATAAAGACACAGGGAGGGGTTGTTGGTGCTCTAAAAACCGCACAGCTTATGTGTGTGACAGAGGGGCTGCGGGATCACACCCTAAAGAACTTGTTACCTTTACATTAGACACTTTACAGAATATCACTGGTAGGAACATCTCTAAATATTTCCTATACACCACAGAGACCTTCAGGTTGCACAGGTATGTCAGCGGAATCTGGTGACCATTATACGCACTTCTTCGATGTTGAATATTGTCTCCCCGGCATCCACTTTTTTTTATTATTTGTTATGTTTGTCATTGCATATACTGCAAATTATCCTTTTACCCGTTCGTATTTTAATTAGGACACTAGGCGCCTGTAACTTAAAAGGCGAATAACTGAACCAAACCCACTAGAGAAAACTGAAGTTAACTTTGTGAGATAACACTATCGTTCTTTTCATTTTAACAAAATCTTGCGGATTGTTTGAAACCAGGTACGGCTCACTGTCTTTTGGTGAAGTGGTTTCGTTTGTACCTCAAAAGTTGGATAAAGTGAACGTACCGTCTGTCAGGAGACTCGCGATTAGAGAGGCAGCGAAGGTATAGCCTCTGTTTTGTTTACTATCCACATATAAATAAATGGCTTGAGTGCTTTATTATTATTATTAATTTATTATTATTGTTGTTGTTGTTATTATTCAAAATAGACAAACAACGCAACACAATACACCCAGTTAACATTCAATGATAGCATGGATTCAAATTACATTTTTTAATGACTCGCATGAAAATGGCTTCAGTGTTGCTAGGAATCATTGACTTTCCCTTTCCTTCAATTTCATCCTGTAGTCTATCGATAAAGAGACGCAACGAGTTTACATTCAGCTTAGTTATCTCTTCATATAGTCCCTGATACAAACAACAGTACCTTTGGTTGCACCGAATTTCAGAGGCACTTCTACAGAGCAGTAATTGATAACTGCGTTGTCGTCAGTAACGTACGGAAGGCAAATTGGTTACAGTAGGAATTCCTAAACAGCATTCGCTTAAAGAAATTAAATTCACCTCTTTAAGGCTGTGACGAAATTACAAAATTTCTGATTTGCTTCCAAATTTCTACTTCAGCTTTCCAGTGCAGACATCTCCGGTTTCCTTTGTAGACATCTACACGCAGACTGTTACTGTAGCCTGTGTATATAAAAGCTACCCTATATATTGTTACCTTTTCCGTCTCACTATGATTATGACGTTGGAATAATAAAACACCACTAATTTCCATTATCTTTCGTCTTGTTTTGTGGTTTAAATTTTGATTCGTTCACTTCGGACGTTGTTTCCTTCTTTAGTCATGAAATATCAGGTCAGGTGTCAGTGAATCTGTTTGAGTAATCGTGCATTTTTTTTATTCAGGCCTGGTACAATCACAAAGGATACCATGCCTTGCCAACCTACCTGAATGTTATGAACAATGTCATTCTCCGAGCTTCTCTAACCAAGGAAAAAGGCAATCAAGCAGCTTATGGTATGGATTTCTTCTGGTTCATTGCATTTCTCTTTAATCTTCTCATAAGGACTTACTTGTCAAACAGGTTTTTATATATCCCTTATCGTGGATTTGCTTTTCGTCTTGCATTCTGAAGTTCTGTGGTTACCCCACATAGACACTACGCCTTATAACCGAGCCTTCAGTTGGGACTAAAGACCATCAACAACACGACCAACTTTTGTAATCTGTGGGGGGTGGTCTTTTGTATATTGCTGTCTGGCACCAAAGGTTTGTGTTTTTGTTGATCTAATTGATCACTTCGTTTTGTTCTTTAGGTATCACGGTATTCAACCATCCTTTTAACAAGACAGGATCTACTCATCTATCAGCGGCCTACAGGTGAAGATCAACTTGTACAACTTGTAATTGTAGGTGTAGTACAATGTTGTTGCTACGTAAAGACGTCTGTATACTTTCAACCATAAAATAAGAAAGGAAACTTGGGCCTCCTCAACCACTGTTTATGAAAAATGTAATACTTTTGCAAGGCTCAGCCAAACTGGTTAATTATAAAAACGTTAAGGCATAGTTTGGGACGTGGTCCCATCTTTCCTCCAGTGGAGTCTATCGGAGTGTATTGAAGACGCATCTAGTCTATTGGAGTTTCAACAGAACTAGTCGTGAAATATCTCGTCCTGGAAGCCTCTTCCCGGGAAAAGCAGTCTACACATTTAATTGAAGTCCCTTACTGATAGAAAAACTGTGACCCCAGTCTAGTCTAGTCATCTGTATTGGACAACCCTCACTCAAATAATGGTAAGGATAGACAAACTGTGACTCCAGTCTAGTCTAGTCATCTGTATTGGACAACCCTCACTCAAATAATGGTAAGGATAGACAAACTGTGACTCCAGTCTAGTCTAGTCATCTGTATTGGACAACCCTCACTCAAATAATGGTAAGGATAGACAAACTGTGACTCCAGTCTAGTCTAGTCATTTGTATTGGACAACCCTCACTCAAGTAATGGTATGGATAGACAAACTGTGACTCCAGTCTAGTCTAGTCATCTGTATTGGACAACCCTCACTCAAATAATTGTAAGGATAGACAAACTGTGACTCCAATCTAGTCTACTCTAGTCATCTGTATAGGACAACCCTCACTCAAATAATGGTAAGGATAGACAAACTGTGACTCCAGTCTAGTCTAGTCATCTGTATTGGACAACCCTCACTCAAATAATGGTAAGGATAGACAAACTGTGACTCCAGTCTAGTCTAGTCATCTGTATTGGACAACCCTCACTCAAATAATGGTAAGGATAGACAAACTGTGACTCCAGTCTAGTCTAGTCATCTGTATTGGACAACCCTCACTCAAATAATGGTAAGGATAGACAAACTGTGACTCCAGTCTAGTCTAGTCATGTGTATTGGACAACCCTCACTCAAATAATGGTAAGGATCGACAAACTGTGACTCCAGTCTAGTCTAGTCATCTGTATTGGACAACCCTCACTCAAATAATGGTAAGGATATACAAACTGTGACTCCAGTCTAGTCTAGTCATCTGTATTGGACAACCCTCACTCAAATAATGGTATGCTTATTTCTTTGTTTTGTAGGCGTCATAGTACAGACTTGGTGATCGCCATTTTTATTATCATTGCCATGTCGTTTGTACCAGCAAGTTTTGTGGTGTTTCTTGTCACTGAGAGAGCGTCAAAAGCCAAACATCTGCAGTTTGTTAGTGGTGTGGATCCCGTGGTTTACTGGCTGTCAAACTATGTCTGGGATGTGGTATGTGGCTGCTCCCAAGGATTATCTCTGCTTTTCTGTTCCTGTCAGAGCAGTTACATCTCTGATTAATTTTAATTTATTCACCATCCATCACAGAAAAAATAGTAACTGCCCTAACCAATAAGATTGCAGAATTCGTGACAGTGTGAGAGTTGGGTTCTACTACAGCTTATTAAGCATGTTTGCAGGGGGCATTACGGTTGGATTTTGGCAAAAAATGGAAAATTTGTCACTTTTTTTTCTTTGGCTCTAACAGTTCTTGAAACTATCTACTTTTAGAAGATATATGCATTTAATTAAAAATGTCTTTTGCTCGGCCTGAAAAACGAAGCTTTCGAAATGTAGGATTTGTTTGTATTTTGTTTGCTATGGCAACGACATACAAATCAATTTCCAAAAGCCGTTTAACTTTCTTAAAATTGTTTGAATTGACATTCCTCAATTTCCTAAGCCTCTGTAGTCCATTCCAACGTCCAAACTTTCAATAAAAGCCAGGATACAAAGCAGGCAACCGTACACTTGGTTTTGAGCGTCAATGGTCGTTTGTTTACTTTCACCTTTTAGTCTTTTCTTCTATATGTCATGCCAAAAGTTGGCTTCTTCTTAAAGGAAGAGGGGCTTTCGAGGAGTTCAAAAACAGAGTCTAGCTAAAGAGAAAACCGTAGTCATCGGGGTACTAACGTTTGTCGGCGAAGATGAATCACAGCTTTGTCAAGGTGGTAAAAGAAAAAAGCAAAGGAAAACCTAAGAATCCCCTCAAGTGGCAGGCTATTTCATTGAGTTAATTACCTTTTCTTTGTTGTTTTAGACAGAAGTAAAGTTTTACTTGAGTTTTTCCAAAAATCATGTTTTTCGTAGTAATTTTGGTGCCCCCTTAAATTTCTTGTAGAGTATTTAAGCAATTGTCACCAAATTTGGCACAAACACTGTCCTTGTAGTCACCTGCAACCTAATTGAGCAAATTTTAATTTGCTCAAAAAACACTGGTTTTATGAGTTCTTAAGTTAAATTGAAATGTAAATGGTTGCCAAAGTAACGAAAATAGTCAAAAGTCGATAATTCTCAAATAAGTTGCACTTCACCGAGCAAGGATTTACTGTACCAAATATCATGTGTTTTTTGTTAAAAGATAGTTCTCAAATTGAGGGGCAGGAATACAGCTCGAAAATCAGTAGTCTTTAACAAATGGTTAATAATTAACAAAGAGTTAGACTGTGTTATGTGGTTAGCAATGGACTTGCCCTTCATCCTACAAAGTTTGAGTGTAATTGAACGAATCCTTGGTGATATATGCCTTTTTGAATAAGTTGTCAAAATCTTACCCAAAACCAACCGTAATGCCCCCTTAGTCTCATAAGTGCGTTACTGAGTTTCTCATTTATTTAACAATTATTCGCAAAAGGCGACTTCGTCTCGGTGAATATTCACCGATAATAAACTTCGCCTTCTGCGAATAATTGTTTTAGTATAAATACACAGATGATTATTGCAAAAAAAGAAAAGAAAAAGAATTGTACAACACGAAAAAAGTTTATTTCATCAAAAGCGCACGGAACGACTGGCAGCCATTTTTGTTCGTCGAGGTGATTATCGGCTGATAATTCGAGATAGCGAACCAATCAGAGCGCGCGATTTTGTATAATCACCTGAGTGTTTATACTAAAACCGTATATTTATGTGTTCATATTTTTGCAGTGTAACTATCTAATCCCAGCCTGTGCGTGTATTACATTACTACACGTATTCAAGGTGCCTGCCTACTCGTCAGATACTAACTTCCCCGCTGTTGTGTGCTTATTCATGCTTTACGGGTGAGACAAACTTCTGTATTAACTTGACTAATTTAAGTCCGCCAGTCAGCATCAAGATTATCTCCTCTCCAATGTCTTTGTAGTTTGAACTTGTAAGTGTGGAGATTTACTTGTTTCATCATATTAATTTTCTTCAAGTGAGCAGGTACTTTCTCAGACGCTGAATGTTACACTTTGAATTGATACGTTGGGAGAGGATACATCTTTGCAATTACAAAGTTTTCTGGGCTCTTATTTTGCTAATGTTATATATGTTATTTACCGGGCGGTAGGTCCGTATGGGAAAAAACTGTGCCCGAGGTCTTGAGTACGGCCCGATACCGAAGGCCGAGGGCCTTACTCAAGACCAAGGGCACAGTTTTTTCCCATACGGACCGACCTAGACCGGTAAATAACTTATTTATTTTTTCTGTTTGTTTGCTTTTTCTTTCGCAACAATTTCAATTTGCCGCGAATAGCGCGGATAAAAATCCGGACCGTGGTCCGTATCCTAAAAAGCTGGACCGGTTACGAGCGCGCGATTAGCCAATCAGATTCGAGGATTTGGGATTCCGGCCCGCTGAGATGCTTGAGAAAAAAATAGAAAATGTTATTTTCTCTGTAGTTATACTGTTGATTGTCCCACAAATCCTTTGCTTTTCAAGGACATACAGTGATACATTGTGTTTGTGTTTTGTTCTAGTTAGACAGGGTAGGGCCCCTATTTTCTTAGACTTTCGAGCGTGAAGCAAATAACAAGAGAGAAAATTGGCCTCATGAGATCTGAAGGATAGACGCAGGAGATTGTAGAGATCCCGGTATCCCTGGCCGTGTATTCAGTCAATTATCAGTTTTTCCAGTTGTTTTTTGCATCAGGGTTGACAGAGTTGGTCACTCTCTGTGGTCTGCTACAGAGAGTAAATCACACAAATGAAATCTTGTAATATTAATAATAGACCACTCCAGTTAAAGAAGCGAATTTTTACTTTATCTTTTTTATTACAGATGGTCTATCACGCCTATCATGTATCCAGGGGCGTTTTTCTTCACTGAGGCCAGTTCTGCATATGTCTTTATGATTGTGGCCAATTTGTTCGTAGGAGTTACAGCAACTGTCACTACGTTCATACTTCAACTCTTCCCTGATGACTTGGTAAGATTCTTGTTTGCTTTTGCTGACAGATGCTATATATCTATGTCCAATATACTCCACTAAATTCCAGTGGAGTCCATTGGACTTTTCCAATTTCAGTGGAGACGCATCGAGTCCACTAGAGTTTTGGGGAATTCTCGTCGTCAAATACCTCGTTCTGGAAGCCATGACCCAAGACAAGCACACTACACATGAAATTTAGGTCTCTCACGAGTAGATACACTGTGACTCCAGTTAAGTGTAGTCGTAAGCGTTGGACAACCCTTACATATGTGTGCCAGCTTTCGTCATTTTTTTTTGTTTGTGGGTCCACGTAAATTAAATTAAAAACAGTAGAAGCATAAATTACAAGCTAGTTAGATCTCTGTTTTCGTTGTATGCCTTCAGTCTCCTTAAGGTGAAGCCACAGTGTGATTTCACCGTCACTTGATATTGACCACAGACTTCCTAATTTAGTTGTGACACTGATGGCATTTCTGTCTTAAGGTGCTAACAAAGATTCACGACGCCCTGACTATTATCAACCTGAGCTTTCCAAACTACTGCCTTGGACATGGTCTCATGGACTTGGCGTACAACCAGTATCTCACGGAGTATTACACTCAAATAGGTTTGTAACTAATTTGTTATATGAAGTTGAGTAGGCATGCTATGCTTAGAGAAGTTCCTACACTATTCTACTATCACCTTCCTTTGAACTGATTTCTTGCGCGGACATCGTTGTACTAGCATGGGCGTGGAAAGCGGATGAACTCTTGCATCTTGCAATATGGTCAGTGTAAAACGTGGCCCGCAGGTCAAACAACCAGCGGATATTTGTTAGTGGTTTGTCGAGTTCGATTGTTCCGCTGTAGGTAGCTCTGATAATAACAGTTATTGACGTTGACTGACGTTTAGACAATCATTATCAGAGTCAGGTGATTTGTATATTATACACTTAATGTATGGTCCCGAGGGAAACAGTTTGTTTTGTTTTCCCGAGAGCCTGATGATTTTCCTCGACTTCGTCTCATTAAGCATTAGGACTTGAGAGAAAACAAAACTAACTAGTTTCCCGAGGGACCATACATTAAGTGCTTTGTGATATATTTAGACTTTCCCTTAGCAAAAACAAACAAACGAAGAAGGTTCATCTTGTGCGCGGGCAACTGCGCAATTGTATCCCGGTGGGGATACATTTAAATTTGATCGGGGGCTCGTGACCAAACATCAACCAATCACAGTGCTCGTCTTGTTGCGTGAAAGTCTAGATATATAACAACGTTGGTTATTCTGAGTTTTAACTGATATTTTCGCAGGTGAATTTGAAAAGATCCGTGATCCTTTCGAGTGGACGCTGACCACACGTAATTTGACCTGCATGGCAGTTGAAGGGGTTCTGTTCTTTATTTTCACTGTTCTCTTAGAATTCAGGTTCTTCATTAAACCCAGGTAAGTGACATGTGACTGTTAGGATATAAGAATGGTAAAAGTGAACGTTAAGAACCTGAAATGTAAACGGAAACTAGTGTATATGATGTAGCTCATCCGGGAGATCGGAAAACAAAAAGACAGCACGTGCGAACAAGAAGTAAAGATGCCAAGCTTGTAAAGTGTAAAACGTTTTTGTTGTTTATTTGCAAATTCCTATGCAGTGCAGATAACATAATCAAGCTTATGTTTATGGAGTGTTAGTTCGTTATGAGAGTCATGTAGGGACATCAACAAACGTCCATTGTACTTTAATGGCAGGCGCATTCCTGTGTCGAAGGAGCCCATTGAAGGAGAGGACGAAGACGTAGCAGCTGAGAGGGAAAGGGTTTTGAGAGGGGACGCCAAAAATGACCTGATTCGACTAGAGAATTTAACAAAGGTACTCTCTACTACTTTGCTTTTTAAAACTCTTTTCATTACAAACAAATTAAGGTTGCGTTCGATTGACCCTATTCCGGAATGGGAATAAACGGAATAAAATGGAATGTCCGTTCGATTGAGTCACTATTCCGATTCCGGAATACAAAGAATGTATTCCAAGCATTCTGCTCCAGGTAGTAGAATGCTTGGAATAATCCGGAATAATGACGTCACGTCCTCTTCACTTCGCAACATCTGCACAGCAACTGAACAAAGATGGCGGCTGCAAGCGGTACAGAAGCTAGTCAACAAAGTCAGCAAAACGAAGAGTTTCTGCGAAAGAAAGGTTATTGTTGGAGCCGTGAGGAAACCCTTCTCCTTATCTCCATATATCAGGCAATGTCTGAGTATTTCCAAAATGTGAATTATAAAAAAAAACAAGTGTGGGAAATAATCGCTGACAGAATGCAACGCGAGAGCCAGGAGAACGGAAGTTCGCCGCGGTCGGACCAGTGTGAGGGCAAGTGGAAAGCCCTCACACTGGCCTTCCGTAAATGCGAAGATCATAATAACAAGAGCGGAAATGACAGGAGAGAGTGCCCTTTCTACAAAGAGCTGTCAGAGGTCTATGGGTATAGGCCGAACGTAAGACCGTTTGGCGATTCAACAAGACGTCCCAAAACTCCTGAAAAGTCACACGAGGAAAATAATGGAGGGAACAGCCCATCTCCGAGAAAACGTCACTTCAATGATGCAGCGGGGAGCAGCTGTACGAATAAGAAAACTCCCAAGAAACCTCGTCTTGGCTCTGGTGAGCGAAACAGAAATGAGTGTCTGACATGGCTGAGGGAATATGCCGAGGAAAAACGAAGAGAGCAGAAGGCCCAGCGAGAGAAAGCTGAACAACAGCACCGAGAGAAAATGGAGCTTTTCTCTGGAATGTTGAATGTACTCAAGGACTTGAAGAAATGAACTGCAGCACTGACAGTACTTTGTCCATTAATTTGTGACACGATGTGAACATTAGATTATTCAACATGCAAAGGTATAATTATTGGTGCTGTTTTTTTGCATGCCTGATAACAGTGATAATATATTTACAGTATTGATAAATGCAGTTTGATACAGAATTTACAGGAATGAAAAACTTGGATTCAATTTCTACTTACAAAAATAATTATTGAGTATGGATATTAAAATATTTCAACTTCTGGAAATCGTCTATAATACATAATCTGAGCAAAAGGTTGTGATATTGCATCGCAACTGCCATTGCAATTTATCTGTTCCAAAAATTTTTTGGCCAGTGTCAAAGTTTACTATACAATGCTAATGAATGATATCAAGATGTTTATGTTGCCTGGTTCAATTTTTTGTATTCCCTCGTTTTTGTTTTGTTTTAAAGTATGGTAATGTATATTGCAACAGTCATAACTTTGTAAAAACTGAATGAAGACTGCATGTGGTTGTCCATGTATTTGTTATGAACCTTTGAAATGTAGTTTTCGTTTGAGAGTGCAAATTCCTTGTTGTGTTTGTGTTTTGTCAATTATACTTTGTTTCTTGGGTTAATGGAAATCCTCATACATATCGTGTTTAGGATGGGTTTACATTATAGCTTGGAATGAAATAAGAAAGCTTGGAATGAAATCGTGACGACTCGTTGCCAGGCGCACATGCTGAAAATTAACCGGGATCTCCGTGCGCGCCTATTTTCGTCAAATCGAGAAAATTTTCGCATACTAACACTACGACCATACGATACTTCTTATTTACGCGGGGAACATTAGGGTGCCTCCTCGGGTTCCGGCCTCTGGGCCGGAACCCTGCGGGGGCAATAATTCTAAAACAAAGGAAAATAAAAATTGAACCAAAACATATATACAATTAGGACAAAATGGTACTCAAAAAATTACCTTGTCCCTGTTTGGCAATCATTATGTCAAGATTGTCCAAATGTCCAAAACACACATTCCAGCTTCCAAATAATATGATTACTGTGGCATTTACATGTATTACTGCAAAGACAGAGATAATGAAGGTATTCTGGCTTCGTAGGCCTTGGGAAAGGGGGGTTTCATGTGAAGTTTATACCCTATACCCCTGGGATTTATGTTTTTGTTTATCATATAAACAAATCCCCAGGAGTGTCCAGGGAGTTGACCCCTAAGAAAGACAATAATAAATAAGGGGGGGGGGGGGGACCCAAAGCTGCCATGGCTCCACCCAACCAGCACTTGCAAAGTAACCAAGAATGTACAAAACTCTGGTCTTACAAAAATTACAGGAAGGCCCAAGTCTACTAATTAACCAAGAAATCTAGTGTGCCCTGAGCACTTGCGCTTATGAAGTAAGAAGTAAGCTTTTCTAGTTCCCTGGAGACGAAAGTTATTCGCCGGTGCCACCCAGACCAATTTACACCTTATGATTTGACTACTGATATGCAATTTTTGTGGTGGGTTCTGCTGCCTCCGTGCAGAAATTGAATACAACTAGCACTTGCATGATTTCAAATTCCCTGTGGCTACAATGTTGTGTTGTAACAGAAGTTTTAAGATCCCGAGGCATTTTTAGAGATGTAAATGACACTTGTACAGAGTTGAAGGTAGGCTTGAGTTACAGCTGTGCCAAGGGAAACGAGCCTACACTCAAACCAGACTGGACCTGAGAAAGCGGCAGGAATAGAGTCTAGTTGTAAGCATGGCTCATGAGATGATGTTTTACTGTGTAAAGTTAATTAACAATAATTGTTAATTAACTTTACACCACCACTATTCACCAAAGTGGAGGTGAATAGTGGTGGATATTTACCAAGCTGCAAAGTGGCGAGGTAAATATCCACCACTTTCACTGACACTGAGGTGATTAATTTTCCTTACCAAAATTACCTTTTTTTTAAATTTGAATTTCATATCTTGCCATGACAGTTATAGATAGAAAAGAAAAAGGTTTTCAAAATCTTGAAAAGCAATTTTGAGTTACTGCTACAAATCATGTCTCATTTTGATCATGCTTTTAGGACAAATCTGCCAAAATACAACACGCAAGTTTAAAAATGATTTTTACAGCTGAGCTAAGAACAAAGCTGCATGAGCTCATTGCGCTTGTCCTCTGCACCACATCCTGGGGGTAAGACATTTTCGAAACCATTAACCTCCTCCTCAATTTCTCCCATGAAGTCCTCATATGGATCACCGTTGTCAAGACATATGTTGTGAAGGGTGCATGCCACAATTATGACTGTTGCAATATCCTGGATTAGCAGCATGTCCAGGTATTTTAGCCGGCAAAATCTTCCCTTCAACAGTGAAAAGCTCTTTCAATAACCATTCTGGTAGAGGAGTGGATGAAATTGAATCTTCGCTGCTGAGGGGTTAGGTTACCATGATCTTTGAACGGGGTCATCATCCATGTTTCCAAAGTATATGCTGAATCACCCAGGAGATAGGAATCATCTTGGAATTTATTATGCACTGTCTGATAGAAATCTGAGTTCTTGAACACCCTGGAGTCGTGAACGCTGCCAGGCCAGCCAGCATAGCAATCAAGAAAACGCATTTCATGGTCACAGATGGCCGTCAAGTTAACCGAGTGGAAACTTTTCCTGGTTATGTAATTCTCAGGACATTCCTGTGGAGCTCTGATTGGAATGTGAGAGCCATCGATAGCACCTCTCACACCTGGCAGCCCTCTGTGATTCTGAAAACCGTCCATAATCACCTGAGCTCGTTCTTGGGTCGGCCAAACAATAACCTGGCTCGTGAGATTATTTTTTAGGGCTCTGCAAACTCGATTAACGCACGTAAACACGGAGCTCTTTGTCACATTGAATCTGTCAGACACTGATCTTATCGATTCTTGATTTCCAAGCAGCCACAGTGTTATCAACAAGTGCTTCTCTACCGAGATTGGCTCTCTACCTCCATATTGTGGACCAGTTGGGAGCTCTGGGCAGATTCCTAGTTCTACAACAAGTTGTTCAAATGTCTCCACCGAAAGACGAAAATGACTCCGAAACTCCGACAAATTATAACGAGGAACGACTGTCTCTGCGTAGCCCTCTATACGGACCGCTTTTCTTCGCTCTGAAAAGCAAAGGTCGCCACAAAACAGTGGAAGAAAGTCGTCTTTAATATCGTCGTCTTCTTTTCCAGGCTCTTCTTCAAGAAATTCTACCACAGCTGCCAAAATACAGCAAACAACAACATCCAATGTTTCGGCCATGTTTGTTGCAAATTCTGCAACAATTTGTATTTTCCTATTTGTATTTTCCGCTGTCTTATCGTTATATCGCGGGCCATTATTCCAGAAACGGAACAATCGTTTTATTGACGTGTGGACGGAATGGCTATTCTGGAATAATCCGGAATGAATTCTTATTCCGGAATAGGGTCAATCGAACGCAACCTAAATATTAATACGGGCATAGAGGTATTTGCATGGCAGGTTTTATCTTGGACTCACCATTTGAAGGAGGGTTCAAGAATAAGCTTACTACTATTATGTAGTGATAAGACTGAGTTGGTAACACGACGTTTTGGTTTTGCAGGTGTATTTTTCAAGAAAGAGAGGAAAGCACTTGGCTGTGGACAGACTGTGTTTGGGAATTCCCCAGGGAGAAGTAAGCACTGAAATTCTGAAATTTTCATGAAGTGCTTAGGAGAGAAACGTGAAGAGAGCTATCCCTAGTAATCAACTGCGGGAAATAAGGCGGCGGCGGCGGCGGCGGCGGCAGCCCTACGCCACTTTGCTGGCTCATGGGCTAGCTTGCCACCTACCAGTTGGCTCAGTTGGTTGAGCACTGGACTGTCGTGCGGGAGGTCGTGGGTTCGAACCTCGGTGGGACCGTCTCTTAGGGTCTTTAAATTACTGAGGAGAAAGTACTGCCTCTGCACACTTTCCAGTCTTGTCGGATAAGGACGGTAAACCGTAGGTCCCGTCTCACAACCCTTGTTCGTATATATTCGTGGGACGTTAAATGACCCACACACTGTACGCAAAGAGTAGGGGACGTAGATCCCGTTGTTGTGGTATGGTCGCGTGCGTGTTCTGAACGAGCCTCTATAGCTCCTGGACGTTACGTATGTAAATAAAGTATTGATTGATGGATTAATTGATTGCATCCTGGGCTGTGCGGCGCCACAGGCTGTCCACTGTAGATGTCAAATAAACACTAGTAGTGGATTGATCGCATGAAGATCCCTCGACAATAATCAAAGTTTGACGTCCTTTTTTTTTCAGTGTTTTGGCTTGTTAGGAGTCAACGGCGCTGGCAAGACAAGTACCTTCAAAATGCTGACTGGTGATACCTCTATGAGGGCGGGAAATGCTTTCCTGAACTCTCACAGGTGGAAACCCAATGATTTCCTAGAGATTATACCTTTATTTTAATGATTTTTTTATTGAATTATCCAGAGTTTTATACAGTATCTTAAGACACAAAAAATGTTGAAACAAAAACTAAGAAACAAAAACTACCGAGACACATACAAAACACACAAACGTTTACCCAGCTGGCATACTGACACATGACACACATCCCAGCGCAACGTACGTCTGTTTACTTGTTGATTTAATATACGCAGATACGCGGCGCTGGATTCGAGTAGTAAATCTGATTTGTTTTTGCCCATTTCATATTGTGACTGGTTATTCGATCCCGCGATAATTGTTGATTTTGATTTTGTAATTAAATACTCTGATGCCTTTATTATTGGTACTAAGAGGATCAGTGTTGAAAATAACCGCAGCTCCATGTGAATTACAGACAGTTGTTTCAAGCCTGATTCATCCTCCGACCAGTCTAAAGAAAAGTACGAGAAAGCGTTAAAGTAAACTGTTCGTTACTTCTCCTTTTGCAGCATTGTTTCAGAGATGCAGAAGGTGCATAAGTGCATGGGTTACTGTCCTCAGTTTGATGCTCTGATTGATGAACTCACGGCAACTGAGCAATTGACATTGTACGCACGATTAAGAGGCGTGCCCGAGATTGAGCTGCGAAGTGTAAGTTACCATAGTTTCCTGAGACATTGTGTTTTGCAGCCTCTATTATTTGCATTGTTTGCGCTCCGCATTATTGTACAGCGAGAACTCAAGGGACAGCAGGTATCTATAAATTAGAATCAAGGTGCCACACCCCCGTGAGTGATCCAGTACTAAGATCTTGACAAGCGTTACCAGAAACTGTGTATAAGAATATAGTTCGTACATCAAGTCATCTTGTAGTTGTCTTCGAAGTTGAACGCGCACATGCCTTCTGTCATGTTATTTATAATAGGTAGATTACAATTTCGAGTTTCCTATTTCATCTACGGGTATGTTACGAGCTCACAATACGAACTCACAATACGAGCTCACAACATGACCAGCTCCCAGTTGGCTTGATTGCTCAGTTGGTGGAGCACTGCTCCGGTATCACAGAGGTCATGGGTTCGAATCCCGTTCAGGCCTGGGTTTTTTTTTTTGCAGGCTTTAATTTCTCAGCTGCTTAAGTTGTGTACATAACTGCGATGATCAATTAATGTTATTACATATTACTCCGCAATTCAAATCGCCGATAGGCGATTGTTTCTATAGCTCGATAGAAACACGAAGAAAATGTTTACTATTTCTTTTAAAAAAATAGGTCAATGTACGTGACTGACAACTTTTTTGTTTTTCTATCGAGTTTTAGTATAAATCTACTGGTGTTCTATCACAAATGCCGCGCTCTGACTGGCTACGCTACCCACTATCTATTCTGTGATAGATAGTGAGTAGCGTAATGGCGGCCGCTTCTTCACGTTTTCGAAGTGTCCGTGAAGAAGATTTAGACAGTTTACTGGTCGAAGCTGTTCCAGAAAAGACAAAGTTTTGAACGACTAGTAGATTTATCCGAAAACAATTAGATTATTCGCTCTCGATTTCTATGCGTTATCACGCGATAGAAATCTCGAGCTCATAATCTAATTGTTTAATAGAAACACGATTTTTAACCAATCAGCGCGCGTATTTTCCTTGGGATATTTTCTAAAGGTCAATAGTGATGGTTAACTAGTTTTCTATTTAATTCATAGAAGATGAGGGCGAGTGGACAACTTGTTTTAGTAAAAACCATCAAACCAACTACTTTTATGCCAATATTTGGGTTTTTTTTAACCATTTAACTGCATTGTTTTGTTTTCTTATAATCCAGCAAAAATCATCTTTTGCAGTGTTTCTAGTACCTACGAAAATGGGTAGATCAAACGAGTTGATTAAGTAAGTTATACCACCGTAAGGTAAAAAGGAGGTGCTGACGTTTCGAGCGTTAGCCCTTCGTCGGAGCGTAGTACCTAGTTCGTTTTATCATAGCTGTACAATCTTCTTGTTTTTAGGTTGTGTCATGGGCGATTGAGAAGCTTGCTTTGACACGTTACGCGAACAAACCCTGTAAGAGGTACAGCGGTGGTAACAAAAGAAAGCTGTCGACTGCGATGGCTCTGATTGGCAACCCGCCTGTCATTTTTTTGGTAAAGTTTCTTACTATCTGTTTAGTATCTGTTGCTCCTTATGTAACAACAGAGTCACGGTAAATCCTCTGGTGGGCCACCTGCGTGGCGTATTGTTCAAGAAGAGGATGCTTCATAGCGCGGGGTAGCTTATATATTTAGCTTTATGCAGCGTCAGCTGTTGGAATAAGTGATATGATAGCTTTATTCAAACATCGCAATCTTAGGATAAACTTCAATGCTACAGTTGTGTTTTTCTTACTTGTAACGGTTTGTGCATGCTACTGGTTTATAACAATGGCAATTTACGTCACTCTACAGGCACTAAGGAATACTGACTAATCACTGAATATATATATAGTGTAAATAGAAGTAACATTTTGGTCAATCTGATCTAGTGATATCAATTTTTTGATAACATTTTTCTTCAGGGGAGGAGAGTGGCTTACTGAATTTTTCTTCTATGGGGGGTGTTAGGGGGCTTTGGCTTTTTCAAGGGCTTGGAGAGGCTTCATAGAGGATATACGTTAATAACGTTGGTTCTTTTCTTAGGACGAACCCACCACAGGTATGGATCCTCACGCTCGCCGATTCTTATGGAATCTTATTCTCGATATCGTTAAAGATGGACGCTCTGTTATTCTGACATCACACAGGTCAGTTAGTTGCCCCTTTCCTTTATAATTATTAGATTTGGCACAGCATTGTGCAGCTGTTGACGTGTTAGACTTCACATTACGGGCTCCGCGGTTCATACCGTGTTGATGGTACACCTTCTCTTCAGTTTACCTTGTCTTTGTACTCTGCCGAGGGGAATAACAATAATTTCTGGTTTTTCTATGTCTCAGTAATCATAAACTGGAATGGTCATCGGTCGTGTGGGCCTGCCACCACTCGCTTGTGTGCATCTCTTCATTATTTTACCCTCTGATGTCCACCTATCTAAGTGTGGTCCCTTGTAGTTGTTGTGGTTCTAATTTATCCTTGGTTTAAATTTTATTTTCCTCTGTATGGCAACGTATGATAATGAGTTTAAAATAATGGAGCTAAAATTTAAACCAAGAATAAAATAAAACCACGGCACAGCCAATAACCGTGTAATGTCGGTGGTTTCTTTCAGTATGGAGGAATGTGAAGCGCTCTGCACTCGCCTGGCAATCATGGTGAATGGACGGTTCAAGTGTCTTGGAAGTTGCCAGCATCTGAAAAACAGGTGTGTATATTTATCACACACACCACTTTATTTTCTTTCTTTCAGCGCGTTCCAAAACAATATTGCATATTTAGATTAGATTTAGATATTGCATGTTTGTTTACATTTCATCTGTTGACATTAAAACTCCTTTTCTTGCAGATTTGGAGATGGTTACATCCTAACGGTGCGTGTCCAGGGAAACCTTCCCAACTTGGAACCTCTTTTTGAGTTTTTCTCACAGAAGTTCCCACGGGCTATTCTTAAGGTATGTTGCTTTTTTATTGGTTGCATATAAAATCTGGTATCATTAACCTTAACGGTAGTTTGTGCAAGAGGAATATAAACTGGTAGCATAGAGGAAAGTCGACAGTCCCTCAGTTTATATATTTGTTGTGCTCGAGTCAAGCTTTTTAGCATGTTTTCCGTTATGTTAGTTTGACCTTTGTTAATGCATTAAATAATTTGCGTATCACTGCTATTTGGGCGCAATCGTGACAAGTATTTTGTATACCTCCACAGGAACATCATCACAACATGGTTCAGTATCAGCTGCCATCAGGTGTTATGGAGCTGTCGGAGGTCTTTGGTCATATCGAGTCATGTTATGAAGCACTTAACATCGAAGACTACTCTGTCAGTCAAACTACACTGGACAATGTAATAAATTGCAATTCCCGTTGTAAATGCTGTTGTTCGATATTTTCCTCGGTTTAAATTTTATTTCCCTTGTTTTTTGGTATGGTTATGTATGATAATGAGTTCAAAACAAAGGAAATTATCATTTAAACCAAGGATAAAATTGAACCCCAACATGAATATTGTCTAAAATGACTTTCCGCGTATTTTGAAGAACGGTAGGATCGTCACCGTTGCCTACAGGCATGCACGATTTTGGAAGTTGTTCTGTGTCCAGCTGACAATTTGTTTCTATGCTTTTCGTTATTTATTATTATCATCATTACTATTTTTATATCAACTTTTGAGTAGAGTATCTGTTTATCTCTTCTGACGAATATTGTCATGACTTCAGGTATTCATTAACTTCGCGCGACAACAAACGGACGAAAACGAATCCGATGTCGGGCCGTTGCCACATCGAAGGACTGTGCCCAGACTGTTAGTGCGCAGGCGTGCTGACAGACTGCGAGCGTTGTGGTCAGAGAATGTTCGTTTCAGTGCATTGGACGACGACGAAGAGGAGCCTGGGGAAGATGGAGAAATCTGGAGTGTTAATTTCTCTGACCGGGTGGGTAGCAATTAAATAAATGACACTTATTTACGGTAGTTAAGCTTTCAAACGATCTAGGTGGTACAGTGTCTTTTATTGGGAGAATATAGATCATCTAATTTACTGAGGCAAGGTTAGTTGCATTAGGTTATTTGCGCCTGTAGTCCTGTGCGATCCAGTGATATCGCTATCCAGTCGGCTTGTTGTTAGCGTGCAAACATTATTACCCTTCCCACCCAGTTGAGTACATTTTGCCACTTGCTCTCCCCACCAGGAAAGTAAAGTATAGTTTCTCTATTTCCTTTCCAAGTAGGTGAGCATAGTCATCTTTCAGATTAGTGCAGTTTGTTATGGCAGGAAGACAGTTTGGATAAAACCTCCTTATCGAGTGAATTTTATACACGTACTTTTCACTCTAACGATACTGCCCCTTTTGTTTATCTTACAGGCTCGTCTCGCATTCAGTAACTCTATGGAATTATAAAACCACCATTATTTACAAGATTATTCAGTGGGAAATTATAGCGATTCACAAAAGAATGTAAAGGTATCCGTAGAAGGGTGTAGCACACAACTGTTCAACATATAAATGGCTCCATAACTGTTCTACACATAAGTATCATCTCAGGACTGTTGCCTTGCTCAGGGGTCCCAACATACCTTGTTGTTTTGCTTATAGTATATCGGTAGAAGGTTCTTCACCACTCAGGCAGCTGTAAAAGCCGAAGTCTACGTCGTGGAATCCGGCCTTAAGAGCCTTCAGCCTTGTGCTTTTATTTTGGTTATGCCTTGGGCAAGGTATGGGTTTGTGATGTAATAGGTATTGGAAGAAATGCACTTGTTGTTGTAAAATTCAATGTGGGAAACTAAATTACCAAATGTAGTGCGTTTTTCCTTCCAAATACCAGGAAAGGTTGGAGTTAAATACGGGTTATTATTTTTAATAACATTTGATTTTATTTATCATTATCTACTACCTATTATTATCTTTGTGGGCCTATTTTTAAAGGTGTAAGTCTCAGTTCTTTTTATATTTATTTGCACGGAGCGATCGTAATGCCGGAAACAAATTAAAAATGTTGAATGTCGTAAGTGGCATTGCTTTGCCTTGTGTGCTCTGTAGTTTATACGAAGTTCACTACTGGAACTCCTGTTATGATGTATACTGTTGAGTGCAACCTTGCACTTTCAACGCTTATCAACAATGCCAGCATGCGAAACTTGCTCTCTCCGCATGAACTCAGTGCGTCTTGCCAGTTGTGTGGCCACGCAAAATGGTAGGAAGAGCTCCTCGATAATTTAGCAATTTGGAATTAAATATTTAACCTTGCTAACAAATTTCCAACGCAACCAGGGATGGATAGCCTCTTTCAGGGCCTCAGGTGGTAAGAAACGAGCGGAAAAAATATGGGCAGCTGATAAGAAGGGGACAAAAAATGGACCAAGCATTTTTAATGCCCTCCACAGGTGTAGCAGCTCTTGCTTATGTCGCCGATTGGTTGATTTTGACTGGTGCAATCAGCAGTCTGTCACTAAAACTTTGAACAAGGTAGTAAGTTCAATCCATGCGCGGATTTCGAGGAGAACGAGTTGTTCTTTATTAATCCGCTGTCTTCGAGATTTTTCATACGTTGGAGCGCGATGAAAGGAATAAAGACAGAAGAAATGCTGTTGATAAATATGTCTGCGATACTGGCAACACGATTTGCGAAAAGATAGCTGGTTTTACTCATTCTCATTGGCATGGAAGACAACAATGCAGTAAAGGAGGGTTGATGAGAAAGCGTTTTTTGTAGTCTAGAGAGTTGTCTGTCAAGCCCTCGGAGGATGGAACTATGGGATTGACTACTGAACAGGCAGTAGCGCTGGCAGTAGCGTCAGTCATTTCATGGTATTTCATCATCGTGCGACTAATTGTTCATCTGAATGAGGTACATTTGCAGCAGTCTCACCAATTGACAACGTGCCATTGCTCATCTCACTGGAGATAATCATGCATGTAACCAGATTCTTTATTTGCTATGTTCATTTTTGCAGTGCACGTTAAATGTTCGTACAATTAAATTCAAATTACCTAACTGGAGGCAAAATTCCGCAGACCCTAATGACTATAACGAGACATAAATGTGCGAATTGCTATTCATTATTCCGCCAGTTTGAATGTGACTATTGCCTTTTCAATATTCGCCAGTTCTGTCTCCAGCTGCTTCAACTGAAACGGGAAAACAAAGAGAACACATCTTACTCAACTAACAAGACAAAAAGGTTGAAAAAATTCACGCGCTCCCCCCCCCCCCCCCTCCCTACTTTAAATTTCAACCCAACAACAGGACGCATTAGAAAATGGCTGAGAGCATAACATCAAAGCAGTAATCGTTTGTCCTTTCAAACCTTTTCAGTGTTTTGTAGCTGAACTTTCTCTGGCACCTGATGGCAAAACAAACAAAGAAAAGAACAGGTTAAACTTATGTTCCCCTGACCGTGGCCGGTAAAGGGAATTCCAGAAGGAAACTGCGAGAATCGGCACTTAGAACAGTGACTATAGTTAACTGTTAATTACAGTTAGTAAAAAATTCGCATTTTACTACCAATCTTGTCATATTTACTTACCTTATTCGCATAGTCCGGTATTTCCATGGACTCCCGTAACTTTCCCAGTTGTCCATTCAACCTTTCCTTCTTGGATTCCAGCTTGGTGATTTCTTTGGATACGTCCACCAAACCCTACAAATGGGTTCGTACCAATGAATGGTGCTTTAATAGATTTACACCTTCTCTCTCCCCACACCACACCACCCAACTTCCATTCATTAACCCCGGTAACACTAACAGAAAAGTAGAGTATCGAATGGTGATTTACCTTTAATAGCACGTGTCCTTCACCCCTTCTCCTCCCACTTACCATAGGCGCGAAGGTAGTACGTGAAGGCGATTTACCTTTAACAGCACGTGTACTTCACACTTGTCTGACAGAGTTGCCACGGCACAGCCCCGGGGAGGCTTCTCCTCGCACACCACATTAATCCTGTAAAGGAATCAACAAGGCATTTATATCGCAACAAGCCTTGTAATCATTAGCAAATGATATTTAAATTTTTTTGCTTTGTGTTGGGGTTAGCAGTTTTGTTTTCTTTCATGCCAAAACTGACTCCGCTCTATTTCGCGATGCGGAACTTCTTATCATGATTAACTGTGGAAGGTTGGGAAGCTTGTGGCAGTGAATCAGCTCCTGGAAGCGATCTATAGCTTTTGCTTTACTCAGGTTATCAAAGCAATTTTAAGCAATTAATACTTGGACTTTAAGACGAAGGGGCTTAAACGAAATTGAAACCCCACGACCCCTGAAAAGCTACGCGAAACTCTACCTACTGAGCTACGGAGCCGTTCACCCTGGAAGAAGGTCAGTATTGTTAGGTACACCACATATTATATTTGTTTTATATTTAACAATTAGATTATGAGCTCGAGATTTCTATGGGGTGATAGTTGATGAGGCTGAAGGCCGAATCGGCTATCACCTGGGAAATCGAGAGCGAATAATCTAATTCTTTTAGTAAAATCATAATAAACGAATCATGTGTCGGTAAAAAAGATACCAAAATACTAAATGTTCCAGCGAAACTTCAATAAAGCACGAAGACGTCGCCAACCAAGTGCTGCACTCTAATTATACAATAGTGCTTCTGTCGAGGAACTATCAGCTGATATTTGCCCCCGGAAATTTGATGTTCTTAAAACAAATATTTGCCCGAGAAGCGAAGCTTCGAGGACAAATATGCTTGTTACACGGAACAGGCTGACCACAAGTAACTTACTTTTCACTCGAGCTCAGCGTTGCCGCTGTGTCTGTGTATTTGTTTATAGCCGTTGCCAGTGACTCTTCAGAGAACACCACATACACTATAATGGCGGAGGAAGAAAGAGCCAGGCGAGTAAATCTTCAGTGCACAAAGCTGCATAAAGGAGTTCAGGATTAAACAAGGTATCACTCTCAGTCCAAAGAACTCTACATCACCTTCAGGTTTGGCACGAGTCAGATTGTATTCCTGACGAACGGAACGCACAGCTTTCACAATACTTTGCACCAAATTCATCTCGTCTTCCAGAGTTGGGTCTCTCCACGGAAGCTGCAAATAAAACAAATATAAATATTGTAGGTTACAATGAATTTCAGGTCAAAATGGTTCCAAACTAGTTTGCATTGTGTTTTCCTTTCAGATTAATTTCCATAATCCTCCAACAATCTGAAACAAAGGAAAAAATAGTCAAGGACTACACGTGGCTACTGCAATTTAGTAATTTTTATACGCGGTGCACTTCATTTTATAGTAAGATTTGTCAAGTCATAATACACCATGTTCTTCAATTTCTAACATTAACTTGAAAAGTCATTGTAGTTAAGAATTGAATTTGGTCTCTGAGGTAATTGGGTCTGGTGTGGGTGCATCAGTAGAATCCCAGCATCCCTTGCATGTCATGTTTTCATTCTTACTTGCATCCTGACGACATAGTGGCTATCAGACTTTTGGCTAGTAGCCAAAAAACAAATCAAACAAGTTTGGAACCATTTTGACCTACGATATGTACAAATTACTACGAGTCACACAAAGAGCACAGTAGAAAATGGTGCTGTGTAGGTGGGAAATTAAAACAAACATCAAACGAGTCGGCAAAGTAAGTTTTGCTATAGTAAGATGAGCAAAGTGGGTTGACTTCAGGGTGTTCATTGGGCATCGGAGGTCGGAGAATTCTCCGGTTACTACGAAGAATTCTCCGGTCAAATTAAGATATGGAGCGCTTTCAGAATATTCTCCTGTTACTGTAAACAATTCTTCTGCTGCTACAATTCTTATTGAAAAACCCGTGACTTTGTTTTCCAATCTTTAACAGTCTCACGTAAAATAGTATCATTCGCACCCTGTGGGTGGGTGGGTAACCACTAACCTCAGCTGGGTAGGGAGTGACGCAAATACTTGGCGGTGAATTGTCGTTCCTGCGTGGCAGTCTTTGGAACAACTCCTCCGTTACAAAAGGCATAAATGGACTGAGAAGAATAAGACCATTCTCTAAACAAGTGTAGCTTAGGTGAGTTAAGGAACAGAACCACCAATCACCGTACAAATATAAAGAAAACCTACAACAGGACAAGGCTTTTTTGTAGCGCAGGCTGTCGCAAGGCTTTGGAGTTCAATATACATTAACGGTGGACCACAAGTAAAGCCAGACTTGCATACCGTTACGTAATATGGGTGACTTTATGAGATGACAGCTTTGCTTTCCGCCGTCTTTAGATCAGTTCGATAAGTTCTCAGACGGGAACAAACTTCAAAGCGGTACTCACTACTACGCTGAACAAATCGTTTTAAGCTCGACCAGGTAATAAACAATGATTGGAAGAGGCCGAGTATGATATGAAGTATTGTGCAGATCCAGGAGGATGTTACCCGCTGAAGCGTTCTGAAGCATTCGGCTTCGGCGGATAACATTCTACGAGATCTGCACAATTCTTCATATCACACAGAAGCTGAATCCAATGATTGTTTACTATGCATTCAAAATATTTCGTCGTGTTGAAACTGCCCTTTTCTCTTAGTAACTCACTGATATCTTCCTCGGTCTCTCTCTGATATGCCAGCTCCGTGACACAAGTGTCCAAAAATCCATGCTATTATACTATAACTGGCGTTATAATACAAGCCGAGAAGTTTCGGAGATTTGATTGGATGATAGTATCACTATTTCCGCGTAATAGTGGTATAACAAGGTTGCCATGACAACACTGAACACATTACCTTTTTGCTTTTGTTTTCAACTGAAAATGGCGGAGATTCCCGGAAATTTCCGGTGAGGAAATACAAAAAGCTCGCCGAAAAGCGGTAAATAAAAATACAGTCAAAACTATTAAGACGCGGATGAATGTTTGGAAGTCGTGGACAGAAAGCAACGGCCTCAACTCAACGATGACATTGTCAGATACGAAGCGGCTCGTGGTATTTTGGACAATTTTGAATTATTACTCGCGGTATTATTGCCAAATACCACTACAAGTCATGCTATTACCTACACTAAACTGACGAAACAGAATGGGAATACTGACAAATCGCGTTAAATATCGTGACTGCGAAAGAAGTGAAGAAAAAAAAAAACAAACGAATGTCGACAGAATTACAAAACGATCCAGGCTTGTGTCAACAATTTGTGCAAGGATACAGCGTGTTTCGGGCGGTTTTAATGGTGTCTTCGTCGCCACTTTGCATTATCGGTTTGAGGTACTCCTACATGAGAAATGAATCGGAAAAATTCCGATCAGATAACGTTAGTCTAGTATGATTATAATTAATAAGTTGAACTTGGGATAAGCCAGCCACAAGTGACCATTCTCTATACCTGAGAACAATTGATTTTTGTACAAAAGCTGATACACTTGCAGTGCGGATAGGACACGGTCCAAGATTTAACAGTGACTGGGGCTTGAAACTTAACAAGTATAACGGGGTTAGTTTATAACGAAACTGGTGCTGTGTCGGTGGGGATTTGAAACACAAGAAATTGGGATAATCAAACACGTTGATAAAGTAAGTTAGGCAAAAGGGGGGGGGGGTGATTTTTCGAGCATTAGCCCTTCGTCAGGCCAGGGGCTCGAAACGTCAGTACCCTCCCCCCCTCCACACACACACACACACACACACACACACACACACACACACACACACACACACACACTCTTTCTTTTGCCTTGTGGTGATACAACTTACTTTATCAATTTGTTTGATTATCCCAATTTCTTGTGTCTTAAAACCTAACCTCTGGGTCAGGGTTTATCGGCTTTTTACCGATGAGGCCCAGTTCGAGAAAATAGCTCTGTGTTGCCAGTGAAAGACAATAAAACTATGGGAGTACTAAGATGCTGCACCACGTTCCCACGTGAGGAAAATACAACTTCAGTACTCTGTCATTAGAGCATCAGAGGATGAGGTGTGGTCAAGTGCACGTTAACCAGGTAACATCCACTAAGGCCCTTCAGCCTTGCTACAATTCTTTTTCCTTTCAAGCATTTTTGAGTGCGCAAAACTTAACAGTGAATATCGACTCTTACATACCAAGTAAACATCGCAAAGCTCGTAAAGCCAGAAGTTGTAAATAGCTGTTGTCACTGAAGGGAAGTCATAATTCTTGAAGCCTTCATTCGACGTATTCTCTGCATATGACAATCGGCTCAGAATCCAACGATCCTCCAATGTCTCATTGCCCACCATCTTTATGTAGTACAAAAATTAAAGAAAATTAATTGGACCGTTTAGAATTCGTATCTCTAGATTTTGACAGTCAGATTGCATACTATAAAGTAATTAGGATTAAAGCACATTTTGCACACCTCTTCTTTAACATTTGGTTTAAAATCCGTTCCAAGAGAGCCAAGTGCAAACTTTGTAGCATTCCACAGCTTGTTGCAAAATCGCCTGTACCCTTGTACACGGAGCACATCAAGGTTGATATCGCGACCTAAGAAAACACAAATTATCACCGCACTGCAGTTTTACCCATTAACTTACAAAATAAGGGGTAGCGAATGGTCCTTCACAAATTCTGGGTCTCGTATTCTCGTTTTTTAGCGGTTATGTGCGTCTCGCAGTCTCGATTTTTATACGAAAGAGTCTCGCACTCAAAACACTTTGAAGTCTCGGGCTCGCAAAGAAACACGATAGTCTCGCAATTACCATTTGCCGCCGCTAAAACAAAGGGTAAGAGTAATTCTGACCTTGTGCCGTGTAAGCACACAGTGCAAATCGCAAGGCGTCAGTTCCACATTCTGGGATTCCTTCAGGGTAGTCGTCTTTCTGTTAGTCGATAACAAAAGATAATTTAGTACTAACAACAGAGCAGCTAATGACCCACACTATATCTTATTGTTACATATCACTTGTACTGTTCCTTGCTCCATCTGGTGTGCAGGACAAACATGTAACACACAAGATGGCAGCAGGCTCCCCAAAACAACTCAACACTAACCTGTCCTTTTTTAGCTCGTTCGATCTCTCTTGGATCAAGATTACTGTCTTCAAGCACCTTATGTAGTTCCTATCGACATAAAAAAATATTGTGTCACCAAACTTGTATGAACCCGGGCTATGGACGTATTTAAATACAATACTAAAAAGTTTTAACGGTGTAGCTGCTGACTCACTTCAAGTGTTATTCCCCTAATGACATCAACAGGGTCAATAACATTGCCCAGGGACTTGCTCATTTTTCTGCCATGTGCATCTCTCACCATAGCATGCAAAAAGACTTCTGTAAAAGGCAGCTGACCGGTTAGCTTGAGACCGAGCTTCACCATCCGAGCAATCCAGAAAAAGAGGATGTCATGGCCTGTTTCTAGAAGTGTGCCAGGATAAAAGACTTTGTAGTCTTCTGTCTGTCAGGAAAGAAAGAACAGTAAGTACAAAATGAACCCACATAGAAGAAAACAAACTCCTGTAATCTAATCTGCAAAATAGTAAAAAGACACGTTCAATTTGATTTCGATTTGGGTTCTAGACATCTACAAACGACGAACAATTTAATTCCTTACTAAAGCTGGTGTATAAAATTATGTAAGCTACGTAACACTGACATAATAATTATTATTACAAGGAGAAGACTTACTTCATCAGGCCAACCAAAGATTGAGAAAGGAAATAGACCTGAAGAAAACCAAGTGTCCAACACATCTTCGTCTGAAGCAAAAGTTGAGAGCATTAATAAAACATACACCTGTAAAATTAATATACAGCACTGCTACTTTAGATATAATGAGCTGCATCAGTGCAAACAATCGACAAAGTTAATCATGGGCTTACTTAGAACTTAAGCTGTCAAATTTGAAGTCAAAGTAAGCCTAGTGAATACAAGGCACTTACCTTGCTTTAACATAATCTTTTCAACAGCTACTTTGAATCTCTCGGCTGCGTTTTGGCGAGCTTCTTCTTCTGATCGACCACTAAACCAAACAGTACCAATTTAGAAACACTAAAGTTTGGCAAATCAACTGAAAGTTAGCTACAAAAAGAAATTCAATTTCAACCACACCCTTACCAAACCCAGTAGTTGTTATCCATGTCCTGAAAAAAAAGCCACACCCATGTCAACTACATGTAACACTTATAATAATGATAATGATAATAATAATGATAATAATAGAAAGTGTTACTAAATTACCAAAAGTGTACAGTTAACATCGCCTCACCTCCCCTGGTGGGACAGATGGGTCATCAACAGAAACAAAGTAAGCTGGGATACGATGACCCCACCAAAGCTGCCGAGATATGCACCAGTCCCTAAGAGACAAGGAAATGAAGCCAGGTAGATTGGCATTTCAAGGTCAATATTACTTATCTAAAAACACCTGGAATTCCCAACTTACAGTGGTAATTTCAAAAATGTACTGACATTACAACTATAGACAACACTAATAAATTAAAACATCTTTATCCAACCTACAGTTCTCCATCCAGTTGTACCATGTTTTCTCATGCATACTGGGAATGATTTTGAGATCTCCATTCCGAACAGCCTGCAAGTACAATACGTGATGATTAATGTCTATTAAATAAAATGGAAGTAATAAAAAATTAAGAAGCAGAAATGAATACTGGCATAAAAAAATTACCATCACAGCCATGTCAGCCATTTCCTTACAGTCGACATACCACTGTGGCTTGATCAGAGGTTCCACAATGTCTTTAGATCGACTTTGGGAGAAAAAATTAGGTAAAAGTCTTGGTCAAACATTTCAAGCATGATGTCCTTCCTGTGTAACCTGTGCAAAAGGACTTACACTGTACAATAATTTGGGACAGCGTAATTTAATTTGCACTGTGAAATGACTTAGGGTAAAACCTGATTATTGTTCCAAAGTTATGTTACATGTACCAGTTTTGGTCATTGCATCTTACCTACAGATTGGAACAACCATCTGGTTGTCCTCAGTCTTGATAAATAGACCCTGTTTGGTCAGGGCATCCAATACAACTTTTCTAGCACTGAATCGCTTTAAACCCTGTGCAACAAAAAGGCAGAAGATGAAAGCAGATTTGTCTGTTACATGGCAGTACCTTTCACCTAAATCACATAATAAATAGCAATACTAACTGCAAATAGACTTCATGATCAAAGACACCAGTCTACAAAAAACAGTTTTTACAAGCAGAAAAGCAGCAACACTTGTGTCATAAAAAATATTTTGTTTTGCAATACTGGTCTGAAGGAGAAAAGATTCTATGAACTCGAGAAGAGCATGGAGAATCACGATGTTTGGAGCCAATGTTCGTCCTGCTGTCTCCTAGATGCCAACTAGAAGTTAAGTAAGTTATCACAAGGTAAAATAAACATTTTTTTTTTAATCATAATAGCAATATGATAAATATAGACAGTCCAAGGAAATGCTATATGGAAGGAAACAGGATAAAATCCTCACGACGGCTACCCCGTTCCCATGCTCAGTGATTAATACACTTGTTACTTACTGCAAAGTGTTGATACTCTGGGTAAAAATCCTTCACATCTCTGATCAATCCATTGTCATCAATCATGGTTACAAAAGGCAGGTTATGTCTCTCACCAACTCCATAATCATTATGATCATGGGCAGGAGTAATCTTCACAGCACCTAAATAAATTTTTATGGTGTTGGAAAGTGTTTTTTTGAAACTGATATAAAAAGGTAAAAAATGTTATATGTATGATATATAGCACCTACTTTTGATGAATTATTACTAATAAATCCATGTAGTGGTTTAGTCTTGCTCAATGATAAACACAGTATCCTAGCTGTAACAAACCTGTTCCGAATTGAGGATCAACTACTTCATCACAAATAATTGGTAGTCTACGGTCGCAGAATGGATGTTTAGCAAACTTGCCATGAAGGTGCTAAACAGTAGAAATAAAAAAACATTATAAGTTAGTCATCATTCCAAGTAATCACAATATTTCGATAGTCAGCTTTTCAAATGGCCAAAATAACAAAATGTTATCATCTGATTGTCATTAACAGCACTGACAGTGATGAAATTCTATAATTAATTTCACACAACTATTAAGTCCATAATATTACTTTATTGGTAAGACACTCCTTCTTGTACTTCCTGGAAAGATAAACAGGTGACACCCATTCTCACCTTATAACGTTCATCATTTGGATGGACTGCAATGGCAGTGTCACCCAACATAGTTTCCACACGAGTTGTTGCAACCACCAACTTCTCATCTGCAGTGCAAAATAAGTCAACAAAAGTTCACTATGATTTTAAAGTGAGTCTGATAATGCCATTATAACTGGGTGCAAATATATTGCCCTGCTACTGCAAAATCAATGCTGTGTCTAAATTAAAACCTCTCTTAATTACTTTGGCAGCTGCAATTGCTCTTGTTACCTGAATCTTCCACTGGATAAGCAAAGTGAACCAACACACCAAACTCTATTTTATCTTCATAACCTGGCACAGACAGCAGGGTTCTACCTGGTAATTCCCTTTTGTCAACCTGACAAAACGTGATACAAACAGCAAGACAATAAGTTCAAATTATAGATTCAATGGGAATTTATGTCCACAGTGCATACAGTGTACAGTACCTCAATATCAGAGATAGCAGAATTGAGTGTACATGACCAGTTAACCAGTCTCTTGCTGCGGTAGATTAAACCATCATCATGCAGCCTCACAAATGCTTCTTTGACGGCATTACTCAATTTCTGCAACATTAATCAGAAATAACTGATTTTTAGTTCAGTCTATCTAATTGTACTTACATGGATTATTATGAAAACTGGCGGTTACAAGCTAAAGTGAAGTTAACATACTGGGTCCATAGTGAAGCAAGCTCTGTCCCAGTCAACCGACACTCCCATCATGCGCAACTGTTTGTAGATCCTGTCGCCTTTTCTATCATGAAAAACAATCACAGCATAGAATTGTATTGTATCAAATACCTTATAGAAACTGTATTTATTCTGATTTCACACATACAGGGCTCGACATTGCGACCTGTGGGGTCGCCAATGCGACTAGATTTTATCCACTGGCGACTAAGTGTTCACGCCTGGTAACCAGGCTGGCCCCAAGATTTTTTGATTTAGTTTTAAAATGTCTTATTGAGTTCAATACTCTGATACTTTCGTGTTCGCGTATGAAGCCGATGAAATCGTTTGTTGAGGTTTATTAAAAGACCTTTAGTGTATTATATTCTATTTTTTTCCTGAAGATAATTTTGGCGACTAGAATACTTGTGCTGGCGACCAAAAATGAAAACTTGGAGGCCAGGTGGCCCCAAGATTTTTTTTTTAAAGTCGAGCCCTGACATAATACTATTATCTACAGTTTCAAATGTGGGAAGGTTACCATTCTATACATTCAATTAAATTAACTGGTTACTTGCAATATATAATGTGTTGTCATGTAAGATGACTGAATTCATTATATTTGAGATCTGAGATTTTGGTTGACTACCAAATCAAGTCAATAATTTTCTGTAAAAGGTAAAATGTAACTCCTGCCTTGTTAATTGCTGAAATTCTTTTCACTAGCAATGGATAAATATAACTTCAAATGTAGGTCTTACTCATTCTTCCATTTCCAGATAGCCTCCACAAACTTTTCTCTACCCAAATCATGTCTCGACAGTCCCTGTTCTCTCATCAGTTTCTTTTCTACTACCACCTTAAAAAAATGACAAAAACAAAAATGGACAGCAAGCATATATCAGACATAATTATTGTTTAAGCTTAATGTAGATTCTCCACACCTTGTATATGTTGTGGTTCAATTTTATCCTTGGTTCAAAATTTATTTTCCTTTGCTCCAAACTCATTATCATTAAATTACCAAACCAAGACAAAAGAAAACCAAACTTAAACAAAGGATAAAATTGAACCACAACATCTATACTTGTGAATTCAAAAGAGAAATTATAGTTATAAAGTTCAACCTGATGTCATGCACGTACAAATTAGTTTCTTTAATGTACTACAAAATATTGGACTTTAAGAGCATGTCAACTGCAACAAGTAAATCATAAAAATTATTTTGATTATCACAGTACCTGTGTGGCAATACCGGCATGATCGCAGCCTGGGTTCCACAGGGCTGTCTTACCAATCTGACGATTCCTACAACAATTACAGAACACTGCTCACTTAGACACTTTGCTAACGGCTTCATGGATATGTAGCTTATGTTAAATCCCCAACAAATCTGGAGTCCAATGAATTTAACTTACCATCTTGTGATACAATCCTCTACAGCATTGGTAAGCGCATGACCTAAGTGAAGAGAGCCTGTCACATTTGGAGGAGGGATGCACATCATAAAAAGACCGTTTGGGTTGGGCTCCTTAAGGCTCTGACGCTGCAACAGTTAATTTGAGATGAAACATTATTCTCAACAGACCACTGCACTCCCAAAAAATTGGAAGCACCCAACTAAAGCAATTACAAACACAAGTCTGAACACTCCTTACCCCATACTCAGGCTTAAAAAATCCCTGCAATGCACAAAAAAACAAGAGCCATCACACCCAAATTTGTACATAGATGTCATTAAAAACAGTCTTAGGATAAGTCAATAGTATTGAGGACATAAGTACAACACTAGAACCTTGCTATAACCTGGACAGGGCTGGAAATAATTTTCGGACATTCACCGGTCAAGATGACCGGCCAAATACATTTTAGCTCGGACATACCTCGTTTCTGGCCGGACAAATATAACATGTAATTTTCCCCTAAATTATATACAATATTACCCCCCCCCCCCTTTAAGCAATAGCATTCGCTAACAGTAACTCCTTTTTACGACAAGTAACAACACTGCTGTCGAATTCAATTGCAACTCGGACTCTACTTTTTGCTAATTGATTTGAATGAATTGATTGTTACATACAATATTACTTACCTCAGTTCGGGATGGTATGGTCCACGTTCTATTCTTAATGTTATTGTAAATAATTAACTGATGAATTGCTGTACCATCGCCGCGTGTTGCTTCACTTAGACGTACAATAACATCGATTTATGTTTTGTTCTGAGAAAGTCAACTGTATAGGAGTACGAGTGGGCCCGCCGAAACACACTCTGTTCCCACTTACTTTACAGAGGTATTGAATGTTGGGTACCTACGTTTTCTGGACACGAGCCACTGCAAAGTTACCAACCCCTCGTTTGAGATGCTTCCTTTAAAATGCCCAATTCTAGAAATATTACTTCTTCAGGATTGCCAAGAAATTTCTCAGGAAAGTTATATAACATCTCCCTTTAAACATCACGAACATCTCAAGCTTATATGTGTGGCATACAACCGAGAGGCTCTTTCTCCGCATTGTGTTGTTGAACTGTTGAAGTACACTAACAGTAAAGTGCTTTTAGATATTCGAGGGCATCACTTCACACAAGAAGACTTCAATCACCTCACTCGGAATCATTGCGATGCATTCGAGAGAATCAAACGTGTTGAAGATTATCAACACATGCTATGTTAATTCAGCCATATCGTAGCGTGCAGTTTGCGTTAGTGTAATTTAAGTGGAATTCACATTTTTTTCTGTAGCACGTTTCTTCACCTTTTTTAATTAGAATGTTTTTCATTAGCATAGAAAATGAATGAGTGTTATTCTCTATACGCAGGCAAACGCGAGAGAATCAATGAATGTTGTACTTCGCGCATTTGATGTTCATTGTTGTCATTGTTATATAACCTTTTGTGTTTATATTACACACGCTGCATTGTAACACTCCGAAAATGCCACAGCAAATAAAACACGGATAAACTTGCGAAGAAGTGAAAGATTGTTTTAATTATAGTTCCTTTAAATTGCACTTTGATATTCCGGGCTTTGGAACTAAATTCAGTTAGTTGTATGCAGGAGGAAACGGGCAACTTAAAAATCACTTAAGGGAAAATATTTTTTTAGAGACCGGAAGTTCGCGAACCCCGCGCCCGATGTCTGTTTCAATTCGTGAATTGTAAGTAAACAACAGTTTAATTCAGTTCAGTTCTACTTCATTTTTTTAGATCAAAGTTCCGCAATATAGCGAGGTGTATACCGGTAGTAAACAACAGCATAGAAACTTTAGTTCATTTCAATACGATCGAGTGTGACCGGTCAACTTGACCGGCAAGGCCAACGTTTGACCGGTCAAATCCCCAATCAGGCCGGACATTGTCCGTTGACCGGCCGTTATTTCCAGCCCTGCCTGGATCAAAATTTGTGATCCAAGATCACATGGATCATGGTGCATTAAAGGACCCAATGATTTGCACTCTGGGCAAGGATTCATTGGTTTGATGTCGGATAAAAAAAAATAGATCTGGATCACGTCAAAGGAATGCACCCGAATGGTACCATAATAATTAGGTCAAGTTTTCTGTAATTTGCACCTTCTGATCGACCAATACTGCAGTCTCTAGGTCAGCATGATTAGTGACTGAGCCCACTGACTCACCTGTTTCTCCCACCAAGGATACCATGCAGCTTCTACATATGGGGGACTGTAACTGTCTGGCATTGTACCGCTCAGATCTGCAGGCAGTAAAATGATAAAACTTTATTTTTTTTTCTCAAGCATCTCAGCAGGCTGGAATCCTAAATCCCTGAATTTGATTGGCTAATCACGCACACGTGACAAGTCCACCTTTTTAGGATATGGCCCAAGGACCAGATTTTTTTCCCACTGTAGCAATTTCCTATCACCTTTCTTACTTTAAAAAGAAGACATCCAAAAAACAAAAGTAAATTATTTACTGTGCTAGGTCAGTCCATATAAGAAAAATGGTCAGTTCATATAGGAAAAACAGTGCCTTTGGCCTCGGACTGTACTCAAGACCTCGGGTACAGTTTTTTCCCAAACGGACCTCCGACCCAGTAAACAACACATATGTATTCAACAGTTGTCATAAGCAACTGCAGTCTTAACAGCAGTCTGTCTGGTGCTGAAAATAGCTGCAGTTGTTGACAATGAAGAACATTTTAACAAACTGGTTGAAGTCGTACTCAGAGTCAAGGAAGATACATAAACACTTTAGCTCAGGCTGTTGAAATATTTAAAGTTATTGATGCAATGATTAATGAATTAAGTTAGAAGCAATTAAAATTATTGGCTCACGCAACTATCTGATTACATCAGATTGATCACAGCTAACTGTCTAATAACAAGTTTGACACTGCATTATAATGATAAATACAGGCAATAGCATTTGGGGGATAGAAAATAAGTTTTACTTACCTTTCTTTTCACCAGGTGCTGTGAGTTTGTCATATGTGATCACTTTCTTTGTGTTTTCTTTTTTCTTGTTCTCTTTCTTTTTCTAAAAGTCAGGAAAAGAGAGCATTATTTTAAATCAGCCATATCCAGCCCAAACTAGCCATCATTTTCATAACTTTAAACATCACTTTGAGTTTTCCAATATTTTCTAACAATTTCGCTTTTTTCAGGTGGGGTTGGTTTACATTGCATGAGATAAAGCTCTCATTTAAAAAAAACTTTCAAATGATTTTAGTAGGGTCCAACAGTAGATTCCATTTAACAAATATATGGAATAAATGAGTTATAAAAAAGTAAATATCCTTCATGAAAACATTTACTCCAATAAATATCAAAATATTCTTTTAATATCATGTAGGTGTTATCCTTAAAATTCGTTCGTTCTGCTAACATAAGCAATACACAGTCATATTGGTGCAAGTTTATGGGTTGTACGTGTGAGGGATTCGAAAGAAGCAAAAGTCTAATTATAGGCAATCGTATTTTGTAAACATAAAATGTCAATTTAACCAGGTAAGGTTAAGTACTAACCTGGTTCTGGTTTTCCATGCTAGCTGCTTGTTTTTCTTTCTTCTTAGCAAATTTTTCCATCTTAGCCTGCTTCAGAGCTTCCTTTCTTAGCTGGTTGGCTGTCTTTTCAACCAGGCCATTTTCAGGAGGTTTAGCCTCTTGATCCATGGTGCCGCAAATTTGTTTGCAGAGAGCTCTAAACTGCCAGCCGTTGAAAAGCGATCGGTAGCTATTTTTGTACAAAATCCCAGAAACTGATGAAATCGGCCGGGAAAATTTCATGAACTTTCCACGCCGGCTTCCTACATAAATAGATTTCGCTTTTAAGGGTTTATGGGAAGAATCCACTACCTCGTACTCAGACTCCACTCGTGCTCCCAAATAAAGTGAATCGTGGCGGGTGTTTCAATTTTCCCGCGGTATTCGTCCTCCTGGGTTTCGCAGCCCATTTTTTTCGAAATCCCACTTCCAGTTCTTAAATTCCATTCCAACAGGCAAAATTCGGAAAAAATATCTCAGTTCCAGTGACTTAAATCCCATTTTACCCCTTCTGGACCCTCGAACATTAATTCCTTAAGCTATTAATTTTTTGTAGTAACCTTTCTCCAAAGAAGCTTTTTAGCTTCAAGTTATGACTTATTGGTCTTATCTTGAATCGGAAATATTAAAATTTTGCCAAATAGTTACTTTGACCGACCACACCGGTACTGCTCGGTGCGAAACCAGCCAGTACGACACTTACTACAACATTATTGTACAATAAGTGAGATAATTCTCTATAACAAGTAGTACTTGTTACACATGAAGCTTTTTTGTAAAAAAGTCAGAAAACAAATCAGAATATAATGAATGTGAAAGCTAGCGATGAAACTCAGAATTGTGCTGATTTCAGGCTCTAACCTCAATCCCCATGGCCTGCCACTAAAACATCGAGATTATAACTTCTCAGACAAGAAAAATCAACAAAAAGAAACAGAAAGGGAGACTGGGATGAGCCATCGTTGAATAGACGTGTTCGAAAGGGCTCCGCTAAATTGTGCAATAAGCTTCCCCCAAAGTTAGTAATAAGACCCGTATTTCGCTCTATAATCCCAATTATGGCGATGGATAACAATGACCAAAAAAAAAGAAAAAGCAAAGAGCAAGTAGTTCTGACGCTGAAAATGATACGGACGACTATGGAATATCAAACTCTACTTGGAAAATTAACAGTCATCGAGTCTTGATAGAAATTGATAGCCTGGGACTGAACCTCGTTCAAACTAATAAATACATAACTGACGTGAAGAGTTCCCTGGAGTTCACGCTGAGTGAACAAGAAGATCTGGCAGATTAACGAGTAAGGCACTGTGAAAGTCATCAAGCTGCCCATAGTTAGTTAGCTATGGTCTGCCCATAGTTAGTTAGCTATGGTCTACCCATAGTTGGGTTAGCTATGGTCTGCCCATAGTTAGTTAGCTATGGTCTGCCCAATGGAACGAGCTCAGTAACGCAACAAACATTTACTGCAAAAGTTGGAACCTCGTTTTTTATCGATTTCTGAATTGCTAGAAGAGGACTGTACAACGCTGCTTCGATCCATTGTGACAGAAAAACTTGAAGTACCTAATGAAGTTGTTCTACACATGAATTTCTGCGGCGTTCGCCGCCTTGGGAAACTCAGCAGGGGCAGAGTGAGGCCTAGGTCTGTCATCGTTTGCTTTACCTGTCGTGTTGACAGAGATATGGTTTGGAAATGCCACTATTGCTTAAAAAATCACGATATTTCAATGGGGGAAGACCTGCCGAAAGATATTTAGGTCACCAGGGAAGCAAGCGAAAGCCACTGTGTTAGGCGATAGGCAGATTGTCAATGGAAAACGCTACTTCCACTTTCATATTCCGAAGTCACGGTCCGAAGTCATGGTTGACCACGGTTGATAGACAACCAGATGTCGGAGCATCATAGGGGAACACAGTAAGTCACGACGGAATTGTTAATGTCGACCAGCAGAATGATATATAAGAATCTTTGAAAATGAGTAAGACTTCAAGTTAGTCAGGAAACCTTGCAAATTTTTATTCTGCGTATTTTATTATATATACAGCTATATACAATCATTCATTTTTTTTCAAATGAAGCGATGAGAAAGCCTACTCAGTTCCATTACTAGACTTGCTCCAAGTCGACCTCTCGCAACCGTGTTGAGCGTGAGCTTTTAAAAGGCCCAACCAACCCGAAAAAAATTAAAAGGACTTTGAGAAAGTCTATTTCATTACCTGAACGACGTCTACTAGCTCTAGATCTAATCCCATGACCGTTTATACGGTGCGTTTTAAGGTCCCTCGTTGTGCCTTTTTAGTGTTCTGTGTGTGTTTCTCGTGTATCGTTTGTTTACTTGAGTCATTAACAACAACCCCAAAACTACTACTAAGGAAAATGTCGTGCCAAAGTCCATTGTTAGGATCATTTGTATACTGCTGCTGGCGGGTATGGTTTTCCATGATAGCTTTTTTCAACACGTTTAACAAGTATACATGGAACTTTTGACCTCAAATGCCAGTCTTTAAATATAAAAGGCTTACACAAGTCGTTAAAAGCCGTTCAGTATTCAGTATTTTTAATTCATATTCCTTCAGGAAACACATCGTGAGCTCAAAATAATATGCAGTCCTTTGGGAGACCGGCTAATTGGGGTGGCAAGGCCCTTTTCAGCCATGGTGCCACAAATAGGGAAGGTGCAATGATTTTGATCAGTCCCAAGCTAGATTGTAACGTGGAAAAAATTATGTCTGAAAACAAAGAAGATCTGTCATTGCCGACAAAACTTTGGATCTATCGAACATCATTGTTCAAGCCAAACAGGTGTGTTTCTTTAACCCATCGGGGACTGGGGGGGAGGGGGGTTTTCCCCTCATTTTCAGATATGACACGAGTATTTCCACTGTAATTTTTTTTTAATACGGTAAAACCCCATGAACCCCTACATTTTGGAAAAGAAGAGATCCTGCACTTTCTTTTAGTACTAAAATATACTTACTCTGTCTTAAAGAAAAAATATGAAAAATCCAGAAAAGCAAAAATAAAGGTTTTTTTTTTCAAAACTTTTGAGTTTTGGATGATAAAATTATTTGGTACATGGATTTGTCTTAATATCAAGTGCTATATCTGTAAAGGCATGTCTAAAGCACCCAACAGTAACACATAATATATAATATAATAAAATATTTTAAGTAGAAGTGGATGCTTAACTTAAATTTTCATAAAGAAATTAAAAACCAGTTCTCGGTTCAGTTCAGTCTACCATTATTATAACATAAGAAACATAACTTTGCTGTGCAAGCAAGAAGTCATAAATATTTATCTTGACCTCCTCTGTGGAGGTCTGCCGGGTCCAGCTCTGCCTGTTACATCTTTGAGTCTCTTAGCAGAATTATTTCTGTCCGGATCATCAAAGAGATACTGTTGTAACGTGTGGTATCGATGAAAGCAAGGTGCTGGACACATTTGGACTTGGCAAACTGCACACTCATAGACTGTTTCCACCCGATGTACGTGTACGTTACATTTTCAAGTTGTGGAGATGACCTTGCGAGTTACGATCAAGGTGGCATTCTTGGCGCTCGAACCGGATGGTCTCGCTCAAAATCAGCTGGTAGACATTATTAGTGAATAACAGTTCAAAATAGTTGAGACAACTCCTGTTGTTTTCCATTTCTACTGTCATACCAACCTCTTCATTGAAGTTTCGGTCTTGTGGGGTTCTTGTCCGGGATGACCATATCAGATTTGAGTAGTCACGATCGTCAGCGACCTCACAATCAGCGCTTTCTTCTTCACTTTCATCAGCAGATTCTTCTTCGTCGCTACTATCGACATCCGAGGGGGCTTCGTTGTCAGAATCCACGTGGGCAACACAAAGAAAGGCAATGGGAAGATCGTCTTCGTCCACAAAAGTCAATCCAGTCGCTTCTGCAACCGCCATTTCGAATTATTTCGCTAGCACATTTCACGTTAAACATATGGCGACGCCATATTTAAAAGGCCGACGCGATATAAACAAGTAACAAAGTGAAAAATAAGTCAAAAATCGTATATTTTGAGTTTCGAAGAGCTGTTTTCACACAAATGAGCCTTATTATATTAGCCAGCGGTTCAACTACATATTCGTACCCATTCCCTAAGGAGAGACTGAAAATAACAACAAAAAAGAGGTGACATAATTTTCGACGTCTGTGGACGTCGTTCGTCCCCTAGGGGTTAAAGAAGTACGGCGAAAATGAGAATGTGATTGATGGCAGAGACTTAAACTGCGCTTCAAAAGAATTGGATAAAAAGGCTGAAATCCAGTGGCAAATTAGTCGAATTTGCAGAATAACCGGCCACTTGATTTAAATTTGTCGGAGTCGAATAACGAGGCCTATTACACTAGACTCTATAAATGTTATTCATAAGTATGTAAATGAAAGTTGCCGGGTATTCTGGAATTTAGCTCAATGTAGGTTGGACTGCTTACTGGTTTCTGAAGATCTGAGTGATCGGATGTCATCATGTAAAATTACGCATGCACCCCAAAAAAATCACTGCAATTTCAAGGTCCAGGCTTTTGTATTCTTAACGAATTTTTGTCTCAATACAAATATCTTGATAAATTCCATTCCACATGAGCATGTTAATTGTAAGGTATGTACATGTTTGTTCGTTATGTGTATGCATGTTTATATGGTCTCGTAGTGTATAAGTAGTATTGTGATATACCTGGACTTTCATTCAACAAAATGAGCATGGTGATTGGTTGATTCTTGGTCACGTGCCCTTGATCAAATTCAAATGTGTTCAGACCGGGATACAATTGCGCAGTTGTTGCCCGCGCGCCAGTTGTACCGTCTTTGTTTGCTTGTTTTTGCTAAGGGAAAGTCTAAATATATAACAAATCACTAAATGTATGGTCCCTCGGGAAACTGTAGTTAGTTTTGTGTTTTTTTCCGAGTGTCCTGAGCATCAGGACACTCAGGGAAACAAAACTGTTTCCCTCGGGACCATACATTAAGTGTATAGTGTAACTAATGCAATTTTACGGCTTGAAAGTAGTCATAATGTTGTTACTGTTGTAAGAAGTAATCAACCATGTAAACTGACAATTTTCCAATAGAAAAAAAAAAAGAACAGAAAACATAAAAAGAAGTCGTGCTATTTCCTACTTTGACTATTTAATGAATTATATGTCTGCATAGGAATTCAATTTGAAAGTTCACTGAAGTTTGAGTAATTTTATGCTGTTCAGTTTGACAAAGCTTAAGTTGTTTTCTTTAATTTCTTCTTAGGAAGTGGTTCCTTTACATTATTTGTCTTGTCATCAAGAATGTCCACTACAGTACATTGAGGAAATAAGTAAGTGGCTTAAAAGAATAGATGTACAATATTGTGGGGATGTTTTTTTATATATTAACAATCAGTTTTCACTCTTGTAAACCAGCGACAAACAACAACCCAGAGTGGCAATGTGAAACAATCACGTCGAATAACAGAGTTCATGCTAAATTTAATTTTCATTGAAGGCTGATGAAACCAAGAGAGAATGAGCTCTCTTGATGAAACCTGGTATTTACCTTATCTGACAACCCCCCAACAGTCATGAGGCATTCTCTGCCGCCGCATGTTTCAGTCCCACTCGCACGGAACACGGGATATGGTGTTCTTTTCAGTAAGTCCAATTGAAAACGAGCCATCCTGTCTTGACAACCTCATCTAGTGAAATTAAGAAAGCACTTTATTTCTGACAAGTAATGAGCTCCTGTTTCTGATAACTTTCTCCAAGACAAGGTTAAAAAAATAGGAGGACCCCATTTTACTTGCGCGATAATACTGTTTGTGACTTACTTTTATTAAGCTAACAACCTTCCTTTATCTTACACTGTAGTATTACTTTGAATACAAAAGAAAGTCAAGCTGCCAATCGGCGACTTATTGCTCCGCCATGATCTAATCAGCCAACTGTGTAAATAGAGTAAATTTAAATTAAACTCGGATCATAGCTGAAATATCTGTATTACAGTTACCGGGGCAGTCTTACCAGTAAAGAACACAGTTTTAATTCTGTGGGAAAGCTGCTATATATATTATGCTGTGCACATGGAGAACATCGTAACTTGCCGGCTCTGATTGAAACGTTGGTCGCTGTCAAAAGGCATTGCGTCCTGTTGCCGACTACAGATAATGCAAGCTGTGTTACGCATCATTTTATTTAAACATTTGCTAAACAACAATATCATACAGCGTAAATGGTTTGAACCAGAAGTCAACTTCACTCTAAAGGTGATTTCCGCTTATTGGGAGAAACGTTAGTCAACGTCAACAGCATTTAACTACAGTTATTTTGAGAACCACAAACACTCAAACAAACAATTATGCTGCTTTCCTTATTTTATTATTGTCTAGCTTTCAAAACTGAAATATCCATGTCATGGTAATACTCACCCTTATTGGTCACCACGCGTGCGTGGTTTACACAACACTAATTTTCGATACCGCAAACTCCATGTTAAGGAACCATCTATAAACATGTTGCAATACCAACTAACTACTGGGCAATTATTCATTGAACAGGTCCTACAATGCATAAGTAGGAATAACATCCAGGCAGCGACTGAATCATTAAAGGAGATCTCCCCGCGGCCAAAGAATGTCTTATCGAAGCGGGATGGGACTAGGAATCAGTAAACCAGGACGATGCCAAGAGAACTGGGAATGAATTATGAATGGTTTAGTCCTTTTGACAAATATGAAATTTTCATATATTATCATTCAAGTCCTATTTTGTTATCGGTACTGAAAACTGTCACTCAAACTCTACTTCAAACTGTTTTGAAAGTAACATTTCTCAGCCTCATACAAGACACGCTACTCCTGTCTTTGTGGATTTCCTTGGCTTCTACACTTAGAAACTGTGCACCCCCTGTGCACTCAGTACATCATTGACCACATGGAGCCCATTAACCCTTTTCACTCCCAAAGTGATCAATATTTTTTTTCTCCTTACAGTACCAATTCTTTGTCAAGCAAAAAGGTTGATAGGAATTAAAAAAACAACACCATTTTACGAATACGATATTGATCAAAAATTAAACTTCTTGAGTAAGATAGTTAGAACGTCGAACAAGGATGTAACGAAGTATATTCCCTCACAGTAACGAGTGTTACTGTTAGTACAATAAAAGAGTCTGAGGTAAGCCGGCCTATTACAGATTGTTTCAATTGTCTTGCTGGCCTATGCCAGTACCAGTGTCGGGGCTCAATACGCGTACGGTTCATCATGTCATTCAGGGCTCCTAACTATGTTCAGGGTGCAGAAAAATCTACTAGTGAAGGCTTGGTTGCACAGTCGAAAACAACAATGGACGCTCAATCAGAGATTCTAAAGATCTGAGTAATCTTTCCCTGTGGATTTGTTCAATGGTTAAGCCATTGACATTAGACGATACTCTTTCAAGAAAAAAATGGCAGGCAACAGTGTTTTTGATGGACCTTTGCATCATTACCTCAAACTTTCTGCCGTTACCCTTGCCTCAAAGATACGACAGCTGGAGATCTCTGTCGAAGAACTTGTTAAAGTATTCATAGGGCGAATTCAGGATGTGAACAATAGTATCAATGCTGTGGTGGCTGACCGATTCACTGATGCTTTAGAAGAAGCAAGAGAAATTGATGAAATGCTTCGTGAGTTGAGCGAGGAGGAACGAACTAAACTGAAAGAAGTAAAACCTTTCTTAGGTGTTCCTTTTACTGCAAAGGAAGCTTTTGCCGTAACTGGTTTGCCAAACACAGGTGGGCTGGTGGCCCGTAAGGACTGCAAAGCTACAGAGGACGCTGTTGTAGTTCGCCGCTTGCGTCAAGCAGGAGCCATCCCCCTGGCACTTTCAAACTGTAGCGAGTTGTGTATGTGGTGGGAGTCTGCAAACCGTGTCTATGGTAGGACATCAAATCCCTATGACAAGTCGAAAATTGTAGGAGGCAGCTCAGGAGGAGAAGGAGCTATTATAGCGGCAGCTGGTTCAGTGTTTGGAGTGGGATCAGGTGAGAGAGAGGCACTACCGGAACCATATAACAACCTATAGTCTGTGTACACCACCCTAATCAACATCTTGAAAAATGGACTGAGAAGCTCCCTGCCTCTTGTTTTCCTTGAGAGGAGTGGCTGCACACAGAGTACTATGCGGCAACTTTATGAATTTATCATGACAATCATTCCCATTTTATACAGGAAACCATAACCCCTTGTTGTCAAATACATGCAGCTACATGTTCTTAAGCATATTGTAAAGTCAAACATTGCTTATTCTAATGAGTAGCTCTATGTGTTGTTCATTGTCACAGATATTGGTGGAAGCATAAGAATGCCATCATTCTTTAATGGAATATTTGGGCACAAACCCAGTCCAAACATTGTACCCAACACAGGACAGTTTCCAGATGCATCTGGTAACAGGGAACAGTTTTTATGTACTGGTCCAATGTGCAGATTTGCTGAGGATCTTAAACCCATTCTGAAAGTAAGAGCTAATGTGACGACCAGTGTGTTTCATGGAACTTATCCATAGTAAATCTCAACCAACACAGAGTAATAGAAGTGTCTCAATACACATCATATCAAAAATTCTGATGCATGTTTATTGAAAGTGCAACAATTAACCAAGAGGTGCAATATTTACACTGGTAGGAAGTTATATTATCATTGCTTGAAATATGCTATTGGTATTTACTGATTTGGCACAAGAACACATCAAGATCATTCTTATAAGTAATGGTAACAGGACTGAGTGGAGTCCAATTTGGTCTGTAATCATACCAGTGATCACAAAATTGGATGATCGTGCAGTAGGAATAAATATTCACACAAATTTTGAATGTTATGGAAGCAAAAGTAAAACATTCTTGAAGATTGTATTGTGTCGATGATTGATCGTGATTGGATAATTTGTATGCAAATGTGTTTGGATGGCCATGGTTTGAGAAGTCACAGTGTAATCTTAAAAATTACAATTTCCAAGTTATGAAAGAAAATATTGTCATTCTTCAAGGGAAAAAAATCTTCATTTTGAAGGAAGCCCCAGTTTGGGTCTGTACATTGTTGCTATGGTGACTGAAACCAAAGGTTGTGATTGTTTGATTTAAACTACTACATTTAATGTGATTGGTGGCTCATTGAACTGTCTGATAACAAACTATCTGATAACAACTTGGCAAGTGAATTAGTGGAAAATAGGAGTTTTTTAAACCAATCACAATCAAGGAAATTATAATTTTTATGATTATAGTAATACCGGTAATTTTTTATTATCATTGATTTAAACAAAACAATCATATTATCCTCTTTGTCAGCCAAACATAAATAATCTTGATAAGTTAATGAAGATGGTGAATTTTAAGCTTGGTAATGAAACGTGACGGTGAATTAAAACAACATGACACTAGCGTGAACTGAGTTCATATATGACAAGTGCCCTGCATACTGCTAGGATCAACGCTATCAAAGTCATCGTCAGTTTGGATTTGGGAGGTCATTGGTTTGATTCCTGTCGGGGACTCAGAATTTTTCTTTGTCACACGCTTGTGTCATGTTGATTAATTCACCTTCACATGAATAATCTTTTCATAATGATTCAACCAATTCCCTCTTTGATTTTCATTCAGGTTATGGCAGGAGAGAATGAAACTAAAATAAATCTACAGCAATCAGTGGATGTCAAAAGGTTAAGGTTTTTTTGTGTTGTAGATGGCTGTGGAGGGAATTTTTTAGTTTCAAAGGTTGATCAGGAACTCATCGAAGCTCAACAGTTTGTTTCACATCAACTTGAAACAAAACTTGGGATTAAAGTCGAAGCCATTGAAATTGACAAATTTGCACATTCCCTGGAAATCTGGTCATCAATGATGTCCTCTGCAGCTCAGCAGTCATTTTGTTTTTACATGGGTAATCAAGTTAGTAGCATCAACCCTTTCTGGGAGTTTTTGAAGTCTTGTTTTGGTTTGTCTTTGCATACTGTTCCTGCTATTGGCCTTGGAATATTGGAGAAACTCGAGTCTCTGCTGCCACATAGTGTGTCAGACTCATTTATCAGGATGGGGGAAGAACTAAGAGTAGAACTGGAATCCATCCTGGGTGATGATGGGGTGTTACTGTTCCCCACTCACCCCACCCCTGCTTTGTACCATAATGTCCCCCTCTTAGTTCCTTTCAACTTCTGTTACACAGCTATTTTCAATGTTCTCTATCTGCCTGTGACTCAGTGCCCAGTTAGACTGAGTAAGTCAGGTTTACCTCTTGGTATCCAAGTTGTGGCTGCCAACAACAGGGACTACTTAACTATAGCTGTCGCAGAACAAATTGAAAAGCTGTGTGGTGGGTGGAATCAACTGTACTCTCAAAAGCAAGGAGTTTTAAATCAAGGACTGAGGAATCATTTGGAAAGTGGAGTATAGTTTTCAAAAAGTACAACTACAAATTTATTGAGAGGAAATATTTAATTTTATAATAATCTAAAGGATATGGGCTTTGGTTTTGCATGGATCTTGACTATGTTGCTCCACAAGCATCTTTTTACTTCTTGTTATTTTAAAATACATAGTCCCTTAGTATGGTTGTGAGAATGTAGTAGATTGTTGAACCTGGGAAATGTTCTCTTGTTAATGGAAAACCATTTACCCATAGCATATAGCTAATAAATAATACAAAAGACCATTCCTGTAAGGAATGAGAATTTAAAAGTTGATGTAGTCCAGGTTTTGTGCAAACATCAGGATAAAGAGTGTCGGAAATAAGTCCAGTTTGCAGCTTTTTCAATGATTGGTCTTAATGCTGACATTGTGATGAGTATGGCCTCTTCAGTTCTTATTGTACCACTGCCTTGTCCTGGGCAAGTGTTCACATAATGATGAAATAGAAGAGATGGGTCCGATATGAAGAGCTTCTCATCTGATTCCAGACTAGCCTCCAAGCCCTTCAGTCCTCCAAACACTACCAACAAATGCCTATGGAAATAAAGCAAAAGACTTAATTTAAGATACTAAAATAGTCAGCAAAGTCATTGGGCAGTGAATCAAATTGGCAAGTACTGTTGGAAAAGCTCAGTTAACAGACTTAACACTAAACGAACAACCCCACAAAAGCTAAAAGGGTACAAACCAGGTTCAAAATAATAATTTACTTTACATCAGTTCTAACACACTTTTAATAACTGACTGATTTTTATTTGCTATACCTAAAATTTGGAAGTTTTACTTCTTGCACTGAAGTTCCTCTTTCTGAAGTCCCAACTGTTACATCATAGCCCTCTTTGTATGGACTCTGTGTAAACACAGCTCCAAGTGAAGGTGCCAAACGAACAGAGTAGCCCCAGTACACTCCATCTTCAGTCCTAGGGAAATTTGGAGACACTACCACCCCTGTGTAAAACTTGGTTCCTAAAGTAAAGTAGAATCAAGAAGATACGGTAATTGTTAATGCTATCATGGAATCCAAATGTTTTACAGTGTACCTCAAGTAAACTGGTCATCCATTTTTAAGTACAAAACAAGGTTGCTAAGATGTTGAATTCAAAACTGTTATAAGTGTAGTTTACTAAATGAGCAGTGCTTTATCAAGTATAAAACACAAGGCGTAGCCGAGTGTTTTATACTTGATAAAGTACGAAATGCAAGCTTATTGAATTGGTTTAAAAACTTTTTATGTAGATCTATTCATTATTCATTATGACTATAAGTTTACCCTCGCATTTCTCCACGAAGCTCAGTCACGTGCAATGGGGAATACTGCAGACACGTAATAAAGGCTCAACCTTCTTTCCACAATGTCAAAGTTGATGGCAGATGTGTCATATGTTGACAAATGGTCTCATCTTTTCTATGCTCAGACATACAGACCCACACACTGTTCATGGTAGATCCACTCACAAAGATGGCGTTTGTAATGAGCGTATATTTCAAGCGGGTCGTTCAGCAAACTCAAAATAGCAAAAGTCTTACCAGAAATCAAATGAGTTATCAATGAACAGAAAATGTGGACAGAATGTAGCTACAGACGACAAAACATTTACTGATAAAGACAAGGTGCCTCCTGATCAACCTCTAGGAAACAACAACAAAGATGCCATGTTGGCTTTCATCAGAGCTTTCATCAGAAATGGCTATGTCAGATATAAAGACACTCATTGAACATTAATTTCCTTTGTATTCTTAAAGTAAGCTTGACATAGAACCACATATGAAACATATTTTTTTCAGGACTCAGCTGACATAAGGACAAAAACTGGTACCGTAACTGCCCAGAGTGTATTTTTAAAGTGCAGTGCTCTGATAATTTCCGAGTAATATGTAGTAGGTCAATACCTGGGTTTGAAGTATCTCCCATTTTGACTGTAACACGGATACCTGGTTTGAGGCTTTTGTCAATTCTCACTTCTTTTCTCATGCCAACATTCACAAATGAACCACAGCCCTTCTTCACTGGTCGATCAAGCACCACCCCCTCCCTGTATGGCACAATGTCATCTGCTCTCATGTGATGTGGGGTATCTAGAGGGTTGAGAACACCTACAGTGGATAGAGTAGACAGTGACATTCACATCATTTATTGTAGCTGTAAATTCCAGGAACTTGTTGCACAATCTAACCACTGTTGAGCATCAATAACATTAACAAAATTTTAAGTTATTTATATGGCACCAAAATCTCAATGGTGTTTTACAAAACAACTTCACAAACAACAAAATTTTTGTTAAATTTTAAGCCTCTTTCCTAATTACCTTTTAAAGGTCTACAAAAGATTATAGGACTGCTGAAGTTTACTTCACCTGCGTACTGAAGGTCAGGATGTTTTGGGAAGAAGTTCTTTCGGAGGTACTGTGGGCACTCTAAATATTGTAATATTCTGGCCAGCAAAACATTTGAATCCGTGTTCTTATGTAATCTTCCAAAATCAGCTACATCTGATCTTGCCTTTCCTGACTCGTCAAAAATTACAATTTCATCCACACTAAACACTGCAAGAGCACGTGCTATCTGCAAAGAAGGATAGAACATACAAATTTCCTGATTACCGGAGCTGAAAGACTTTGGGGTACCTTACATGTATGTGGTAACATTTATAAACTTAAAAGTATGATACCCAAGGATTAAAATAAACGATTGTCCTGCCGATATTTGGTGACATGTACTTGAAAGCTACACTGTGTACAGTCTATTGTTTTGAAAACAAAAAGTCATTCCTTGATGTTACCATGGTTTTGCCCCATTTTATAATTATTTGATATCATTAATTTTCATAATCAATTCCTTTTGCCCAAGATGCAAAAGATCTGATGTGATGCAGAAAGTTTATTATAATACGAACCTGGCCTGCTAAGTATGTCCTTAATTCTGACGACTGAGCATTGCTCAGGATAGAACCAGGTAGAGCAATACTGACTGTAAACTGGCGACCTATAAATATTATAATTAACATCTGAGCATAAAATAATATCCAAGTTGGCACTAGCCAGCCTCTTACATGTAGACCCCCTTGTTGACTGAAATACAAATAATTATAGTTTCATGACAAATTTAATGTTTTCTACATCCATATCTATTAATTTGGTAAAACTTGTTACAGACCACACTGACTATTAAAAGAAACAATCATAAAATATATACAATGCTTGGATAAAATTAACAAACAGGATAGTACATATATAAAAGTAAGTGAATCATAATGTAAAATAAAAGTAAGAAACCTGGACACTATCAAGATTTAAACTTTATCAAATGTTACTGGACAAAATGTCTTGCCATATGGGTCACCATTCTTTTAACGCACACTCTACATTGACCAAGAGTTATTTCAAGCCCATGCACAATATTATAGAGAACTTCATACACAGGGAGTCTGAAATATTTTAACGTTGACTCTAACCTTTTTTGCTACTTGGCTCCAGTACAGGTTTACCTATTTTCGAGTCTGGAATTGTTTCTTCCTCTGTTTGGGAAAAACTTCTTTTCCTCTTTTTCTGTTTCTTTCTTCCTGCAATCAGTAATGAAAATCATGTGCATTTCTTCTTTTCTTTATACAAAAACCCTCTGCATTCACCCGAGAATTGGTAAGAGAACTGAGTTATATTAACACAAAGTGAGTCAGAATTAGATTACAAAGGAAATATATTTTTGACAAATTAAAACAGGCAAAGATTTAGACATCGCAGTCGATAAGTGCATCATAGCATTCTAGATCTATTTAGTGTTGGATGCTTTCCGACCATCAAGACTCATCTGCACCTCAAAGTTGCAACGTGGAAATACCCCGTGATATAAACAGTTTACTAACCTTCCTTTCTAGATTTTTTTGGATGGTTAATAACTACCTAATCGGACAACAAAGAAGCACAGTTCAAGTAAATCATTTCCTGACATCAATAAAAAGCTACAACTCGCCTCACACTCACTTCGTCCGCCATGTTGTTATTTAATAATTTTGACTTCCCAATGACCCTGGATACCGCTCATGACCTCCGAATAGAACCGCGTACACAAACATCGCGGAAGCAAATTTTCATGAGCTCATTTCTCTAGATTTGTCCCCGAGTTTTTCTCTTTTCACGTGGACAACTTTCGTCGCAGATTTGTCGTACTTAAACTGAAAGTATACGCCCGCTATATACTCCCGGATGCCAGGTCTCGAGAAAAGTGCCGAGTAAGTATACTTTTCACGAAAAATAGGTAGAATGACCATGGGAGAAGATGTCTGCTAAGCCAAACACGGATCCATTTTCGTGCATTTGGAATTGTTGCCGGTTTTAATTTGCCCCTATTGATCCTAATGTTTTAGAGAGAAGCCGAGTTGGGCTGACCTTGTAGAAGAAGGAGAAGAAGGTAATTTTTGTTCTTATTCAGTTGTTACTGTTCAGTTTTACAGTATATGGAAATTGGGATAATCAAACAAGTTATTAAATAAAGTAATTTATACCACCGTAAGGTAAAAGGGGGGTGCTGACGTTTCGAGCGTTAGTGCCTCGTCGTTCGCTCTGACGAAGGGCTAACGCTCGAAACGTCAGCACCCCCCTCTCGGGCTCGTGCAATTTGGTTAGCCTTCGAAAAATTTACTCGTGCTGATTTATCCCAAATTGCACTCGAAATCGTGTGATTACCTATACAAACTATCCCTACAATAACAGTTTTTAATGGGTTTCTTGTTATTATAGCATATCATTCACTTATTCAAAATGTTGTATTTAAATCTGGTTCACTGAACCATCATGAATGATAAAAGCTTCCTTTTATAACTGATAAAGCAATGTTTTTTTTTGGTTTGTAGATCATATTCCGCCTTCATCAGAGGTCATAAATGGAGATACAAAAATTGTAACTGAGTTCAGAAGAAATGAGAATGGAAAACTTGAAAAGGTATTTATGTATTCCGATTCACATAGATACAATTTATCCTCGGAAATCTTAAATGGTAATAGGACTTAACCCTATTTTTCAGAGGAAACAACGGTAAGATTTCCGCACAGGTCCCTACTTCATTATGCATGCTGAAGCTGTCTTGTCTGGTGTAATGCATGTGCAAATATTTCTTGTGTTCGAAGAATGAAATAGTATAGTTACAGAATGCATAATGAAGTAGGGACCTGTACAGAAATCTTACCGAAACAACCCTGGAAATTAAATTTTTAACACTGATAGCCCAAAAACTAAAATGTTGTTATGGAAGAGTAAACCAGAATGCTTGCGAGTTTGTACTGTGATTGGTTTGTTGTATATTGTAATATCCCACACTGCTCCGAGATCTTATATAAACCTGAACCTGAGTGTTCCTTTTCTTCTTACTTCCCTAGTGCACATGTAGCTAATTATTATCATTTGTACTGATACTGATGAAAACAATATTATGTTTATAATGTTCTAATCAGTTTCATTGAGACTCAATTCTGCTTGACGTATTGCTCCAGTTTTCTTTTCCTTGCAGACTAAACTAACTAGTGCCCTTTTTCTATTGACCTCAGCTTTTAGTTGAAGACTGGCCTAGGCTTATTTTCACACCCTGTTTTGAGTTACCTGTTTTGAGTTACCTGTTTTACTCTTTGTCATTCAGTTTTTGTTTGGCTGATTGCAGAATTAATGTTTGAATTTTCACAGGTTGTCAGGACATTTAAGATTGAAACAAAGAAGGTGTCAAAAACGATAGCTAGAAGAAAGGTACAGCAGTGATATAACCTAAAAGTAGTTTTTTTTTTAACCAAGAATTTGACTTCAAATGAACATGCTTTAGGAGTGTATGAGCAGAATTTCTCTGTATACATGTATAGTTGGTAACATTACAATAGCATGATGTAATTTTGTGATTTCAGCTGTGGAAAAAGTTTGGAGATGCTAAAAATGATGGGCCAGGTCCAAACCCATCAACTACCACGATCACTGATGATGTCTTCCTTATTCTCACTAATAACAAAGAGGTAAATTCTAATCTGATAACTTGAATAGTGGCTTGCACTATTGACCAAGCTTGTTCATTCAAGATGGATGAATATGGGCTGTGTTCTTTCTTCTTTTGTAGCATTTTTATTGACCTCCACTGTTTTTCAGTTTACAAAAAGGTAAAAAAAAGAACTTGGGCAATATGCAGTTATTATGACCTTTCGCTTGGTCAATATGGCATTATGTGCAACTATTAAAAGACATGCCACTCATTGCACATGCCACTCTTTTACACATAACATTCAAAGCTACAGTATGACAAGTTCTGATCTCACTGGTATTGTAATTCTATTGTTTGAAGTTTATCTAAACTTAATAGTCATTGAACAATCTAACCAAGAATTGACTTATTTAGGACCTTCAGCAAGAAAATGACGATCCATTGAAGAAACTGGGCCAAAGCACACAAAAGATAGTTCAATGCCGTATATGTAAAGGAGACCATTGGACAACAAAGTGTCCATATAAAGACCAGCTAGAGGTTATTCAAGCACAAGCAAAAGAAGATGAAGCCAAACCTACTGGTAAGTTTCACATTAAGTTATTACAGTAACCCACATGACTTGAATAACTACAGCTTGTCCACATTCAATATTCCAAGTACCATATTATTCTAGAAAAGCAAGGGTAACCAAATGGACAAATCACACTGGCTTCAGTAGTATAAATAGGAACAGCAGTTTCCAAATACGTGTAATTTTGGCACTTGGAAAATATTGAATCTGGAAAAGCTGTGAATGCAAATCTCATGTTTCAAGTCTTCTGGGTTTCTGGGTATCACTGTTTGCTTCCTCTTGTTTGTTTGGTTAAAACATCTTGATTTGACTTTAAAAATAGGAACCTTTTTAAGTGTCTTACCACCTGCTGTTTTGTGCAACCATGCATCCTCTTTTTGACTTCTCCAAACCTAAACTGGCATAAAACCAAAGAAACTGAATTCTTTGCCTATTGGCAGGTATTCCGTCATGTTTGTGCATGTGTGTGATATTTTGCCTACTGTTACATAAGAAAAGCTTATCAAAACTACGGTGTAATGGTATGCAACAATACTGGTCACCCAGAGTGGCTTTAATTGAGGTATTAATGTTGATTGAGATAGGATACACTATATTTCATTGCACTCTATATTTTATTAAAACGTAATTAAGGATAATAAGTCCAGGATTTCACATTTATTTGTTATAATGTAGTTGACTGTGTTATTTTGTCTGGTTGTTTATATGAATGATTTTTATCTTTACATTACATTTCCTTCTTACTCCAAAATGACAACAGTAGCTGAACAGCCTTCAGCTTCCAAGACTGGAAAGTACATTGCACCTGGACTGCGAGAGGGAGCAACAAATAGAAGGGGTGAAACTATGCCACGGTCACAGAGAGGTAAGTGTAGCAAAATGTTGTACTCTGTGTTATTGCCCCCGCAGGGTTTTGGCCCAGAGGCCAAAACCGGAGGAGGCACCCTAGAGTTCCTTGCATGTAAACATACAAGGACTTTTAAAAAGTAAAAAAAATGTGTTTGTGGTATGTGAAGCGTTACCGATTTGATGAAACTAGGTGTGCACGGTGGTCTGAGGTATTAGTTTAGCAAGTGCACAAGGTGGTGTTGGGTAAATCTAATTCTTGCAACCACGAGGTTGTATTTCATCGCCAAACTGGGAGCAACATTTCAAGGTGAGTATTTTGCACTTCAGTGACTGCTTGAATTCAAAAGCATTCAACAGTACTGAATAGAATTATTTGGTACAAAATTTGGTTGGTTAGATTTCATTGTCCAATTTACAGAGAGAGATGATGACTACTTACATGGATGTTAACTTCAATAAAATTTTTTGAAACATCCAATTTTTAACAGTCGATTGCACAGTATTTATATACACATCAACATAAACAGGTATGCAAGAGCAGGGGCAGTGTCGAGTTGTGAAGGTAGGAAATCATGGCTGGGTTGAAACAAACAACTTGAACTTTAATGCAGAGTTTGTAGCACGCTCTAACTAAGTCTCCTCTCCCTGTCGCATGACTAGCTGATCACATGATTTTGGTCACGCGTCATGCTTGTCACATCACATCCATTTCCCTTACAAACATAGCATAAACAGTGCTTTCAACATCAGGTGGCTACCTGATGTCAACACCCGGCAGAGTTGACCAAAATACCTTTTTTTTATTTGTTTATAAGCACATTAACGCAAGAAATATAGCCAGCGATTTGGAAGAGAACACAGCACTGATAATCAACAATAACAAGGTCCAATAAACTTAGAGCAAGTTCAAATGAATTTCCAAATGTTCAATAATTATGTCTCAAGGAACTAAAAGCATTTTTTAGTCAATGTTCAAGTGTTCAGCATCAGCCATCATCTTCAAGGCAGGTAGGAGGATGTCTGGCTCTCTCTGAATGTCTGAGCTGGAAAGCTGGGAGGGGCTCTGCACTGTCCGGGACAGATTGCGTTGGAGAGACTGTCTCATTCCCTTCAGTCTCGGGTGTCTGGGTGTGGGTCTGTTCAGACAGAAACTCTGGTGAAACCAGTGGTTTGCTTTCATTCTCAGCCTGATGAGGCTTATCAGTGGAGGTGCTTGGAACCGGTGATGACTCTAAAGTAGACTGCACCTGGTGGGGGTTTCTGCTGTAGGGCCATCCTTCCACCTCAACTTTTATATTGTAATGTTCACAAGTTTCAAATCTTAAGATAACTTATTTATTAATGGCGCCAAAATGGTGCAACCATCTTTTTATACAAATTCATTACATGTTACATGACGTGTAGGTCCCAGGACCTTGTGACCTCTAACTATAGGTCCCAGGACCTTGTGACCAGTAAGTATCATCACATCCTCCATGCTTTAGAAACAACAGAAGTGAAAAATGCAACAAACGAAAAACAAAAGAACAGAAATGAAAGAAAAAACTGAAATGAATAAAGGAAGGAATCTGTGACATTCAGCAACTATGGTTCAAAGTCTCAGCAAACATAGTCCTTTAAATAGTCTGGTCTGTGATTTGGTCTCCCTCATGAACTGTGCTTCACCACACTCGACTCATGTGAGGATCGACTACCTGGCTGAGATGCTGGCGCTGCAGTTCTTTCCAGTTCTGTTGCTACAAGCTGATTATCTCCTTGATCCTGTGCTGGTATTAGAGTACCTTCCAGCTCGTTTGCTGTTACTGGAGTGCTTGGTACATTAAGCTCTGAACTGTGTGTCTCACTAGCATTAGTTATCAGTGGGCTAGGTAGCTCATCTGTAGGCTCTAGGGGGTCTGATGGATATCCTGGTATTGCTTTGCAAATCTCTGGAACTCTCCAGAGCTAAACTGTGGGCCATTATCGCTAATCAAGCGGTTTGGGATTCTGTGCCTGGCCATGTGACTTTTCAGTTTGGTTATAATTTCATTGGATGTTTTGCTGGTTAGCCTATTTCAAAGAAGTTTGAGTGATAGTCAGTGGTGACAAGGTAATCCGTGCCTTGAAATTCAAACAGGTAACTGGCAATGAACTCCCAGAGCCTTGACGGTATTGGGTGGGTAGCCATTGGTTCTTTCTGCTGCTGCAGAGAGAAGGTGTTGCACACACTAGACTTAGAGACCATTTCCTCAATAGCTTTGGTCATTCCAGGCCAGTAGAATGCCTCGCGAGCTCTTCTTAAGCATGCCTATACTCCCAAGTGGCTTGCATGAAGCTTACTACAGATTTTGTCTCTCATACCAAACAGTAAAATCAAACAATTGCCCTCAAAGGGCACACCATTCTGTATAGTAAGTTCTTCCCCGAAGCGGAAATAGGCGTGGACGTCAAGTGGTACCTCTTCCTTACACTCTTGCCAACCAGCTTTAATCATTTCTGCCAAAAGATTTAGTTCCCCATCTTCATGTGTTAACATTTGGATTTTGTTCAGTGTTTCTTCCTTCACTGGCAGAAAGTGGAGCATATCAACATGCTCAGCTTCTATTTTGGTTGGGGACCTTGTATCTCCCAAGGAGAAGATCTCCTCTTCATTTCTTTGGCCACTCCCAAACTGAGGCAGGTATGCACAGCTTAATGTCTCAGCCAGGTACATTTTGGTCCCTTTGTTGTAGTCAACCTCAAAATCGTACCGTTGTAGTCTGAGCGGTATATGTTGCAGGCATTTGGGTGCATTAACACGGCCTTTTTGAAGATTGATTCAAGTTGCTTGTCATCAGACTCGACTTCACCTTTCTCCCATACAAATATGTCTCAAACTTCTCCATTCCAAATACTATTGACAGGAGCTCCTTTTCGATTTTCACATAGTTGGTCTCTGTGCTTGTTAAGGATCTGGATGCGTAGGCAATAGGGTGGCCGTCCTGCATAAGGCATGCTCCCAGACCATTGATTGATGCATCACACTGTAGTACGGGCAGGACCTTATGGTCGAAAATCTTTAGGATGGGTGCCTCTGTTAAGATCCTCTTTGTTCCCTCAAGGGCTACACCGTGAACTTGCTTGTCCCACACACATGCAGAGCTGTTCTTCATAAGGTCTTGCAGTGGGGATGTAACTTCTGAGAGGTTAGGTGGAAACCTCGGAAGGTAGTTGGTCATTCCCAGAAGGCGCCAAATGGACTGCTTGTCGGAGGGCGTGGGCGTGTCTTTTACAGCCTTTACTTTGCCTGGGTCAAGTTTGAGTCCGTCTTCAGACAGGACATGGCCCATGTAGGACACCTCCTTAAGCTTAATGTTCTTCTCAAAGCAATGTACTAGGAGGCTTCAGAGTTTTCTGTCATGATCTGCAATGGCCTGTCGTGACTCCCCACATCGGAATACCAGGATATCATCCGCTATGGCTTTGCACCCCTCCAAACCTGCAAGTGCTTCATCAAGTCTGGACTGGAATTCTTCCGGGGCTGGTGATATACCAAACTGCATCTTAAGCCATCTATACCTGCCCCAGGGTGTACCAAATGTGGTCACATAGCTTCTTGCCTCGTCCAAGGGAACATGCCAGAACTCATTGTTGGCATTGAGAACAGAGAAACATCTTGCTTTTGACAGCTCCGGTGGGATATTCTCGATGGTCGGCATGGGGTAGTGGTTGCACCTTAGTGCTTGGTTTAGCGGTTTTGGGTCTATACACAGCCTGACCTTGCCATTTTTTTTTTCGTGTCACAACTGTGGCTGATATTGATTATTTCTAGATGATATATTTCCCCTCTTGTAGTAGCTTTAGTAGCAGCTTTATTTTAAGAGGATGAGACATAATAGTACATAGTACTAACAAACTAGTGGTCCTCTGACAATAGAATACATCTTAAAATATTACAAGCTATGTATATATAAAAATAATAAAATACTAAAAACTACTACTATTACAAGCTACCTATGTAAAAATACTAAAATACTTAAAATACTAAAAACGAAATTAAGGATTAAAATGCCCGTCGGGCAAGCTACGATAAGAAAACTCTAGCCCAACAAGTCATTCCACTAGCCCCGGGCTATCAGACGGCACTTTCGTCGCGCCCTGTGATAGAATAATTCATCAGTTTTGCAAGCGACTGCACAATTTCAGGAGCAGCAACTTTCAACATCTGGGCACTCAATTCATCCGTGCCTGTCGCTTTGTTCGCCTTTAAGCAGCGAAGACTGTCAAACACAAATCCTGGGCTTATGTCGGGTATGCTGAATTTTACAGGATCCTTCCGTGAGAAAACAAAGTGTTCAAGTTTCGAACAATCAAACGTAACATTTGGCAACATGGAGCGAAGGCGACTTGCATTCAAGGCAAAATGATTATGAAGATCATCTGCCGATTTCGAGGAAGTAATATCTGCATTCTCAGTTTTCTTGTTGTTTATACTTGTAAGAGTCTTAATTGTTTTCGAGATTCCTTTCGCATTGTCTTTGTTCTCCTCAAAGCAGTTTCTATAAAATTTCCGTTTCGCAGATTTTATCACATTTGTTGCTTTGTTGCGCGCTTATTTGTACTTTTCCCAGTTCTCGAGACAATCCGAAGCCCTTGCAGTTTTTAGAAGAGTCTCTTTTTCGAAGGTGCTGCAAAATCTCTGCTGTCATCCAGGGAGCTTGTTTTTTACGCGCCACACTTTTTTTTTCGCCAAGGACAATGACGATCTAACGCTATGTTTAACAATTGTTCCCAAGTGCCGAGCATATCATCCATTTCATCAAACACAAAAACGGTGTCCCAAGGGGTCACTTTAAGTGTAGCCAAGAGCTGTGATTTATCAAACCCTTTCATATTGCGATAGTTTATTGTCCTTGGCTTTGCATGTGCATGGACATTCTTTCTTTTTGTAAAAACAAATGGCAAACACGGGAAGATGGTCTGCTCATCTGGAAATTTGCACACCTACAAAATGAACTCTCTCGGGACGATTCGAAAAAATGTGATCAAGACAAGTCTTGCTAATGTGACGCGTTACTTGAGTAACAAGCTCTTTAAAATGCATACTCATCAGTGTGCAAATTAATCAGTGTTTTCTGAAAACTTGAAAAGTCCAAAAATTCACATTTGTATCTCCAGAAATTATTATCTCTAAATTTGATGAATACGCCAATTCGATATTCTTTTCCAAGATTTCATCGTCATCCTTTAAATAAGCAGGCCGGCGATAAACCCCAGAAAAAAGCAGAGGTCTATTTGACTTATAGGGATAAACTTCCAATCAAACTGCTTCAATCCTAGAGTCCTTCAAATCAGTCCTCCGCTTGTGCTTTATCTCCTTATTCACATACACCAACACTCCTCCTTTCTTCATGCTTCCCTTGTGATCTCTACGATAAATGTCGAAACCAGGGACCTCACTGCTAATGGTACTTTCCTCATTGGGAGATGGACTGGAGGGACAGATGGGTCGATTTCCAGATGGAGAACACCTTCTAGATTACTTTCCCCATGAAAAACATCTGAGAACTCTTTCACTACAGAATCCTTAGTCAGAGTGGAGTCTGCTTCATTCTTTGTCACAGAAACTTCCACAGTCAGGATATTCTCCTTACAAAACGGAATGAGGTGCATTTGCTGGCTTGCTCTAGCTAGATTCAAGTTGGGGCTTACAGTTCCCTTTCACAACCATAAACTCGATACTGTATCTCAGTCCATTCTTAGGGTTAATGACCCATACTCTTGTCTTCCCAAGAGGTGTTTCCTCTGTTTTGTTATACATCACCACGGTTACATCTGCATTGGCTAGGCCTGGGGGGTTCTCCTTACCGTAGACCTTCCTGAAGATTTCTTCTGGTAGAATGTCAACGGTAGCACCACTATCAAGCTGGACACACACTTCATGATCATTGAGAACCATTGTTGTAAACAGTTTCCCTGCACCCTTTCGTTCATCATCAATAGCGCAGATGTCCTTCTTCACATCTATGCATGCCCGATATTCATCTGACTCTGTGTCTTCTTCCACGTGATGAACTAGCTTTCTTGCAGGTTTTCATGGCTTTGCTTGGCAGGCAACTGCAAAATAGTTCTGCTTATCACGGGATGAACACAACTTTCCCTATGCCGGGCACTCAAATTTGTTTCTTGGATGTGCCCTGGAACATTTAATGTGCTTATCTCCACGTCTGCTACTCGCACCTGAGTGAGGGCATGGGAAGCATAACAGACCAGCTGCCCGTCTTGCAGCAGCACTGCTTCTAAGTCAGACTGGCTTACGTCACATTGTACAGTGACTGCCTTGCCCACTTCATAATAGCAGAGGGCAGGTGCTTTGTCAGAAATTTATTGATTGTGTTCATGGCAATAGAGTGCTGTTCTAACCATTGGAACTCCACATTCTTGTCCTCAAGACGTCTGTCATCTCTGAGAAGTGGGGCATAAGCTTTGTTGATATGTCACCATCCCCAGGAATTGCTTCAATGCAGTGACCTCTTAAGGTTCAGCCATCTGCAATATGGCCTGAATCTTCTCAGGGTCAGGCATTAGCCCCTGAGACATGAGGCGACACATGAATTTCCCCCTTGACTGGTGCCGTTTCACTTTTGCAAGATTCAACTTCAAGTTCTACAAATGGCACTGGTCGAGGAAAGCACGCTCATTTCTTTCAAGACTTTGCTTTACTTCATGGTCTGTACTGTCAAAACTGGTAATTAGGAAGTCGTCTGCAATCACTTCCACTCCTTCCAAGTCTTCAACAAACTCATGCATTGTACATTGCCAAACTTCTGGTGCTGAAGAGATGCCAAATGGAATTCTTTTCCATCTATAATGCCCAAACTGCATATTGAAGATGGTCTTATAGCTAGACTAACTGTCAAGACGTTTCTAGGAAAAGCCGTCCTTGGCATGTACGACCATGAAGGTAACAAATCAACAGAACTTTAATGTGGAGTTCGTAGCACGCTCTACAAAAGTCTCCTCTCCCACGAGCCGCACTCGTTGTCACATAACTAGCTGATCACATGATTTTAGTCATGTGTTGCGATAGTCATCTCACAGGCAGATCTAGTGAACACTATTTCTAGCGATAGATGTCAAAAGTGCAAAGTGATAAGAGTAACCCTCCTCCCCCTGTGTGCCGTATACTCTCCTTACATTCTCCTTATATGGAAAATATTTTCCACAACTCTAACCAAGGTTGACAAAAAGGGGCAGGGAACCAGGGATATTTCCTGTTACTTTCATGTTTGTGTCAGGTAAAGTTCATTGTGTTTATCACTGAGGAAAATTTTTTTTCTGACAACCCTGACAATATTCTTCTTTTCACAACAGATGAATCAGCCACAATAAGGGTGACAAATCTGTCAGAAGACACAAGGGAATCTGACTTGCAGGATTTATTTCGTCCATTTGGACCAATCTCAAGAATCTTTCTTGCTAAAGATAAATTCACAAACCAGTCAAAGGTATTTACAGTTTGTCAAATGAATAGGGATTATTGAACAAAGAAAAACTGTTTTGTAGTTGTCACTAGATAGATATTCTATGTACTCAGTCCCTGGATAATTTTGAAATGTAAAGTATTCCATATGTTCTAGTGTCACCAGTACTTGTATTTTTTAATAAACACATTTGAAATTTAAACAGATTTTGTGTACATTACTAATGTAAAAAGATCTGGTAACACGTAGTATAATTACCTCTTTTTGTATTGCCAGGGTTTTGCCTTTATCAACTTTGTTCATCGTGAAGATGCTGCAAGAGCTATCCAGAGTGTTCAGGGCTTTGGTTATGATCATTTGATTCTGAATGTGGAATGGGCTAAGTAAGTTTGATGTATCTCTATATCAATCCTCCAGACGTAGTTTGATGCTATGTTGGTTTTAATGTAAGGAATGTCACTTAAGAAGTTAATTCACCCCGGGTAGGTGAATTGTAACTTTTTTAAGTGACATTAAATATTTCAAAACCAGCATAGCATCAAACTATGTCTGATTGTCCACCTGGTTGCAATGTGCACTTTTCCTTTGTCAATCCTCAGTATTAGTTCATTTTCTCAGTATGTGCTTGGAAGAAGGTTTGATCAAGGAAGCATGGTCATAGCACAGGTAGACAATGGTGAATTGGGATTTGTGGAGTGAACTGCTGCCCCCCGGTCCATATGTCAAGACTTAAGTCATGCTAAGACAGTTTAGAAGTAACCCTTTGCATTCTCTTGGATAATCACTTTGCACTCAGAGTGTCGCGGAAACCTCGCTGCCAGTCTTCCGCTTCGCTGGTCTAACAAACACTTGAACTGTATGTTGGTTAACTTGTGATTTATTCCATGGTTCTGCCACGTACCTCAGGACTTACATTCAACTATACTCACAATTCTTAGACTCTCTCCAGAAACTCTGTAAAACTCTTGATTACAATATTCTGAACCTGTATTTATATATATCCTATATATTTCACTCATATTACACATTGAGCAATGTCCTATGTTGTAACTAAATTTGATAAGCATATTTCTCAATTTTGCATGTTCCTTGACCTTATTTAGTGATCCAAATGTGTTTTACTACTATGGTTCTTTAATGTGCTAAATCAGACTTGTTATATGGTTTCGCAAACTGTCTCACAGTATAATCAACACCATAGTCTGTTGGTTTCGACAAGTTGCATGATGAATCTAATTATAGATAACCTAGTGTTAACTTTCATGACACAGAGCTAAATATCCAATATAAGTACATATAATTGAAAACAATATTGTCAAGTTCCAGGTCATTGTTTCATTACTATCTTTTCTTTACAGACCATCTACAAATCAATAACCCATAAAGCACTGGATCACAGCTTAAAGATAATCAGTATCACTTTTGAGTCAAGTTTGCTAGAGTTGCAGCAAGTCAATAAACTACTGAATGAGATTTCTGATCCTCCTCGCCTCTTATTAAACCCAGTATTACACCCAGTCCTCACCATCACCCATTGATGAAGTATCATGCTCACCTACCAATCCCAGTAATGTTCAGCACATCTTGAATGCTTGGGAAACCCTACCTCCATAGGGACAGGGAAAGATGCCTTTTTAATATTTGCTATAGATGGTTGCACATGTAGGCATAACCAGTGTAATACTTTTTTTGTGGGGAAGGTGTGTTGGTTGGCTGGGTGGGGGTTGTTTTCACATTTGTAGACTAGTTAATGAGTGATTTGCAGTTTCTGTTTAATATATTCCAGTTTATTATGTTTCATTGTGCCAGACAGTCAAAACCACATCAATTGAAAGAGACAAGGAATTTGCCAATGGCAACACTATCTTCTTGAAGGGTACACAGGGTAACATTTCACACTTAATGACAGGTCCTGAGGGAAACAGTGAATTTTGTTTCCCAAGAATCTCAGTGTTTCCTAAGATGAAGTTAAGGGAAACATTGAGATTTGAGGGAAACAAAATTCACTGTTCCTGAAGGGACCAGTCCTTAATGTTATATAACAAAATAAATAATCACTTTATTGACAAATGATGCTCTGATCATGTGCAACAGAGGTCAACATTTTGTGGGTGAGTGAACTATTTTCCGTTTAATCTCACAGTTTTTGCACTGTTGCCTGCTCGTGTCATTTGGCAGTAAACAGTTTCATTGTTAGATGTCATGTGACCATGAACTAGGCAATGAATGAGCACACTGTAGCGGGAAAAACATCAGCTATTTAATAATTCACAAGAGCAGGTCTTGGTTTTGCAGAAATTAATACTGTAATTAGGTTTTGCAAAAGTTAATGCTGAAGGGATTTTTTGGGTTAACTGACTTACACTGCCATTTCAAAACAAATTTGTGTGCAAAGAAAGCACCCACTGAGTTAACAAATGTGACCTCTCATAGTAAAATGTACACTAACAGCTTTATGCTAAAAGGGTAAAAATGCATGGCCTCTGAATAGGTTGCAAATGGCTTACTGTTCGAACTGGTTCATTGAACGACTGAGTGGGTTGTTAACTTTCTTGAATGGCTAACACCCTTGGGCTAACACGAACAAATGGGTCACCAAGTTGTTTAAAGGGGTTGATGTTTCTAGTCAACAGGAAAAAATGTGCATACACTCTGTACACTGTATTTTATCAGTCTTAAGAGATGAATTAAATGTCTACACAGATTAGAGAAAATTAGAACATGCAGTTTAACGGAAGTACTGTATAAAAATCGAAGTACAGAACAGCAAGGTCAACACATTGTTAACATACGAATCACCAGTAATATAAAATATATCAAATTTAAAGATACCTATTTAATCCTGCTTAAGTTGATATTTAGTTCCTAGGTAACTAAAGATTTAATTTGAAGCCATCATGAAACTTGTTCCTTTTGCCTTATTACAGACAGCGTACTAGAAGCGAGCCATGGTACTCTGAATATATACTTTTGAAAGCTTGAATATTTTTGTGGCTACTAAAAGTTATTACATGGGTTTAGATGGGAATTGGTGCATGGGGTAAGTCTCCGCAGTTACCATATGCTAATGAGGCAAAATTTTGATCCAATATTATACAATTTCTCGTAAGCGACCGTCTAGGCTTGACATTTTGGGTGGTTGCTTATGGGAGGTTTGACTTTTTTGCATCAAACTGGTGAATCCCAAAATTCTATGGATCTGTGAAACATTCTTGAACCAATGTGACAACTGAAACCAACGTAGAGTCTTTAAGAAGTATTTTCAAGCATAAGGCACATTAGTTAATCACATATCAAACACAAAAAGAAAGTTTGGATGGTCATGTTTGTAGTTGATATGAGAGTAACATGTCTCATAATTATAGCTTGCCAAATGAGCTTGTTGAATCTGATTTCCACACACAACATGGTGCTTCAAACTTTTCAGCTTGGGAGAACAGTCTTACACTCTGAAATGCAGCTTATCAAGGCAGGAAGAAGTAAATATGAAAGTCGCAGTAGGTAATCAGATTGAGAAGAAAAAGTCTGGAATGAGAAGCCACACAGAAGTGGTGTGCTTGTCACATTTCCATTCGACACTGCTCCAAAGCACCGGTGACAATTCCTCAACTGGTTTCAACCATGCATCCACCAGTCAGCATATTTCTGCCACATAGTCTGTGATGCGCGACTCTACATAGTTTAATCATGTACTGTGTGACAGAAAGTGGATCTGGTCTATCCAGAGGTAACTGCACGTTCTTTACTAAAGTCATATGAGTACTGCAAAGGAATAAAGTATAACAATGATATTATTATTGGCACTATTCAGGATAACAATAGTTTTCTAATTACATTAGAAAGAAATCTATAATAATTATGCTCTTGCAAGTTAATAATTTCATCACTTTATCCATGATCATATGTTTAAATTTAAATCTAATTAAATGGTTTCAAGTCTGTCTTTAAACATCTCAGTAAATACAATGCTCCTTATGTTTTCTTGAGATCATTTCGATGAAAAGGTGCAAAACAATTGTGCAGTTGCTGGTTGTCATCAGACACTTACTTTGGAGTCAATGTCATCCAGTGTCAATGCCTTCATATTAGGTACACCAGGCTATAGCATAGAAAGAGAAATTATTATGTAATACTTAACCCAAACAAGATCAACACAGATTAAAGATTTTAAATTAAAGAAGGATGGATGCCAACAATAAAAAAAAAAGCATCACAACAAATAATGCAGGAAGTCAGCATATGTCTGAGGAAAACAATGGGTAATCAGAGCAGACTACCAAGCCTACATGTACACATCATAATGGTCCACCAAAATCAGTTGACCATATCACTTGAAGAAGACCAACAGTAAGAGGTTGAAATGTTGCAATCAACATCCAAGTGACTACATAGTGAGGCAAATGAAGAAGTTTATGTAACAACAACACCATCCACAATGAATAATATATTTCATTACACAAATTATCACATTTTGTGCAGAACAGAGTATGCCATGCTGTTTATCATCAGTTACAGGAATATACTGTTTACTGTAGCTGTAACATTAACTTGCAACTGACCCTCGGCTTCAAATGAAACACAGAGATCAAGACTTGTTCATTGGTATTGCTAGGCCAAGAGCAGACTGAAAACTGGCCTTCAACGGCCTTGTTCGTGCCAGTTTATTTTGTATAGAAAGGGGCACAGTAATGCAAATGGAAACTAATGGTTAATTCAGCAACTTCAATTCTGTCTACTGTAGACACTTGACTTACCCCAGATTTCTTCCACATCATCTCAAACTTGGGATTAACTTGAAAAGGAAGACCTTCAATAGCTAGTATGATAAAAAGGAGAAAGTAAAGGGACCTGTGCCAAACAACAGTTAAAGGCAAAGCTTTTGACAAGAACAAATAAGAGATACATTAGCCTCAACATATTTGTCAGGTAACTATACTTTAACATACCATTATGAACAAAAGCACTATCGACAGCATTAATTAATAACTGATAAACATGCCTAGGTTGTTTTCTGGTGTTTAATGTGAGCAAATGACCTGTCTGGCCAACAATATCGGTATAAAATAAAAATGTAGTTCCTGTACTACATGTGAACAGTAGAACCAGGTTGAACAATTCACATGTTGTATTGAGCATCATGTACTGGTACCTGAAGTTGGGGCTGGTTTCCCAGGTACTGTGCTGCGGTATGGAGCGTAAGGTGTCTGGAAAGGTTGCTGCCATGATGTACCTGGGTGGCCTGGGGCTGAAAACTGGTTGTTCCTTCATTTGCATAAAAATGAAACAAGAAATACACAGATACAGTGTTGCATCACATGTGAAGCACCGAGAACAAGATACAGTGTTCCATCACGTGAAAAACCGAGAACAAGATAGTGTTCCATCACATGTGAAACACAGAACAAGATACAGAGTTCCATCACATGATGCGCAGTGGATTATTTTTGGCAAAATTAGAGTTGTTTGATATGTGATGAAATGGGTATCAAGTGTTTGATATAGGTTCTCAAACAAAGCTATTTTGAAAGAGAAATTAGAGAAGCAAAAACCAGCAGTTTTTCATCAAATATCCAAACACGTCACAGTCCCTGGTTCACTTTGTATTCATTCATCATGCATTATTGATGAGTTTGAGAAGGTGTTATCTGGAATGCTTGTGTTAAATACTAGATTCTATTGTACTAATTGCCCTTGCATGAAATCAAAGCAAGTGGTCACTCAGTTCAAGATGTGCCCAAATTGTACAGCATCCAGAAAGAAGCGACAGGAAGTAAATAACAAGTAAATATAGAGGAAAACACCCTCAAAACTAAGTTTGATTCACCAAACAGATTAAGAAATAAATCAAAATGATACAAAAATAAACAGAGTTTTAATCTTACCATTGTTGCATGTTTCCTCTGACAGAGTGAGAGGTACTGGAATACATGAAAGATTCACCAACATTTGGTGGAGACTGTTGGTTCATCAGAGGAGCAGTTTTAAAACAAATATAAATGTCATTGACATCATTTCTATGAGCGAAAAAAAGTCAGAATATATTAATTTCAATTTTTGTAATAGTAAATTACTTGAATGTATCACTACTTTGCTCTCTGAATTTACTAATCTGTACCACCAGCAACAAACAGGGGTCAGAAAACTTTTAAAGATAAATTTTAAAAAGTGTTGGCAGAGTATCAAAATTTTTGTTCTGTAATCTATGCCTGGCCACATATTCTGCACTCTCTGTGCATATTACAAGAGTTCATGCTCAAATGTTCATCTAGCACTCTTGCAAATAATTTTATTTTGCTGAACCCAATTAAGGTTAATCAAACCCTGTCTGAGTAAGAGGACTTGAATGGCCAAAAATATACATACCATTTAGGCCACATTTGACAAAATCATGGTTTAGCGAAAGATCTCCCGAAGCAAGGCAGATAGGTAGTTCAAGAGGTGAGTTCAACTCATAAAATGTGCTACGGTTTTAATTACTAACATTTAAGCCTGCAGGTTTCTACTTACGCAATTAAGTGGAATCCAGGAGGGGCTTGCTCCCCTTTTGACCTATTTATCAACACAATTTCAATCAGAGCATTACCAGCTGCCTGTCTTGATTTTATCTTTACACAAAGGAAGTGTTTCCTTAATGCTTTGTCATCTAAAAGAAAACAAAACAGGTTGATATAAAGTTGAACAAGCCTGGTTGACAGCAATTCAAGTGCCATATCTACCCAATTTCACTGGCAATCATTTCGCACAATGCTATATTCTCTTATACAACTACAGTTGTAATAGTAATAATAGTGATATATAAAAGAAAGGGGAGAACAGATTGTTGTACCTTCATCATGAGCTTTGGTGATTGCTGAGAATCCCGGAGGTACAGCATCATCTTCACCAATCACTCTGAGGTCTTCAATCACCCTGTCTGTTGCCTAAATAGGAATAACCATTCTCAAACTCAGTAATTTTGTCAATATGATACTCTTCTACATGGAAATTTTCAACTCTTTTCTTGGTATTATTGATAAAACTCTCATTCCCATATTTAATTTAAAAAAGCAGAACATTGTCAGAAGTTACTGCAGTTGTATTTCTAGACTTGGCGAAAGCCTTTGACACCGTAAAACATAACATCCTGGTGAGGAAACTCGAAACTCTTGGAGTCACTGGACCTGACTTGGACTGGTTTTCTTCATATCTCGACAACCGTCAACAGCAAGTTTTCTACAATGGTGTACTTTCATCTACAGAACACATTTTATCAGGAGTTGCCCAGGGCTCTTGCCTGGGGCCATTACTTTTTTTAGTTTACATTAACGACCTCCCTTGCTGCATTTCTCACTCCACTGTCAACATGTTTGCCGATGATACTGCTTTGTATTATTCCTCCAACAATGTTGACGAGATCCTGAAGAGTCTAAATGATGATCTTGAAAATATCTCCAAATGGATTGAACTGAATGGTTTGGCATTGAATCCTAAGAAGTGTGAGACCATGGTCGTTGGCTCACCGCAGAGACTCAGACATATTACGTGTGCTAGCACATTAATGTTAAATGGGATTCCCATAAAGAGAGTTGAGGCCTTTAAATATCTTGGAGTCATAATAGACAGTAACATCTCTTGGTCAAGTCACACTGACTACCTATGCATAAAGGTCTCCGCGAGAATAGGCATCCTTAAACGCATAATGCCTTACCTCACTTTACCATCAGCCCAAACTGTGTACAAGACAACTATTCAACCTTTATTTGATTACTGCGGTGTAGTCTGGTACTCAACTGGTCGACGTTACAACAGAGAAGAAACTATGACAAAGCCATCCTTACGTATAAGTGCTTGAATAATCAGCTGGAAGGACTGGATACAAACTACTTACGTCACTCAGAAATACATAACTACAATACCAGAAAAAAGGATAATTTTACCTTGCCTAAACCGAGAACTGAATATTTAAAACAAACTTTTAAGTATACTAGTATTGCTTTATGGAATTCACTTCCAAAAACCATACAAAACTCTGACTCAATAGTAAGTTTCAAAAGACGAGTCAGTGCTATATAGTATTATATTTACTGAGATTGAGCATTGACTGCAATTTTTATCTTGTGCGTTAGTTTTCTAATTTAACTGTATTTATCTAGTATCATGTATATTTTGATCTAATTTACATTGTAAATTTATTTATTGTTTTATATTGTATTTATTGATGTCGGGGGCAACAGGGAGAACAGTTATCTGATGGTGTTCCCTGGTTAAATAAAGCTATTATTATTATTAGAATACCTAGTGAACATTTTGGCCTTGTCCTTGATCTACCAATATTCCACTAAGTATATTAAGTGGAATAAGGAATATTAAAAAATTAAAGAGCTGGTTTTCTTCTGGATATTCATTTATTTAAGTGAAAAGTGGTATGTTTTGGTTGGGTACTTTTAGTTTGTCAACTTTTCTTTATTTTGTCTTCCCTAAATTAATCTTGATGAGGATTTCATTGAGCCTGGATGGGGAAAGGTAAAATGGCATTACACTGACACACCACCATTGACTATAATTATTAATAAAAAAAATAATATTTTATTGAGGAAAGTTTAACTCGGACACCCACCTGCCTAGTAAAGCATAGATATCGTTTTCCTTTATGACGCCACGTGCTGTCAAACAGTTGAGCATCATGTCCATATATGGTCTTCTCAAGCTTGAAGAGAGAAGAGAGAACAGACAATGATGTTGGTATTTAACAATTATTCGCCGAAGGCGAAGTGATTCTCGGTGAATATTCACCGAGCAGCCATTTTGTTCGTCGAGGTGATTATCGGCTGATAATCCGAGATAGCGAACCAATCAGAGCGCGCGATTTTGTATAATCACCTGAGTATTTATACTAAAAAGTAATAATGGAATTGTCGTTTTGGCAGCTGACCATAAGTATTACAAGATCATCGTATTAAACGTTTTAAACATGAAATAATGAAAAAGTGCTTAACAGCAGAATAAAGAATGATAAAGTACGTACTGTATGAGAAATATTTACATAAATATATAAAAGAAGATACAGGCATTATACATTTATATAAATCTGAAGAAAAACTTATAGTCTAATAATTAATAATTGAAGTGGCATGGAGTGCCAGTTTGTTATCCCTTCATGCTAGTGATCAGCCATGTACAGATGTCATATTTGATGCTGTGAAGATAGGCCGCCATTATCACTAGGGTGAAGATTGCTACTAGTTGCTGAAGTAACCTTGTCACCCGATTATTGTAGTCTGCGAGCTTCTCACCAGCCACTGTCAGTCAAGCTTTCCTACTTACAATAAAGTAACCAGTAGGCCGCCGATCTTTCTGTGAAATTATCTTCACGTCGGTAACAGGAAGTTGTTGACCACCTTGCATCTGCATTTTGTCGTATCGTTGTCGTTAGATCCTTCTTACAACAATATATCAATCAGGGACTATCGACTTGGGTACTAAGCAAAGACGAGTTTCTCCGAGGATCACCCGAGAATGTCCGAGAGCTGGTCCCATAAGGCATTTCGGTCGAAGAGGGCAGGTGCGGTGTGTTTTGAGAAAAAAGATGGCTTCCGAGCAACGAAACGATGCAATCAACACCGATAGTTCTTTTGATTATGGCCCTGAAAACTTCCAACCGGATTCTGAAGATGTATCCAAAGACAGTTCCTCGGCTGGTACAACTGAAAAAGATGGTACTGCTGACGATTCCTCTGAAGTAACTAAAACCGAGAGCGACCGTAGACGTTTATCTGGTATGAGATTCCAGATTCTCTCAAATTTTTGCCTTTATTTTTGTACTTTGAGTTGAACGGAAGGAGAATTGAGAGTTTCACATCTCAAAATGTCTAGAATGCTGTGTTTTCATCAGGTCATCATACCTTTGTTTTTGTATCCTTTAAGTGAAGTTCGTTTATTTATTTTCGTGTCTTTCTTGACGACTTTTGTGTGCGATTAAAGCGAAGGAAGTGAATTTATTATACTTGCCCGTCGACCAGCTGTTTTGATCCGCGGCTTCTAGCTTCTCATGTGTTAACTTCGGCACCAAACATTCGCTTGAGCAAAGGTTTTACCCTCTGGCGGGAATAGTATTCGTAAATTGTATGATCCTAAAAATCAAATAAATTGTTCGGTAGTTGAGCTTCTGAAGACTTGATGATTACCAAGCTTGTTGAGCAACGAATCGTTTGCTGTAGGGAACGATTTTATGGATATTGGATTTTACGGAGGCGGTGTAGCATTTGTATTTGTCCAAATTTGCGAGCAGCAGTGATCGCTCTCTTGCAAACCACTGCCGAACTGTATTCCTGAATGAAAATTTTCGATTTTCTCATTATGCCCAGAAGACTATAACCAGCGACAGTGATCTGTAGTCGGCAAACTACGTTGGTGCAATCCAAGACAGAAGTTTTTAAGCTTTGGTCAAGTCATGTTCAGGCCTCAATTAGCTGTCGCAACTTATGAAATAAGTCGAAGTAAAATTTAGTGGTAATTTGCGTTTTAATCATAACTATAACAAAATTCTCAAATCTGATTGGCTATCAACTGCCCTGATTTCAGCCATAATAGGACAGTCAAATAGGACAGTACGCGTCATGCCTGAGTAATTGGACAGCACGCGCCATCATGCGCGCGCTTAAATGGCTTTTTTTTTCACTGCTGGCATAAAAAAACGTGGAATTTCATGTGCTCTGATTTAAAAAAAAAAGAAGTTTATACATCACAAATTTTGTTAAAGTTATGATTAATTGGTAATCAGACTTTGTGTCGTCCAATTCGGTCTGCAATCATACTCGTGATTAAACAAATCGGACTCCCGCTACGCGGTCGTCCGATTTTGTTAATCACTCGTATGATTACAGACCGAATTGGACTCCACTCAGTCCTATTACCATTACTTATCTATAATAATTTTATAAAGTCTTCTTGACATTCACAAACGATATCAGCCTAATTAAATATTAATTTTAGAACCAACTCATCTTTTTCGTTCATCGCCGTTTGGAAAGTGTCAGTTATGATCTGTTTCAAAGTTTTTCCTCTTCCTTTCCTCTAATTTGCATTCAAGTGATTTGTCAATTATTTTTACCTACATTTTGCATCTTGTGTACAGTAGTTGCTCAAAAATGTGGTTTTTGGGGTGGAGGTGGGAGAGAAAGTAGGGTGAAAAATGGTAACACCTGAGTATTTTGCATAAGATCCACATGTATGTTGTAGGTTAAAATGAATTCCAGGTCGAAATGATTTCAGACTAGTTTATGTTTCTTCCTTTGTTTCAGATTGTTGCAAGATTATGGAAATTAATCTGAAACAAAGGAAAAAACAAATCAAACTAGTTTGGAATCATTTTGACCTGAAATTCCTTTTAACCTACAACATATACATCACTATCTGTAGCAGAGATACTTCATGTAGCTGAAAAACTTCGGTTACTAAACAGCATGTCATCATACATTTGAACTGACTTTCAATTTTGTTGACAGTATTATCTTTCTGCACTTGTTGGCTGTGAATTGGTATCAGCTATTTATGAAATAACTAAAATTTGTCAGTATATTTACATCATTTTCAGCTGCTTCAGCTGTGGTTGATGGTTTTGTGAACACTGCTCATTCCGAGATTGAATCTGTAACCCACTCTAGTGATCATGTTCAAACAAGTGCACTTGAAACTTTGGTACGCACAGCTTGTGAAACTCTTGCAGTTTCAACAGTTCTCTCTGAACATTCGCCACCATTGAGTCAATCACTTGATGCCACTAACAAAGAAACGTCCAAGAACCCATCAGCAAAAGAATTGGTTACCATGGTTACAGAAGGAGTTTCAACCAATTGTGGTGGAACTCAGAACATTTACACAACAGCTGGTGTAAATGAAGTTAGATCATCAGATACACAGGACTCTAATAATTCAGTGCTAAGTATGATATTTGGACAGGCCAGGGAAAGAGTTGGTTTTACAACAGAAAACACAGATGAACAGGGTACATCAGAACAGGAAGCTAAGGAACAGCAGTATTCAGATATTGACTTGACTTACCACCCATTATCTGATGGAGGTGATGCAGAGGTAAATAAGGACAACGTATTGGACCAGGTAACCCATAAGACTTAAAACCTGTAATGAGCATTCAAAGCTTGTCTGGATTTGATATTTCCCAAGTACCATATTTGGGTACTGCTTGACCCAGTCTTTGAGCTTGTTGACACTGTCTTGCTTTCATGGTATGTAGTACAACAACTTGCATTTGCAACAATGACATGTCTGCCTTGTTTTGAGCAGAGGTGTGTATTTCCCAGTAAGTAGGTCACACTGCTGAAGCAAGTTTGATTGGCTAATTAGGTTTTTATTGTTACATCAAAACAGTCTTATTGTAGTTTGTGGATTGAAGGTAAACAAGTTGTAGTCAAAGACATTTAGGGGCAGTTACATAATAATTATTAGAGTCTTATAACTTCCTGGTAGTTTTTTATAACTTAAAGAAGTGATGTATTTTAAATACAAAATTTCAGTTATTTGTCTTGTTGTTTAAGTTTGTAATCCAACTTTTATGCGATCGCCCTTTGTTTTGTACAGTACTGAGTACTCAAGTCAAATCAAATTTTCCAAACCAGTTTGAATAAGACCTTGTCTTGTTATAGGCTTCATCAGAGGACTTGGATGCACGAAGGTTAAGCGAACGTGAGCGCAAGAGAAAGCCAATCAGATTTCAGTCTCCAGAAGGAGATCTAAGACCAAAGAAAAAAAGAAAACGTCGTCTAAATCCTGCTCTGAGGCCGCCTCGCCGTGATCCTGAGATACCATTTAAATGTGATTTGTGTGGTTCCCCTTATGTCATAAATCCTTCAAGACGAGGTAACCGTCCTAAAATGTCATCTCATCAGCCAAGTCCTCGCCACAAAGTAGACCCAACCACTGGAAAAACCCTGACACTTTGCAATGCCTGTGGTATGTTTCCGCTCTTGCAATTCTGAATGGCTAAGTTTCAACTCTCTGTTTCTAAACATTGAAATAATAAACAGAAAACATTTGGTTTTTACTTTTTAAACTTTACAAAAATCTTTTTAACATTTTTAGCCTTGTACATAAAATACTAAACAGTAATTCATTAAAGCTACCAGTATAGAAATACTAAAGCTATATTAAGAACATTTAAAAAAAAACTATAGAAACTCTTTGTCTTTTTTAATTTTTAGATTAGTACAAACAAAGTCTCTTTATTCAAATGAATGCATGAAAGACCATATATTTGAACTGCGGAGTAATATGTAATGAAATTAATTGATCATTGCAGTTATGTACACAACTTAAGCAGCTGTGAAATTAAAGCCTGAAAAAAAAATAATCAGGCCTGAACGGGATTCGAACCCATGACCTCTGCGATACCAGAGCAGTGCTTGGAATGATTTCTGCACAGGTCTCTACTTCATTATGCATGCTGTAGTTGAATTGTCTTGCCGGGAAGTGCATGTACAAACATTTCTTGTTTCCTGAGAACGAAACCGTACGGCTACAGCGTGCATAATGAAGTAGGACCTGTGCGGAAATCATTCCCAGTGCTCTACCAACTGAGCCATCAAGCCAACTGGGAGCAGGTCATGTTGTGAGTTTTTAATATATCTGTCTCTTTATAATCAGAAAGACAGTGGGAAGTGAAAAGTATTTTTTTGTGATATGAAACTATTACCTTTGACACTACATACATTGTAGTAACATGATAATGGAATGTATGATAATAAACTGGATTGCTCATACAATAGTTTAAACTTGAATTCACAGGTCTTTCATTTGATCGTCCCAAAAAACCAAGAAGAGAAAGAAGTGAACCTGATCCTGAGGAAAAGAAGAAATACCTTGATGAAGCAAATCAGTTTGCAATGTCTTTAGTGGAAGGTCTTGGGGACCCAGATGGTAAGGACGTTTGATTTGATTGCAGTTGTGATCATAATACATGCAATTGTTCGTTATTTAGATAGTTTCTGAGAAATACATGCCATTAAAAACAAAGTCAAACTGGAAAACAATTTGTCTGTGTCACTTGCATGTAGTAACTAAAGCTTTTAACTTTGAGGAAATTAATAATGTTTTGATTTTTCTCCATCATTTTCAGCTGCAAGGCTTTGTTGTCCCCATTTTAAGTTCCGTGCCTGTGGTTGTCTGCAAAGTTACATCATTGGTGATGGTAGGTAGTAGCCTTTAAGTAGACCATGATGTTTTGTATTGTTTGCATGTTTATATGATATTTTAATTGTACAAGGTATTTTACCTCTCAATTTTTGTAAGTTTTATTAACACTAGTATTTATATTTAAAAAACTTGTGTTACCTGTAAATTTACAGTAATTTTCAAAGCTCCCTACTTGTGTAAACCAGTCTGGGCTGTTTTGGCTCTATCTTTTAGATGGAGGGCAGGAACACACAGTTCATTTTGTTTGCTAGAAACCTAGCCTGCAGTGCAGGTGTATTCAAGGCATGCAAGGTTGAGTAGATGTGAAGTGGAAAATGGGCAAGGTTGTTATAATGATAATTTATTTGAATGATTTCTGCAATTGTTATATAATTTATTTGAACGATCTCTAAATTTCTTCAAAACACTTTTTGTAGACATTTTATGTAAGTGGTACAACAGTAGTGCACTGGTACAGTAATTCCTTTTATGAGCTTTCTTTAATATTGATGGATTTAGTATTGATGGTAGCAAGAATAAACAACAAGCTAATTTCAAAGCATTTCAAACCTGTACTTAGGAAGTGATATGCAACAGTCACGTGAAAGAGCCAGTGACCTTCTGCAGCTGTTAAAGAAAGCAAAGACATTAAGCTCTCAGAAATGTTATGATCCTGAGGAAGCCAGAAAAAAGGGGAAAAGCAAAAGGTTACAGATAAGAAAGTTTTTCTTCTTTATAGTTCATGTCTCTGTGCAAGTGTTGAGAATCAACTGTATGTTTGAAATACCAGAATATTGTTAATGTGTCTTATCTTCATGGACAGATCTAAGAACATTGGACTGGGAAATGGACAAAGAAAGTCTTCCGAGTTTGAGGAATTTGTGTTGGACAAGAGGAAATACCTACGAGAAACGCTGAAGTTCTGTGAAAGAGCCACTCAGAGGGTTCTGCTGTATTCTAATAACTTCTTACACAAGAAACTCAAGACTGACCCCTCAGTAAGTTGAACAGCGTTTTCATTGGTTTGGTCTTAGTAGCTAAGAAGTTACTGACATTTTAAATAAATGAATGTTATCTGAAGCGTCAAGAGTTGTGGAAGGTGCATGCACTGATTTATGGCCTGTTTTATTGATATGGCAGAAACCATTGCGTATTATCAGACAAAAGGGCAAAGCAGCCTTAGGTAAATTAAAAGAAATGGAGGATCTTCCAAAAGAACGTTGCTGTGTAGACAACTGTGTCATGGTAAGTACCATTTTATATTGCTTATCAACAGTAACATAAAAAATGATTGTCAATTCCTAACAGTGTACACGTCTTAATAAGGTATGGCATATCCCAGTTCTTATAACCATGAACATGAACAGTTTGTTTTGGCTAAAACACAGCCATACACCAAACATGGAAATGGTTAGCAGAACAACTTCATCATTTGGAGTTGGGCTCTGCTTCAAAGTAAAGCCATTACGGTACATGTAAGATTCTTGGAGTTGCTGTGTATGGGAGCAGAAAAAAGTTGGCTTCAGTTGATATATGTTAGTGTTTCATGAGCATGCTCATAAGTAGAGCTGCAGGCTTATCAGAATGTCCAGTTTGAGAAGTTCCTTCATAACAGTCTTGTATGTTAACCAAAGAGTATCCATTTACAGTCCCTCTTAGGGTATAATTATAACACTTTTGGTTATTTGGTAGAAATGCTTGGACAAAAGACTTAATTATCTGAATTCTTCCAGATTGCACTAACACATACAAAGCTACTAAAGCAGTGGCGGGACAGGGCTGTCTCAGGACAGACAGAGGCACGACGAGTACTGGCTGAGATGCTGACACCTTCTGGTGGGGCACGATCTAACTGTTACAAGTTCATCTCATGGGTGACAGGCTGCAGTCACAGTACTATTGGCAGAGTGAATGAGCAAATGAAGGAAACTGGTAAGGTTCTGAACAGAAAAGTTGAGTAAGACAATTAACAGTTTACAAGATCAAGACTTAAGTGAAACTAAGCTACACCAGGTGTCAATTGTTGGGGGTGGGGAAGTGTGGTATTAAGTCAGGTGCAGTTGTTATAATTTTTTTCTCTTCCCCTTGTTTTAATTTTGTTACAGGGTGGGGGAAGGGATTCATCCTAGCATTTAATTTTTAAAACATCTCTGGTTTGACATTATTGTTGTTGATCTGTAGGTGGTGATAGGGAACCTCCATCACATGGCCTTATCAAATGGTGGCAGGAAAATCCCAAGCCAAAGAAACCAAAGGTAAAACCAGCATCAGAACAGCAGGCTCAAGTTGATACTGTACAACAAGTGGCTTTACATCAGATTCAGCAAGCCATTGGCCCACAGGTTACCAACATACTCCAAGCTGCAGTCAGTTCAGCAGGACTGTCAGCTGTCATGATGCAGCCTGCTGTCTCCTCTGGTGTTCCTACTCTGACCACTGTCAACAGCTCACAGCTGGCACAAGCTCAGCTGCTTCCAGCTGTCACCTTTACTAATGGAGCAATCCAAGTACAAGCAGCACCTATACAAGTAAGTTTTAGATTTCAAATCTGCAATGATGGCATTGAATTATCACAGGGAAAACTACATCTGAGAAACAATGAATTGGAAACAGGAGACTTGTGTTACCACGACACGGCAGTTTTCATTCCTGTCAAGGGTTCTGGCTCATTTTAATGGTTTGCTTAAAGTGAGTGTAAGCTAAAAGCCCCACATATAAGAGTGAGACATGAGAAACATGGAGTAACGTTTTTGACAAGATATGCATGACCACTTAATGTTTCTGTTCTTGGTTGATCCTAGTTGGGTGCCAGTTATATCAGTTGGTGGTAAACATTTCTTATTAACCTCAAACATCCCAGCCATGAAGGTAATAGTTGTCTGTTTACTTAACTTTTTATACATCCGGTAATTATTGAACATGTTGGTATTTTCTTTGAAGATCCAAGCCACACAACAGCTTCAGGTTCCACCAGTCCAAGTACAAGTCCAACAGCAACTACAACAGCAACAACTACAACAGCAACAACTACAATACCAGCAGCAGATTCAGCAACTACAATATCAACAGATTCAACTGCAACAGCAACAACAGCAGCTTCAACAACAACTACAACAGACTCAACAACTGCAGCACCAGGCATCGCAGCAGCTGCAAGCTCATGTGAGTCACACAGTCTCATCAAGTAAAATCAAAATCATTACTACCTTGTGTACTTTTAACGTGTCTGCTTAGTTAGCCAATCAGGTGGCCCAAAAGACAATAATGTGGTTGTTTGTGCAGTTCAATCGTCCAGGTGTAGGTGTGTTTGTACCTCCACCCATGTGACTAAACCCCACAAACAACTGCTGTGACTCCTGGGCTCAAACCATTTAAAGACAGTGATCTGCTTAAAACTTGAACCATGATTTACGGTCTCTTTAGGTGGTTCATCAGTTGCAACCAGTTCAACAAATTCAACAACCAACCAGTCAGACACAACCGCAAGAACAACAAAATCAGCAACAAACAACACAACAAACAACGCAGCAGGCTGACTCTGAGGAAACACAGCCTAACGCCACCATCACTATGGCAACGTCAAATACTTTGACAACTGCCACATTGCAAGGAAATCTGACATCAACGCAAACAGGGCCGCTGAACGCTGATGGCTTTCTCACTACCGACACTTTTCTTCTAAGTGCTGTACAACCTCAGGTTGTAACTTTGCCAGTGTCTCCCCAGGCCACTGTCACTCAGGCCGTGCCTGTATCTCTACTCCAGAACTCAAACAGTCAGCAAAACCTCCAGTAGGTTCACCGGAAGTGGCATCAATTCTAAAATGATTATTGGTAAAGAAAGTGTAGGTACAGCACCACTTGAGAAGTCAACCACATGAAGGGGCGTGGTCTCCCGAGCACGTGTCGTAGGGAATGTCACAAAAGTCAAATAGCGGAAGAGCGATAGTAAGTTATTAAAACAATTATTGAGACGACGTCGCAGATTTTGCTACTGAACTATTGATGCACTGAGCATAAAGAGGGTGTTAACCTTATCTGAGGGCAAACTGCACCAACTTGCAGCGGAGTCAACAGCAACGAATTAGAGTCCTTGCTCAACTGGAGACAAGCACTTCATCAAACAAATTACAGAAGATAACACTGCCCAAGATAAGAAGTTATTTGTGCAATTCCACTGTATCAATTTTGTAGCGATGTTTGGAATTTAGTAGGTTGTTGTTGTAACGCGATATTTAGTGCCTGGCGCAACGCGAACAGCAACAAACTGAAGGCGAAAGATGGATCAATTCAACGATCAGACAACTCAGCGAGGAGTCAGAGAAGTCACAGCACTGTAGATGACAAGAATTGTAGTGTTTTAAAACAAAGTAGAGGTTAATTTAGGATGTATAAAACAAATCTAAACTGAAGAAATAGGACGAAGGCTGGGTAGGTGGATTTGTACCTGGTAATAAAGGAGCATTTGCCGAGACAAGGTTGCCGTGTAATGCTCGTTTTCCCCGTCGTTTCTAAGCAACTCAAAAGCTTTCAATCGACGAAGCGACACTCGAAATTCATGACGAATCATGAGCTGCCCAGTGCCGTGACCAGTTCCCTCACTCTCTTTCTTTGCTGAATAGAGCGGTCATGAAACGGATGTCACAATCTCTAGGATAATAATGTGATACGTATGGCGTGGGTAAATATTTAAAGGGAGTGATCAAGGAACAGACTGAAAACCCACTCGTTAAATGATTTAAATCCCTTGACAGCGCGGGTACACTAACTCGCCCATAACGTGGCCCATTTCTTTCCGACAAAGCGCAAACCACCAGAAACTGGAAGCGAAGTTTCAGCGTTGCAAAATAAGCACTGAAAAGATGACGTAAATTATGTTTGAACTGTTAGGTGGTTAAAGCCCCAGCTTTATAGCTTTACCCGACACGTTTACATCGCAATACCACACAGAGTGAAGTTCTGCATATAACTAACTAACGAACCGACTGTCCGCTGGCTGCATGAACTTATTGCCAAATATACCGATATTATACTACCGTAACGTGGGCAAAATCATTTCTTTGCGGTAAGGTACGGGTTACCCGCGTTTTCTCCGCTGTCTCAGACCGACTCATCGAAAAGTTCAACAGTAAGAACAGGCATCAAATTATTCCAATACACTTTTAATTAGTCGAGAAGGTTAACAGTCATATTTTTTACAGTTAGGTACGACAGTCTATAGTCGAAACTTCAGAAATTAATAATTGCACAGCTGCGTTGCGATTCGCATGTTACTGCTTACTACTCAAGGCAGCCATATATGTATCGCAGGCTTAAGTTCGCCAAAGTCTTCTTGCTTAGTTCACCCGGCTCAGTGAAGAGCTCAGTGTTCAACAGTCAGAAGTGGGATAGCCGAGAGTAACGCACGGTATCAAAGCTTTGGTGACGGAGAAATGAAAGAAACGCTAACTCTGCAGAGATGATTCGAGACAAAGACATAAGGAGATGAAAACAGGGACTGCAACTTTGCGATGATCTCACTCAAAATCAAATGTTAGAAGAAAATGAACAATGCTTCATTTCTGCACCCTTCATAGTCACTGTGGAGGTAAACATTTACAGTACCCTGGAAAAAGCTGAATTAAGAGAAGTGATATATTACAAGAAAAGGTTCCCATTCTCTGCACCCCTTCCCCTATTAATTTGAGTCAATTCTTTCTGAACCGCCATGCGTTAAAGCTATTTGCTTTTATCATTTTCCTATTTATCTACCAAAGTACTTAAATGTACTACGATTACTACGGTTACCTAAATATTGAATCAACTCTGAACTGCCATTCCCTAGAATTATAAGGGCTGAACTAGATAACTTAGAAGATCACGCCAATACCCGAATAGCCGGGATCTGCTACGCAACGTAACCTTAAAATTAACGACTAAGAACAATTGTCATAGGTAAACTGGTGCAACCACCGAAACGAGACTCGTGCGGATATGATTTGCTTGTACTCGTCCCAGCTGATGCTCGGCCTAGTCTACTTTAAAGACTACCACAAAAAACAACGACAAAATCGCCTAAATTATATGAATTAGAATTTTCCTTTCGTTTCTAATACTGAGGTTTGACTGCCATTATGGTCTGGAAGGTACAGGAGGGCGACCAGGTACCGGGGGTGGTGGAGCAGGCTTGCCCGAGCCGGGTCTCCTGGGGAGTGAGAAATACACGAAGTTAACATTTTCTTCTCAATCTACGGGTATATTACGAACTCACAATACGACCAGCTCCCAGTTGGCTTGATAGCTCAGTTGGTAGAGCACTGCTCCGGAATCGCAGAGGTCATGGGTTCGAATTCTGTTCAGGCCCGAGTTTTTTTTTTTTTTTTCAGGCTTTAATTTCACAGCTGCTTAAGTTGTGTACATAACTGCGATGATCAATTAATGTCATTGGAAATTAACATTTTATTACATGGCTACTTACTTAGGTACTGAAGGGCCACTGTCGGGACGGGATGGTACGCTCGGGACGGGTCGGGACGGTCTGGCAGGTGGGGTGGGGTTTGATGGCGGCCTTGACGCTGGAGGTTGCCTTGGTTGCCTACGAAACAAATGCCTTATTAACATGCAAAACCTGTAATAACATAAAGCTGTCACTCCTACTCGTGACAAAATATTTTGAATTACTGATAAGCGTCAAGCCAGACAATGGATCACATTTCCAAAGCTGTTTTCCAAAAGAAAAGCTAAATTTTGATTAATAGAATTGCCACAAAGCACTACAATAACATTACCGCGATGCCGGTGGTCTGTAGGCGTCCGCAACGTCCAGGTCACCTGTATCTATTGGAGGCGGGAGACTAGTACTGACTGTCGTTGCGTCAATGTCTCCAATAATTCTTAGAGCTTCCTTTGTGCTGTGGAACATTCGCAGCATTTCCTCTCGCCGAGCAATTTCAGCGTCGCTTTCTTGCATCAAATCATTCTGCATGAAAAAAAAATTCGGTTGTAGCATGTTTCGTTTATAACGCGACTGAAAGTTGATAAAGCACCTATAGTAAACGTTTTCCCTGAGCATCATTGCATTTCATAACATTGACAAGAATTTATGACAACTACCAGAAGATTACCACGTAACTACCTGATTTCCTGATGAATACAAATGTGCCAACAACTCCTGGCCGATAAATTCTTTGACCTGTAAACAAAGGAAAACGTCCAGTACTAACATTGTGTCCAAACTGCGCTCAGTGAAATATGCGCAAGATTTAAACCATTAGTTTAATGCTCTGTCAAACAGCGCCATTGTAAGCTCAAAGATCCCTTAAACTGTAATGAAGTTGTATCCACGTACCATGGATAATCAACACTTTTTAATCACAACTTAAAACTAGTTCATGTTTCTGCATTTTAACCCCTCCGCTTCAAAGATCTCAACACAAATTATCTTTGGAATTGTTATACATTATACTAGTATGCTACCACAATTTTGGGTCTGATCAATCGAATATTTTTAAGCTGATACTTTTCATCTCTCAAACTTACCAGTCAAAAAGCTTAATATATTATAAGCAAATCGAACACAGTAGTTTGCGGACAGAATGAAAAAGAAAGAAATTGTTTTCCTGTAAAACAATTCTAGAGGCGAGAAACTTTACATTGTTTATGATCATGAACATCACAGTCTTGGGTACAAGGTCCCGAATGGTCTTGCTGACTATCTTGATGTAGGAATCCGCCAAGTTTCGTATTGTTTCAACTTGGCGCTCCATTTGTGGATCAAGAGTACCGATCTCTCCTTGCTGCGAAAACAAAACAAGGGCCACTGGTTTTCAGTCCTTACTGTTGTATGCTACCCAAAATAAATAGAGTTGTTTATTACTATTATTATTTTTATTATCATCATCATCATCATTACTATTATTATTATTAAACACCACATGCAGAACTATGACAAAAGTTTGGGATTGGATCCCTCCCTTAACTACAAGACTGATTATCGATCAGAGATGTTGGAAAAGACCATAACCCAACCATTCTCTAAGATTGTTTGATTTCACATCAACAGCAACAAATCTACTGCTTCTAAAAGACATTCTATTACGTACGCCACACACGGAGTTACATACGGGATTGCTTATTTCCCTATATGAAGCACTACCTACTCACCAGGCTCTTCTCTTCTGATGCTTCCCTCTCTGGATAAACACCCGCCCGTAAGAAAGACGCCTTCCAACTGTCGATAGCTTCTTGGTTTTCACCAGCCAGTTCCAACTGCTTGTGGTCTTTAAACAAGTTTCTGCAAGTGAAAGAAGTTTGGAGGTAATTAAACTAGCCTGTTTTATCGTTACTTGGTAATTTATACAAACCAGCTACAAAAGGTCTTGTTTGTTGCAAATTGTTTCCTCTTGTATCAGTCATGTTAATCAGCTGTTATGCACTAGTCAATTTAAATCCGGCTCATCCTCGGTGTAAAAACCTGTTACGCTCACGAGTGACGTAGAACAAAGGAAACAAAGGAGACAAAACAATAGAGACTAGGAAAATAATAGTGAAATAACAAAGAAAAACTTCACAGGTTTTTACACCGAGGATGACCCTTAAATCCCCGCCCCAACACGGGAAAAGGCGGGGAATTGGACAAAACGACTTGAGAGAGTAGGCTAATGTTCCCGCCCCAGTGACAACATTTTCATTCCAATGTCCTTTCCTGTCCCCGCCTATCAGTGAAGATTAAAAAGCAACAAGTTTAACTCACATTTCTCTCCGCCATTTTGGTTTGGTTCGAGTCTCTTCGCGACATAGTTCTAGACCCCAGTCAAGCAGAGAAATTCCCCGCTTTCGGTACCGAAGAAGCAAATCTCGTCCAAGACCCCGGGTACCGTAGCCTCCTGCGCAGACGTCCTTAGGGCTCGTTTCTCCCCCACGCCCTAAGGACGTCTGCGCAGGAGGCTACGGGTACCGGGACAGCTTGAAATGTCACATGTTGGATTTTGTCCCGCTAATGTCCCCGCTATTCCCGGGTTGAGGAGGGATTTACATTGACTGGTGCATTTAGTAATGGTCCGCGTAAGAACTAGGCAAAAGAACAATAGGCTAGTGCAATAGCTCTAACTTTTGATTGGCGCATAGAACAATGCTAATATTTGACCGTGAGGTAGACAGGAGGGACCTGGGGAAAACTAAGGAGAAAATTAACAAATTGACGTCCGTTTTTTATGCGTCTGTCCTCTTATTGATGATAAATTGCGTCATAACATTGTCAAAGTGTTGTAATAACAAATAACAACAAACAACGTCATAACATTGTCAAACTTTGACAATGTTATGACGCAATTTATCATCAATAAGAGGACAGACGCATAAAAAACTGACGTCAATTTGTTTTTTACAATAACAAAACGCGAAAAAGGTCAAATGAAGACTTAAATGAAAAGAAAACGCAAGTAAACAGCAAGTAAACTCGAAAAATGCTGAATTTTATTTAAATTGACGCAATCAGGGCGCAACTATGCTCAATAACTTTTCTCGCCTTCTCATTGGCTTGTGACAACACGTAATACAATTTGATTGGGTAAAAATCTGACTGTTTGACAGCTCACTTATCACGCGAAAAAACCTTGCATAAATTAAAATTTTATGTGTCTGTACTCTTATTGATGATAAAAATTAGCCAATCAGCGCGCGAGAATTCGCTTAGTTATTGTAAAAATGTTGTTTATGTCGGGTTTTTCATTGTTTTTTCGGCGATTTTTGGCCGTCCACCAATCAGATTCGTCGATTTAATTGATATTAACAATTAAGAGTTCACACTTTTTAATCGATTTTGCGTTTGACCTGCCTAGTTCTTACGCGGACCATTACTTTAAAATTACTTGTTCGAGGTTTGTGAAAGTTCCAGGCCATCTCATGGACTTAACGTTGTTTTTTTTAAATCGATGTCTACTTCATTTTAAGACAAAACTGACGCAATTGTAGAGTTATTTATAATGTCTTCCTTCTAATTTGTGCTTCTTCGTCCAGGAAACGATGGTTTGTTTTGTTGTAAACCGTTCCTCGTGATGATAAAAACGTAAAGATGTTACACAAAGAACCTCCAGCAAGTTTGAATCGGGTGAATCAGTGGAAATACTCAATGAAGCCTACAAACTGAAGTAAGTAAAAAGCTGAACGGACGTGACAACGACAATGTAAACGCGAATGCAAACGCGAAAGCGGCTGGATTTGAGTACTGAAGGTTGTCCTGAGAACATTCATCACAACAAAGAAAGGGGTTTAATCTGCACGTGCATAACAACGTGTCAAGATTTATTGAGTTTCAGTAGAGAATTTAAATTTGAGTTTAACCGCGTGCCAAATCGGAATTTCACTATTTTAAAACTCGTTTCTGTTGATGTGGCATTTAAAGAAGAATCGTCCTGGGGACGACGGTTGCCACATTTTTCCCGCCAAAATTACACTGCTGACGCGCTGGGTACAAGAACGGTATAAGCTGGTGCTGTTTTACTCTTCACTCAGTCTCGTAAATTCAATGGCTTACGGGCTGGTACCGTACCACTCAACACTGGAAAATTTAAACTCTTGTCCTTGTTAAATTATGGTGGTTTTCGTAAGCTAACTTTGTTCCCGCGCAGCCCCGAGAAAGTACTTCCGAACACTTGAAATATGAAGAACTTATTCTACAAGCCTGTTCTATCACAAACTTACTTCTGGTCGGGGTTGAAGAGAGCAAAAGCCACTTTCCTTGATATGAAACCCGCCTCTGCATCGCGTAATTTCACATTATCCAGCCTAAGCTGATATTTCTGTTCCTTCTCCTGAGCACAAACACACAAAAAAACATACACTAGGTCGTATATATTATTAGTGAACAGCAGTTAGTGCTGACAACTCTGGTATTACCGTGGGTGAGCGGTAAGGCAATGTTTACTTCCAGGGTGGGCAGGGTTATCACATGTACTTTGAGATCCGTGTTTTCGCTTAATTGAACTCTTTAAGCCCAAATATCAATATCTATTTTCTTCTAACTGTTCTCATATATTTGTTGGATACTAGTAAGGAGAATTTGTTTAAATATCGATGCAACTCTTTTTTGAGGATCATATTTGGTTTTTCTCACAACCTGAGTGGTTGATACTACTATGTAAGCGTGTTTATAAGTACGTTTTTAGGTTATTTTCAAATTTGACTGAAAATCTCTGTCCTTTTTTAGCTTAAGGCTCATAAGCACGTTTTAGGTTTGGGAGGGGTATCAAGTCTCTGCAAAGTTCATAAGTACGTTTTAGGTTTGGGAGGGGTATCAAGTCTCTGTAAAGTTCATAAGTACGTTTTAGGTTTGGGAGGGGTAGCAAGTCTCTGTAAAGGTCATAAGTACGTTTTAGGTTTGGGAGCCTAGAAAGGGGCAAGTCTCTGCAAAGTTTATAAGTACGTTTTTAGGTTTGGGAGGGGTAAGTCTCTCTGCGAAAAATTTGAAAATAATTACGGTTTAAAAGAAAAAATAGTGAAATACAATACTAAATGGAACAACAATTACGAGGATTGAAAGTACCGCAACTAAAATTTATTGCAAGGCAGTTGAACATTAAGGGACGCCATAAAATGACTAAAGCTGATTTAATTAATGAGTTGAGAAAATTTCCAGATGAGGATATTGATAAGTTATTTTTAAAAGCTAATTTAATGTATAATTATTATTATTATTGTGAACATGGAATTAAAAAATATTCTTGTAAAGAATGCGGTGGATCACAAATATGCGTTCATAGGAAAAGAAAGTCTTATTGTGTATTATGCGATGGTTCAGAAATATGTTTTCATAACAAGCAAAAAAGTTTTTGTAAAGAATGCGGTGGATCACAAATATGCGAACATAATAAACAAAAGTATCATTGTAAGGAATGTTGAAAATTATATTTTAAAAGAAAAAACATAAAATTGATTTAAAGTAGTTCAATATCCAGTAAAAATATAAAATGAAACTCAAGTATTTCAACAATAAGAATCTCAATATCTACGATTTTATAGAGGAAATAAAAGAATATCTATTAAAAAATTTGGTGAAAAATAGGGAATTTATAGAGGAAAAATACTTTTTTCGCCATCCAATAAATTTTCGTGTAAAGTATTATAATAAAAATTATGATTTTACACATAGTATTTTTTGGGATGAAAAAATAAATTTTGGGGTTGGCGGAATTAAAACTAATAAATTCGCGAAAAAAATTTTAGAAGTAGCCAATGAAGATTTTATTGAAAATGAATATAGATATGGGTATGATCCAAATTATGGCTGGATTATTGAAAACGGATATACAGTAGATCATTTTTATGAAAATGGAGTTTATCTTGCTTATCATGATGTGGTGTGTAGAATTGAGGAATTTGATAAAAACTTTGTAATAAAAGAATTAGATTTTCGTGTTAATTTAAATGAACATAAGATTGCGCATAAAGAGTTATTTTTCAAACCATTACATGATGAATTAATGCCAGTAGCATGGCACCCATCTAGATATTTAAATTGGTGTGTCGATTTTGAGGAATTAAGAGATTTGAAAGAACGTTGGGGTGACGAAGATTAATATTATCTAATTATGTTATATAACCCAATTACTGGTTACATAACAAAAATTTATCTAAATCTTAAACTAAAAGTTATGGGTGAACCCTTAAGATCAAGTTTTCCCCATTCAGTGTCTAAGATAGTTAAATCAAAGTGGTTTATGGGACTTTCATATTTTTGAACTGGAATTGCCGGATAATCTTGTGAAGGAATGTTTGCTAGTAAATTAGATGGCGCGAGTTTTACAAGTTCTCCATATTTAGTGTTATTCATATATGACGACCTATTATCCACTATGCTACACATAAGTCTCAACGGCTCCTTAAACTGAATATTTATGGGATATAATTTACCAGGATTTAAAACTATAGGAACTCCTAAACCAATTGACAATTCTCTCGTAATTATAACTTTGGAGTTCTTATTTGAATAAAGATAGTCAATGGTATCAGTCTCAATTATTGTTATTTTTTCCAAACCAGGATCATTAAGAAAGATTGATTGAATTCCACGAAGAGTATATGTGCCCGGCTCAATTATGAAGCTCTGATTCTTACCATATAATATTGTCTGTTCGTCCTTGAAATTAATCAGTCTTTTGGTTTTTATATTACAATCCAGGAGCTGTATCTCACGAAGATTTTTCAGAGGAGGATCTAAATAAATTCTAGTTTCCGAATCGTACATTGTAATACTCAGCATTTTTTTGTTTTGATTACACCATGTTCATCTTTAGATTACGTAATTAAAACATTAACGAAACAAAAACCAGGATAATAATCCTCCGACAAGCATTAAAACAATAAGATTATTTTGGTGAGAAGATGTTTCTTCTATGTTACTAATTTCTTCTTCTTCATTTTTTGATTTATCGATTTTGTTTTGTTTGGGTTTTGCGGGTTGAGGATTGGTATTTAATAAAACCTTTGTTGCTCCCAAACTATGCCTTATTCCGACGTTTTTTGTTTCCGCGTTTATTGAATTATTTACCCCAAAAGTCATATCTTCTGTTACCCTTTTCAAATCATTATTATATCCAATAACGCTTTCTGAATTTATTATTAAATTGCTCGGCATTAACCAAACACCTGGAGCTACAGCCAAATCAAGGCGAGATTTTGATTCTTGAACCGCAGTTTGATATCTTTGAATTGATTGGGATACATCATTTTCAATCACCGAACTTTCAAATAAATGTATAAAGTTTTGTTGAGTTTCAAAACCACCACCTCCCTTACTAACAATTGAAGTTCTGGTATTAACTTGTGCGCCTAAAACGCAATAAACAAAAGCTTCAATTGATCTATTTATTCTTCCCAATCCTGCCTTTGTTAATCCATGCCCTGATTCTGGTATAAACCAAGCATATTGAAAATCAACAAAATGATCATTTCGAAGCATTGATGCTAAATTTCCCATATTTTTTCTACCCCCATCATCGTAAAATTTATGATCGCGGCTTGGCCAAATATTAGCTTCTGTATCATAATTTCTTATAACCCTCACATTTTGTAATCCACCGCCCTTTGCTTGCGCAGCTTCACTTCCAGGAATGGCATCATGGTCTGTATATCCTCCCCCATAATCAATGAATATATCACCAGCTCCATGGTTTGCGCCACCCTTAAATCTAAAATCAGCTAAAGGCTTATTCCTCCCCTTGTAATCCTGATCATTACTTAACCCAAATTCTGCGCATAATCTATTATAAGCATTTTTGTCGTACGGATTATTTTTCAAAGAAAAAGTTTCTCCCCCAGGTAATGGCACGTTTAATTCTTGTATTATTCTTCTTATTGTAAAGTAAATGTGAAATACGAAAAAACTTCTAATAACTTTGGGGTATCCAAAAATATCACTTAAACTTACTCCGCATCCGGACGATGCGCACCAAACCGCCATGTTTAATTGTTGCGGCCACTGATTAATATTTGGTTTACTCAACCAAGCTCTAGTTTCTTTTCCACTGGTAAACCCCACAGTTTGATTTTTAAAAACATTTTTCATTGTCGCAGTGAAACTATCTTTTTCTGAAACATATCTATTCAGGTTGGTTAATAATTTTGTAACATCAAGAGCAAATTCGTAGAATTTAATTCCGGGTATTGGATATGTTTGTTTTGTAAATGTTAAACTTTTGGGAAATGAACTTACCTTTACTTTATTTTCCAAGCCTAAATCTTTCCGCAATAACTTTTTCAAATTATCGGAAAGATCATCAGTCCATGTTTTTCCAGTAGGATCATCATCAGACATAACTGTTGTTCCATTAACTTTCCATTTAACATATCCGCCATATAAATCATGCACATAACTGAATTTTGAAATATTTGCTTTTGGGTAGAGGTTAATGAAATCGCTAAATAACATCTTATTCTTTGTTTTCCAATTTATCTGATCTTTAGATCTTTTAAGAATAAGATGTAAATTCAATTAACCTCTCTATTAACTCCAGCAAAACAATTGCACCCAACTTCGGTTTTTTCAAAAGAAATTTTTAACCAGCCGGATTGGTTAATTCTTTTAATAGATCTTCTCGAACTTTCTTCCTTATTATACTCATGTCGAAGTTTTTTTCTGAATCTTTTCTGAATTTTTGGCGTATTTCTTGTTTCAGTTTTTGAAACTTTTCCAACTCTGCCAGAATTATGGAAAATTCTTGATCGGATATAACATTATCTTTCAGCGCTTTTGAGACTAAATCGTTAATGGTGTTTAATTTTGACTTTGCAATGGCTACTGTTTGTTCGTGTTTACTAACTTTTCCAGAAAGATTTTTGGAGGCGAAACCAAATACGATTGAGAAAACCCCAAAAACACCGCCTACCACACCCAAGGGAACACCGACTATAGCTCCTAAACCTGTGAGAGAAGTTCCTAATCCACTGGCTGATAGAAGAACTGAAACAAATCCTCCAGAAACACTAATTTTTGTGCATATTCCTCTTGCTCTATTATATTTTTTCCTCACTTCTTCGTAATGTTTAATTTCCTTTTCGAGATTTTGCAATACTTCACTTGATTTCTGTAATCTGAAATTGATTGTGCTTTCTCCGTTTTGTGTTTGGAAATTATTATTAGGTAATTGAGGATAAATTCCATTGTAGTCGCCCATATTGTTTTTACTGAACGGCATGTTATCTTTAAATTGTTACTTTTTCTTGTTCTTCATTTGTTCCATAAAATATAAAACTACTGCCATTATCAAAAGCCAAGCATTTTTCCCCAAAAATCCAATTACTTCTCCAGCAGTTTTGAAAAGAAAGCTGACTATTGCCCCAACCATTCCTGGTAATATTTCACCAAGTTTTTTCCCAAGAGTTTTCAAACCATTTCCAACTCCTCTCCCCAAAGATGATAAACCCTTTGAAAGGCTGGAAACGATAACTCCAATGACTACACCAACAGCACTTAAAATTGCAAAAACTGTAAAACCATACTTTTTGAAGATATACTTTAGTTTCTCCCGCAGCGGCAAATTTTTAATTATTTCATCTTTTCGGCCCTCAATATCTAATAATTGTTCTTCTAATGAAATTGTTTTATTTCTAAGTTGTTCTTTTAATTTATCATTCTCAGCTTTTAATCTTTCTTTGCTTTGTTCTAACTTTGTTAAATTCGATTTACCCTTCTTATATTTATCTATTTCTTCTTTGTATAATTTTACCTCTTCCAAAAGTTTTTCTGCTTGTATTTTTAATTCTACATTCTGTTTAACGGTTTGATCTAAGAGACTTTTATTTTCAGCTTTCTGTACTTGTATTTTTTCAATGAATTGTCTTAGTTCTTTTTCTCTTTGGACATATCCACTCATCTCCTCCGTGCGAGTTGCTAAAAGGGAATCTATTCCTTGTACTGCAGAACGTAATTCATTATGTTTTTGTTTTTCTTCATTCAATTCTAACTGGGAATTATTATATTTTTCCAACATTGTTTCGTAATAAGCGCCTAGAGCTTTTCTAAATGTTTTTGGTAAATTTTCTATATTAAGAATCCCATTTTCATCAACTATTGTGTGCCAAACATTATTTCTGGATGTACTTAATTGTCCTTCTATGATATTATTTTCTCCAAATCTAACATTAAATGGGCTTTCATTTGGCTCGTAATCTGGGAAATATCTTTTGAGTTTTTGCCTAGCTTCTCTCATTTTATCATATCCCAAATCTCTTTCCCCCGGGCCAATTTTTTCTGGTGGTTTTTCCCATTGTTCCCTATCTTTTGATTGGTTATAATCATCATAACCATGATAATCTTGTTCAAGGGCTGTGGATGTGTTTGTGGTTTGTAAAGCTGTATTATCGTCATTATCATTATCTTTTGAAAAATCTTCCATTGGTATTTCTTCCGACATGATTTTTTACTCATCAGTAAGAAATCTTTAGATTACCTAGAGTCGGAAATAAAAGAAAAATTGATTTAAAAGAAAAAAAAGGAATAAATAAAAAGAAATAAAATGATGAACGAAAATACTAAACTAATAGAAGATATTAATAATTACAATCCAAAAGAAAGTATGATTTTTTCTAAACCAATTTTAGGGGAAGTTCCTGGTAGCAAACCAAAAGTAGAATTTAAGCGAATTAAAATTTATTCAAGAAATGAAGATGGAACTAAAGGAGAATTAGTTATTAAAACTGGTCGCTTGTATTCATTCGGAGTTTCTGAAAGTTTTTCAACTTATTCTTTTCCCTTATGTTTATGGAGCGGAAATAGACCTACCGATGAAGAAGAAGAATGGATAGAAAAATTTAATGAAATAGTAGATTGTTGCATTGATCATATTATAGAAAATAAAGAAAAAATTGATAGGTTTGAGTTGAAAAGATCTGATCTCACTAAAACAAAGAGAGGTTTAAATCCTATCTATTGGAAAATGGAAAAAATTGAAGATGGTAAAAACAAACCTTATTTGCAAAGAGTTCCCGATAGCGGGCCAAGATTATATCCAAAATTAATTAATAAAAAAGGAGAAATTCTTTCAAAATTTTATGATATTAGAAGTGAGGATTGTAATGAAGAAATAAATTACCAAGATTTAATCAATAAAAGGTGCTACGCAGAGTGTTCAATCAAAATTGAATCAATATTTATTAATCCTACACTTATTTCATTGCAAGTAAAACTTTATGACGCCCTTGTCGAAACGAAAAAAGAACTTAAAAGATTGGCTCCTCGCAGAAAATATAATCCCGAAGTAATTATTTCCGACGGAGAATCTGCTTCTTCCTATATTGGTTATGAAGATGAAAGCGAAAGTGAAAGTGAAGAATATAGACATTTTCCCCGAACCCGCGGGAGGAGTTTTGATTTGGTGGAGAACTAATCATAATAACTTATGTTATGTAACTAAAAATTATTAGTTACATAACAAAATAATAATTTATAATAATTTACTTACCGCATACCCCAAACCTAACATTCCGGCTCCGACATATACCATTTCCCCAGTCTTTTGGTCATCGTTTGGTTTGTAATAATCAGAGAATTTAGGTTCCGTCATTTGCCCGTACAATTCAAAGGCTTGATTTGTAGCCGAAATATTTTTTGATGCTTGATATTTTTCATCTTTTTTCTTCATTTTCCAATCAAGCATTTTTTGCCTTTTTTCCTGGTATTCTGCGTAATCCCTTTGATATTTTTCCATTGCTTTATCGTGTCGTATTTTTTCTGTATCCACATTACGCCCCATTATATATTTTGCGAGCATATTTCCTCCGGTAAATGCTCCCGCATTCATTATTGCACCTATCCCCATCATTGCTATTGATGCTAATGCCATTATTTTGGTAAAATCTTTTGATCCTCTAAATATGTTTTAAGATACATACTTCCGGATAATACAACAACCCATTTTGCGTAATTTGTAATACTCATGGATGGGTCACTCAAAAATGATTCTTTCATCATCTTTTTTGCGACATACCCAACTCCCGCGCTTAAACCGATAAGCACAGCTGAATCAGTTACAGTTTTCACAAGTTTGTTTTCTGACGACATAATTTTTTTACTACATCAATATGAAACTTTTAAATGACTTTATTCAGTTATTCCATTCCCAAAGATTTTGGGGTTGCAGAAAATGGTATCTTTTTTGGTTGCGGTAATTGAGGAACTTGCGATAAATCAGCTATCCTATTTGAATATTCATCTCTGGCTTTTTCCTTATATCTCATAAAAAGATCAAATGCTGTAAAAACTAATCCGACAACAGATAAAACAGTAGTAAAAGATAACTCCGGAAGCCATGATTTTGATTCACTGTTCTCTGTAGTTTTTGGGGCTTCTTCGTTTTTCATCTCTCTGGCTAATGCTTCTTTTGCTTTTTTATTATATTCCGCTAATTTCTTTCCAGCAGCGACCTTTTTGGGATCCTTCTCCCTCTTTTTAGTATCTTTATTTTCGGGTTTGGGATCTGCAGTAATCTGCTCAACACCCTCTGCTCTTTCTTCTGACATTGTTATTTAGATGCTACAAATAAGTTTTTAGATCTTTTTAATATACTATATCAACACCTTCAGCAGATTGCTTAGTTTCCTGGTCAGTTGTGTTATAATTTATTGGTTCTTCTCTTGATTTTTGTTGATTTTTGTTGAATTTTACGTGTTTAGCAACCTGAAATACCCCGCTAGCAAGTGCTGTCAGTCTTCCTCCTTTTAATGCCAAGAGACCTACAAAGTTTGTTAATTCTCGATTAACCAAATTATCTTTCTTCAAATCATCGCAAAGAGCATCTATGTCATCTACCTGAACTAAATAAGAAATAAGTTTGGAAACTAATTCTAGGGAAGAATCTACCAATCCTCCGTTAATTTTCTTACCCATTACCGATTGATAACGATTAAAATATTTTTCTACATCTTTTGCAGATAATTTCTTTACATCTCCCAGGCTCATTTCAATTCCTAAATATTCTTTTGTTGTTCCGAGAACAGCGAGAATGGCAAGAGATTCTTGTTTTATTTCAAGATCACCATTATCTTTTACCGTTTCTCCATTAGGTTGTTCGGTATTTTCTTTAATATAATCTTCTACGTTTGTCATATTTGTTAAATCACTTCGGGAATCTCTAAATAGCAATTAAATGGGTATCGCAAACTCAAGCATAACCTAGAATATTTTTCTGTTTTCAGGAGTTGCACAAATTTTTTACCTAATTCATAATCCAAATCGCCGCCATAATCTTCGAAAAACATCTTCATGCCTTTCTGAGAGGGATTATGGAAAGTAACGACGCAGGCAACATTTTCCCGGAATGGTTTTGCTATTGAAGTTAATTGCTGAGTGAGAACCCAAACTGATAATCCATGATGTCTTCCGGAGAATGCTAAATCTATAAACTTATTTGATCGCTTTTTCAGATCATTAGAAACAGCGCAATCATCTAAAATTATTAAAGTATTTGTTCCGGAGAATAAAGTTTGGCAATCAGTTAGTAACTCATTAATCTCCTCTACGTTACTTGCATCCGGAGATAATACATAAAAACGCTCATCCTTTTTAGCAAAATTATGATAAGTTTTATTTTTAGAATAAGTCGGACAAATTAAAACAATATATTCAAAAACTTTCCGGAAAGGACCTCGGAGCTGTTCAATTAAGTACTTTGTTTTTCCGCAATTCGTTGGTCCTGTTATAATACAATGGAAAGGGATTTTATCTCGTAAATCTTCCATATTTTTTTGTATCATAACATTATGTTTTTAGATTCTTCCCTTCGGTTAGTACTTAATTGCTCTCAAACTTGAATTCATAATCTCCATCATTGCGTCAGCCACAACGAACATATGACAAGTTATTGTTCCAGTTCCGCCTTGTTTCCTTTTAATTTCTATTTTTACTCCATCGTGCGTATTATTTAAAGCAAGTCCTCCTCCATGAATTCCATTATCTGGATGAGTTCTAGTATCTACCCAAAGAGCAAACTTATCCGCGTAAAATTCTTTTTCTTTCAAAGAAATTTGCAAACCATCATCCCGACGGAATCTTTTTTTCACGGATTCCCAAAGATCGGATGGAATCATTCCCCTAGAGTATATTCTATTTGGAACACCATCAACATCAATTTCAACTGAAGATATGCCTGGATTATAAAAATTTTCTGAATCCCTTGCTCCTGCGGCTTGAGGTGATAAAAACAAAAACAATATTCCCGTCATTGATCTTCTCGGCAAATTAATATGCTGATTAATAACACCATCGCCGCTAATGGAAAACGTAAAAGTTTTGTGCAAAGTAACATTTTCATAAAAGAATCCTTTACCAACTTGATAAGCTGCTTGAGCCTCACGGGCTAAGTATTCACTAGAAATTGATGAATATTCTAACTCTAAGTTTTTGATTGAATATGATGGTGCTTTAGTTGTATCAGAATAAATAAGAATATTGGCGATCGGGGCAAGAGTAATCTCAAATATAAGATGATTTTCCAGCGCTTTCGGATAAAAAACACCGTGATCGTTTAGAATAGGATGATTTATTGGTATTCTATACTTTGATCCATGAACATTGGCGAGAGCAACTTCTTTTACATCTTGTGTTTTCATATCTCCGGCTTTTGTTCTAATTTTTCTAATATTTAACGAAGAAATACCTTGTTTTAATCTATCCTCTCGCTCTTCTTCGGTTAAGAATAAATCATGATATGTTTGAAATAAATCATATCCTTGAGTATCTTGCAATGTTTCTCCTCCAAAAAGAACTTTCAGTCTGGTTACAAGATTACGACCCACATTATTCACAACTGTGTTATTAGCATGCCCCTCGACATCTAAATCAAAAAGAAGAGATACGCTTCCCGGAACAATCACCAAATTCTCGGCGAGTTTTGGAATATTTATGTATAATGTTTCTCCGGGGCTGGCTGAGGATGGATTTAGAGTAATTCGATTCAATGTTGATTCTGCTTTCAAACCAAAGGGTTCTTTGGGAATTCTGTTTGGGTTAATTTTTTCAGACGTCATTGTAATTTATAAGATACTTTGGTTAACCTTTAAACCTGTGTTGTCCCTTTTTCTAACTTGGAAATATGTTTTAATAAACCTTCTCTCGCCTCAGGAATTAAAATCATAATATTAAAAATTTGATCGCCATCTTCCATATATAGAATTTTTTTCCTAATAATTTTTTTCATAATGTTGATTTGGTATTCGGTAAATTTTATTTCTTCTTCCTCCGACACCATTTGATTTATAAGATAGTTTGTTTATTTTTAAATGAACAACGAAAATATACTCTCAAAAATATATTATTCCGCTGAAGGGTATTGGAAAGGATATTCTGCAATTCCTAAATTAGCCGAGAAAGCGAAAGTGGATGAAAATGAAGCAAAACACTGGTTGCAGAAACAGGCAATATGGCAAATCTATCTACCTGCTCCTAAATATATACCTAGGCCGCACTGGACTGTGGATAAACCCAATCAGATTCACCAAGCAGATTTATTATTTTTACCGCATGATAAAGTTAGAAGAAAAACATATAAATATGCGTTAGTTGTGGTTGATATCGCCTCGAGATATAAAGATGCTGAGCCATTAACCTCAAAAGAAAGTCGAGAGATATCAGAAGCTTTTAAGAAAATATATTCTAGAAGATTAAAATACCCAAAAACTTTAATGGTTGATCCTGGGAAAGAATTTATGGGAGAAGTTAGTAAACTCATGAATTACCATAATGTGAAGATACAAAGAAGTGAAGCTGGTAATCATAGAGCACAAGCATTTGTGGAAAACGCAAATAAAATATTAGGAGAAAGATTATTTAGTCATCAATATGCGCAAGAAATGATCAGTGATGATCGATCAAGAGTATGGGTGAAAAGATTACCGGCTATTCTAAAAACTTTGAATAATACGAAAAAGAGAATAACCGGTAAAGAGCCCGATGAGGCTATAAAAATGAAAGAGGTGAATATTGAAACTAAAAATTACAAACGCGCGGTGGGGCTTGACGAGGTTAGACTACCAACTGAAGTAAGGGTTAGATATTTATTAGCTCCGGGTGAACTTGAGGGTGGAGAAAAAAGAAGAGCCACAGATCCCATTTGGAGCATAAAAGTTTATTATATTTCTGGAAGTAGAATTTCTCCTAATCAACCGGTTTTGTATTTTTTGGAAGACGGCACAAGGCGCGGTTTTGTACGTGAAGAATTACAGGTTATTCCTTATGATACAGAGTTACCCCCTAATTCTGTTTTAAAATAATGGTTTTGTGTGAATTCCATCCTCATAAACCCATCTTTTATCATAATAAGCGTTCAATCCCTTTTTAATTTGTGTATATGTCACAATTTGGTTATCATTGATTCTAAATCCTGTATTTTGTGACATATCAATTGACCCTTTCAAAGCTGACATGTATCTATCCCAGTTCATTTCGTTTTGTCTATGAATTGTACCTTTGCAACTATACTTTGCCTTTCCTTTCTCATCCTCCGCGTAATAACATTTTGAGGAAAGAGCAATCATTCTAATGCCGTCAAACTCTTTTTTGAACAAACCCGGAGTCTTGTCATGATATTTAGAAGTTGATAGGAATTTTTCTTTTCCGCCGGTAAAGTATTCTTCTCTCATTTCGGGTTTTATAATATCATCCAAATTTTCAGACGAGATTGCCATGTACATTGAATCTGTATCCATTTGAATCAGCTCAAAATCCTTTCTATCAAGATATTTATCTAGAAAATCGTAATAGAATTCCAGCATTCTTAATTTTGCTAGCTGATACACTGCGATGCCGCATTGGTAGGGTCTGTCTATTTTTATTAATCTTTTTCGTTTTATTATTTCATATGTGTCATTTATTTCATTAAGATCCTCAAAAAAAGCAGATCTTAGGGCTTTTTCAACCTCTTCCTCATCCTGAGTATACCTTGTGATATTATGTTTTTCTTTATCTTCTATCATTTTCCCGTAGAAAGAATTTCCCCTAAGTTTATTCGTGTCGGCTAATTCTTTACACCCTTTGTACTTTGGTTTTAGTTTTTCAATCAGTACTTTAATATCTTTATTTTCTTCAATAACTTTAAATATATCGGGGAATTGGTTTAATTCATTGGTAATTTTCACCACATCGTCAATCTTGTTTTCATCAAAGGCTTTACTTAGTTTTTCCAATAAAACCTCAATATCTCCATCTCTTCTTGCGTCTGCCACCTCTTTTGGAAAAAATCCAAAGGGCCTTCCCGATTCATACTTTAAAATATTATGGATGGCGGTAATCTCCAAACCATGATTAAGATACCATTTTATCATAGGAGTATATAAAAATATCTTTTTTGCCTTGGTTACGCCAAGTAATTTTTTATTGTCTTTTAAATGTTTTCTTCCTGTAGCTGTTTGATATTCTTTCATATTCTCTGGTACTAAATATTCAGGAACGGAGTCTACAATAAATAAGGGGGAGAACTCTTCAAACTTTTCTTTTAGGTGAACAGGTACATGGATATCAACTTGGCAAAACCCGAAAAGATTTTCATCAAGAATATCTTCGCAAATCTTCTTTATAAATTTAGGCTCCGATGGATTTTCAACCTCAAAGCATTTTTCTTTTCCGCATGGCATTTCTTGTCCAGAACAGGATAAATATAAACCATTTGCGTCATAACCAACAATTCTCTCACATTTTTTCGGGCTTTTATATTTATGCGGGCGAATCTTTGTTTCTTCCTTTTCTGCATATCGTGTAAATATAATACTAGGGCCTCCAACCATCCCCGTTTTCAATAACTTATAAATCTTGTTTTTGTCGCATATTTTACAATCTTTTATTATCTTTTGGCATTTTTTGCAAAACTTGTCTTTACAAAATTCACCGCAACTATGGGCACAATATTGCCCTGGGGCGTACAATTCAGGATCTCCTTTCTTCTTCATTTTTTGGTATTTATTTAGAACAGCCCTCATTGATACGCCCGGAATGGAAACGGCATCTTTTAATATATCAATTTCGTCTGGATAATATAATCGCCTTGTTTTTTCAAGGGCTTCCAGAAAGGGGATAACATCATTCAAATTATACTCTTTCAACCAATCTAACATTGTAACACAGCCCCTTTTTTCGAATTCGAGCAAATATTCTTCATATTCTTCTTTGGAAATATTTTTCTTTTTCAAGGAAGAGTAAAAATCTTCATGTTTCACGGGTCCAACTAAGGAAAGCTTATCATAATCATCCAATTTTTCATAAGGTAGAACAAGTTTTTGGGCTTCGCAGTTGTTTGCTTTGCACCACTTATCAAAAGAAACCCCAGGCGCAAGGTAGGACATTATATCCAAGAATTTAAAATTCGGTGTTGTTAAAAACATATACCTATTCTGTTTCTTTGCAATAAAAATATCCTTTGTTCTATCGGTCATGTGTTTTATAAAATGTCTTTTAATCAAATTGATATCGTATTTTCCACTATTAAACCCCAAAACAGGTACTTGATTGCACCATTCTTCATATTTTTGCAAGACATTTTTTTGCAAGGAATCTTGATCAGGAAGCGGGTATTCTTCTTTAACCTTTTCGACTATAATTTTTCTTATTTCCTCCAATTTTTCAACGAATTCTTTTATGAGCTCATCGGGGTTTTGGTTATAAAGAAAAATGGGTTTTTTTGTTAAATTATCGATTAGTGCAACACTAACTGGAATGTGAGTATGGGTGAAAATTAAATCATCGGTAATCTGTTTATCTTCTTTTTGTAATAATCCCTCAAAATCGTAATCAATAAAATAGGGATATGGATTAAATTTCTTTTTGAACCATATTTTGGGTAATTCAGGATTTTCACACTCCCAAACCGATACTACATTATAACCCAAGCTTTTTATCATATTCTCTCTTTCAATAGTTTCATTATATTTAATTTTGTCGATTGCTGAACACGGGCACCCATGCCATTTACATCCATAAAACTCAAAAACTGTATTTGTGACAGGCTCGTATCCATCAAACAAAATCTCATTCCCCTCTTCATCCCTATAACACCTTTCGCCACCATGACCACAAAGCGCGTGATGAATATGTTTACCCATAATTTTAGCTTGGTGTTCTATCCACCTACACGCTTTATAACTAAAATTGATTTTACCCCCGTAAAAAACTTTTTCAGATTCATTCATGATGTGTTTTATCTTTTCTCCTGTGCAAAATATTTTTGTCTTTCCTCCCGTACATGTTTCATTGGTAAAATGCCTTTTTAAATCTTCGTGCCTGGTAAATTTTTGATTACATCCTTGGCATACCCAGTTTTGAGCAAGAAGATCTAGATCCTTAATGAAAAAACCATGATTATTATAAAGACCTAAATTTAAAGTTGGTAAATTATCTTTGAAATTATTTTTCCCAAACACCAGTTTCCAAACTGAAAAATTTGATATATCTTTCTGCTCATAAACCCGGATGTTTATGGAGAAAACTTTTGAAATTTTCTCAAAATCAACCAATTTTGTCGATCTAACTTCTTCTCCTTTTAATTTTTTGTTGCCATAAAAAGTTCTAGCTAGATATAATGCTCTTTTCTCTATTCTTTTTTCAGGATTTTTCTTAATTTTTTGGGGATTTTGTTTACCATCAAGAATATTCATTAGAATAGCTAAACACCTCCAGACACAGAGATTATCATCTTTTTCATCTACGGAATAAATACATCTTTTCTTTCGTAATTCATCGGGTAATCTTCCGCACCCAACTAAAGGTTGTCTGGTATTAATAACTTTTATTTGTACTTCTATAAACTCAACTCCGCCCTCATTAACACCTGGTTTATTAATTTTCTTTTCTGGGGGTAAATATGCTCTCATCCAAGCGATACCCTCTAAACTCAATCTTTCTCCCTCGCACTGCTCTATATAATTTTTTATTTCTCGAAGAGAAGTAAAAGTTCCGCCGCTTCTAAATGTGTGCGTGTGGTAAGCTATTTCTCCATTTCCTCTTTGGATCAAAGCGGTAAAACTAAAAACAATTCTTGCCCCCATTTCTATTTGGGGTTCCAACTCATTATAAATTGTTTCTGACAAATCATTATTTAGATCCCTCCTAATTCTAATAATATTTTCCCGATTATTTTGAATTGGGGGATCATCTTCATGCGGATTTATTGAAACTATTTTGAGGATTGTTATTCTTTTCTTTTTAGTTTTTTCCTTCAATTCATCTCTCACACTATCAGATATAGTTACCCCCTTTTTTGGTTTAGTTTTCTTATTAGTAAATTTTATGATATTTTCATTTGCTAATTCTTCAAGCTTTTTGGCAAACTTATCTTTATCTAACACCTTAAAAATATTCTTTGGTTTGAGAATTGGTACATTAATTTTAGGTACCGGCTCATCAAGAATTGGTATTTGTGATGCTAATTTTCTTGACGGAGTAAAACCGGGTAGAGTTCTTGGTGTTTTTGGTTTTATAAAAATTGGTTCTAGTTTCCTTTTTCTTAGCGGAGGAGAACCAGATGGTGTAACAGGTGGAGTTCTTGGCGGAGGTGATCCAGGTGGGGTACCTGGTATTGGTTGGGGGGTAGTTAAAGGTGGTGCAATATTCGGAATTGGGAGAGGTAAATTTGGTTGATTTACTGGTCTCATTGGCATATTACGCAGCTCATTAACAATCCCCACAATATTATTAGTTATTTGTTGAATATTATTAGTTATTTCAGGTATATTAACCAATGCATTAATAAGTTCTGGTTTATTAAACGCAGATCGTCCACGAATATTAAACCATCTAACTAAAGATTTTAGTTGCGGTACTTTCAATCCTCGTAATTGTTGTTCCATTTAGTATTGTATTTCACTATTTTTTCTTTTAAACCGTAATTATTTTCAAATTTTTCGCAGAGAGACTTACCCCTCCCAAACCTAAAAACGTACTTATAAACTTTGCAGAGACTTGCCCCTTTCTAGGCTCCCAAACCTAAAACGTACTTATGACCTTTACAGAGACTTGCTACCCCTCCCAAACCTAAAACGTACTTATGAACTTTACAGAGACTTGATACCCCTCCCAAACCTAAAACGTACTTATGAACTTTGCAGAGACTTGATACCCCTCCCAAACCTAAAACGTGCTTATGAGCCTTAAGCTAAAAAAGGACAGAGATTTTCAGTCAAATTTGAAAATAACCTAAAAACGTACTTATAAACACGCTTACATAGTAGTTTGATGAACAGTGAACAAATTGTAATGAGAAATTGGATGCTCGTCACTACTGGGAATTGAAGGGTTAGAGGAATTTTAATCAGTTCTCCTGTACTACTATTCGGTGTATGCTATTTTCAAATACAGGAATATTAATTAGAGTGTTACCTCGTCATCCTTGTACCAAGACAAAGATTCCGCTGAAAAAGAAATTAAAATATACGGCTTTACTGCAATCATGACAAATAAGCCAAAAAGCCAAATATGACAAATACCTGTTGCTATGGTTTGCACACTGATTGGACAAAGCATTACAGAACTGACAAGGAGAACTAAACATACAACAGATTAGATGCATTACACTCACCAGTTAGTATGAACCAATACTCTTTGCCCATGCCTTTCATAAAACCAGCATTAGTAATTGTCAGCCAGCCTTTTCTTATCACCTGAAAGCAATCAACAACAACCATTAAAATATATAAAAATCACGAAAATTGGAAACTAAGAGAGAAGTAAATGAAATAAAAGTCAACTAATGGAACTTATTTTGCCCTAGGAATGGTTGGAGTTTTATACTAAATAGTTTTAAAGTTACACATGAATGTGAAACTTGTTTGATCAACTCACTTGGTTAGAAACTGTTCGTTTCATTTTCCTTTCCCCTGCATTGCTTGTACTTGATGCCCTAGAAAAACAAACCGCTTTCATTCATGTCAAAGCAACAACAGATACATAAAACTAAATGTATTATATTTAGTTTGTGAGAAATTTAAGCATGGCTATACAAATAGCAATACAAATGTAGATATACATGCTATAGTGCAATCCATAGTGATACAATGGCCAACTGCAACAAACTGTGTGTAAGACAAGTGAAACTCACTCAGCATATCCAATGAAATCAGGATGATTTGTGTTGATGTATGCAAGCTCCAAGTCAATTAATGTCTTCACCTGCAAACATTCAGTAACAGATTTCTTTGAGACACTTCAACCTGTTTGATTGACCGATCTGATACAAGTAATACTCATGTGATTTATTTGTTTTCTTTGTACAGTTTTATTTACTTTTGTTAGTGTTCAAGAGTTTATTGTCATCAATGCACTGCTTCCTTCTTTTTCACTTTAGCTGTGAGGAATAAACTACATCACTGGAGGTAAGGCCACTAATATTGTCAATATTCAAGATAACTTGCTACACTGAAGATTACATGTCAAAATCTAGATTTTTTACTTTTGGGCCTAAGTGTACCACAGATTATTCTTTTTTCTTCCACATGTATTTGCAGTGCATCTCAAAATGCTCAGGGGTTGTTTATTACTTCTGATCAGAAGCAGAGGACATTTTCAAATTCCTGCTCAAGGCTGAATTAATACATTGCTTGTTTGGATCACAAAGGGAAATATCAAATTAGTTATGACCTGAAACGGTAATTCTTCTAAAATGTCTGTTCAGCGATCTTGTTCAAACTACAGCTACTGTATTTTCATTCTATATAAATGCTCATTGCTTCTCAACGTGGTAGTTACTATCTGTTTCCCCTTAAGATGTTTGTAGCCTTGCTATTCTAGAATGTTGCTGGCATTACTTCTTGAATGTCTGACTCATTATCAACAAGCATTTATGGATGGTCATGTTTCTGAATAAGTAGCCCAAGTGGTTAACAGGGATTATACTGAATAACAACAACTTTTCAAAAGGATGCTTTTATTTTAATTTAATGGATAGTATTAGATATCCATTTGCACCTGCATTCCTCTGCACACTTTCATATTACACATTGCAGGTGCAAGATGGCACTTCTGATCCTGGCAGCTAAATTTACCACACCTGATCTTTTGACTTGGTTTCTCCTTTTCTTCCATGTTGCACAACAATTTTCTCCACTTGATCTCTTAGTAGCGGGTATTTATCCATCTGGCAACGAAGGATTATTACATAATCATTTGTCAACCAAAACGCAATCCAAACTAATGACTTGTCTGCTTATAACTCAGTCAAAATGATATAGGCAAGAATGGATTAAATAAATGTTTTATGGTCATTCAGCAGAGAACTAAAGTGTTCACATGCCAGCACTGTCAGTCAATGTACAACTAAAGTATGTGAAAATTGCTGATTCGGTATCTTACTTACTCTCTTTGTGCATTTCTTGATGACATTGGTCAGTTCTGACATCACCATATCAACACACTTTACAGCTGGAGATCTAAGTTTCTCAATCTGCCGTTTCACTATGGCTTCAAATGCCATGTCGGGTGTAAACAGACCAACTCTGCACAGAAAACAAAATGTGATTTCCTTTTAACTTAGCCAATGGGAAAACAATTATGATATGTTGCATCTGCTGCTTGTTTACAGTTTCACTGAGGATATATACATTGTAAAGAAGGACAAAATATTAGAATATTAATTTGTTGAGCAAATATGTCACTGTGCAAGGAAAAACGCAGAGTTCTGGGGTCCCACTTTGGGAAAGCAGAATTTAAATAGCCAAGTTTAATTGTAATGACCCGGTGCCTTAATTTTGATTTAGTGTTCTATTTTTATTATGCACCTTGAAATGTTCAAAGGAAGTCACTTACCTTATACCATGGATATTCTTTATGGCAAACATAATTTCCTTTCTGAGTTGTTTTTCATCGAATTCTACCTGTGGCACATTATGTGACAAAACACTGTAAGTTACAGTACTGAACGTATAAGATACAGTAAGACATGTTTCTACATGAACAAAATGATATAATTCCAATTCATGAAGGTCAACTGGTACATGAAAATTATGCAAGTCTGACCTTAACTAACTCATAAGGAAATCTCTCATGAAATATCCTGTTTATTTTGGCTCCTCCTGAAAGCTCTTTGGTGTCAATGGTATCTCCAGATCCTTCAATAGCCTTTTCAAAATCAGAGGTGAACTGCTGAATCATCCTTTAATGAAAATGAAACATAAGATCACTCCTTGTAACCAAATACGTAAATCAGATCTAATCATTGCCAGCTCAAGTTGCATGTTATAGTTAATACTAATAATAGTATTAATAATGATAATAATAACAATAACAATAACAACAAAACAGCGACATTAATTTATGAGGCTTTACAAAACTACAAGGTTCTTACTGCATTAAAGCCTTGGTCTTCATGGATGGGTCATCAGGGTTAAAGTTCTCATAGCCTTTGACCTCCTTCTCAAGTCCCATTAAATTCTCTTCTAACTTGCTACGCAGGGCAGGTAACGTCTCTCTGATGTGATTTGTCAATTGCTAAAAAAAAAAAAAAAAAAATTGGTGAGAAACATGCAAATCTCTGAAAACATATACAAAGATTAATCTCACCTGATTAAGAACTCTTTGCAGGTATTGGGTCCCCATCTTGTCTGCCAAGTGTCTGTTATTAAAAATAATACAAAACGTCATAAAAGCTGACAATTAGATATAGATAAAAGCAAGAAAAAACATGTTAAGTAGAAGATAACCGGCTATGACTGGACAACATCCTTTGAATCTTTATAGCATATCTCTGTTTTCATTCTTTATCTTAACTATAATTAACAACAATCATCGCAAGGTGGAGGTTAGGTGCCCCAGGAGGCTGTGGGCCTGAATGTCTGCCCAAACCCATGCCCTAAGAAGACCGCCCAGCCGGCAGGCACTGCCTGCTGACCTAGCCACGAGCCCCCCACACCCTACACCACACACTGGGCACCCATCACACTGAGTAGACTCAGTGGAAAAAAAATAAAATAAAAATAATAAATAAATAAAAAAAAAACATTAAATAACTGGATAACCAATGATATAATAATGTATTAATGATAGAAATAATAATGCAACTGAAATAATAATGCAAAACAACTATGACAAAAGACAAGGGCAATGGGAAGCAAGGGGAACTCGAAGAACAGATGAGAATGAATAAAGAGCAACTGCCAACCTGGAAGGCAAAGTACACACTGAACGTACCGCTGGTCGTCATACCAATCAACTGACCCAGGGCTATGCTGACCACGAGGGTTACATGCCAGGATGGCTACCTGCTGCACACCAGAAGTGACAACATGATGCTTTTTTGTGAGCCATTTGTAGATCCAAACACACTGCCCCACATGTGTGGACCACTGACAAAATACCAGATGCCACAGATGCCAACTGATGATAAGATCACCAGTAAAACACGCTAACAGCTACAAACGCTAACTGCTACAAATGCTGATGACTGATATACTGACTGACGATATGCTTAACACTCTGTAGGATGAAACCACCAAGGCAAGAAACAAACAACATTGTTTATCATAGTTAACTAGCTTAAATTACATTTAAGCCTATTAAACATACTTCCTACATAGGTAAATTTCTATCATAATGTTAACTACACATAATGTGAATGACCTGTATGATGCATGACTGAGGAAAAACTTCCGTTCTGAAGCTAGAGCAGCTTTAATGTCCTTCCTGCCATCAATATCAGCTTGACTTCTGTTAACAACACCAATGTAACCTGCCAATTAAACCAGAATATTGTAGCTGCTGTTCTGTATCCTATAAGTAGTAAAAACTGTCTAAAGCAACTTCCAATGCCACAAATTATTTCAAAACAAAAAAGTCTGCAGCTCTGAATTTTATATGCGTATGCATTGATTCTAGAAATAGAAATTTAAGGTTTTAGGAATTAAGACAAAAATCTTGTTGCAACCACTAATAACAAACCTCTTCTCAGGGCCAAAACTTTGTTCTCTAGAATATCTCTGGCATCAGTTCCTGTATCCATCAAATCCAACTTTGTTATTACTCCAATTGTTCGTACTCCTGAGATAAAATGCCTTTAGTTGTAGTTAGGTGTACACAACAAAATTAGTAGGAAATTGAAACACAAGAAACTGGATAAATCAAACAAGTTGATTAAGTAAGTTATAATGCCGCAAGGTAAAAGGGAGGTGCTGACGTTTCGAGCGTTAGCCCTTCGTCGGAGCGCATTCGCTCCGACGAAGGGCTAACGCTCGAAAAAGGGCTAACGCTTCGTCTCGCTCGCTCAGCACGTCCCTTTTACCTTATGGTGGTATAACTTACTTAATCACAAAATAGACTGTCTGCATAAGCATGATATGTAATTCATGTAATATCATGGGTGACAAATTGCTCCTTAATTTTCAGCATTAATTTATAATTTCACATGTGAAATTACAATGTTGTTATGGCAACTTCTATAGAAAAATGTGAGTGTCATTTATCACCCACAATATTAATAAGTAATCAAATGGTATACTTGTGAAATTAGGGAATAATTTCCTGAGAGTTTTGTCCAAATTCTAATAATTTCCCTTGCCTTTCCCTAATTTCACTCTTCACCATTTGATTACACATACCTATCATGTGACTGCCCTGGTCCAAGACAAAAAAAGCAGCATTTTGATTACTGTAGTTCTCTGAGAGATCCAATTTTCAACATGGACAACTAACATTTGAAAATTTGAAAGAGTGTGTTGCACAAACTGCCATGTGTTTGATTATTTCTAAAGCTATTTTCCAAAATCATTTTCAGCCTCCAATTCGACCAGCAATTATTATTTCTAAGATGGAAGTAACCGAAAATGATTTTGCATGGTTCTATTATACAATCTGCTCATGCTGCCTCACTTATAACTCCCCTCTAGTTAAAAATTGCCTTGCCTTCAGGATCCACTTCCTTCGCAATCTTTAAGGCATCAGAGTTTGCAAGATCTGAATTTGCTGGTGAGACTGCAAGTACTAGGCAGTTGGGTTTGGTAATAAACTGCAGTAACATGCTCCTAATAAGCATCTCGATGTCTGCTGGCTGATCTCCTACAGGAACCTTTGTCATTCCAGGAAGATCTACTAATGTTAGGTTCAGGACTAAAAACAGAGAATTTAGAAAAACTGTTAGCATTGAAAGAAACAAATTTGATAAAAAACATACTGATGCTACTGTTACTACATGTAAAGTAATAATAACAACCAATCTCAACAGAATCACACAGGCCAATAAAAAATCAGAAGGAAAGCAAAAAATTTATACATGTCATTGGTAACATGGGAAAATGACATTTGTGTCCTGTCCCATCACAACTGGATTAAGGTTTACTCCATTTAATCCATTACTTATCATTGTAATGCAAGACCAACATGACAAAATGAACGACTTCCAACAGCAGTTAAAAAGCGCATTACTATATACAACATATATGACCTGGCTACATGCCCAATAAGTCAACCATTCATGAGCAAAGTCAAACACAGTTGTGACATGAAATAAATACAGCAATATGTTTGACTAATCCAATTAACATATGCATACAAATGAAGTTACACCATTGAAGACTTGACAGATAAACATAACACATATCAGTATAAATACTCAGGTGGTAATACAAAACTGTGCGCTCTGATTGGTTCGCTATCTCGGATTATCAGCCGATAATCACCTCGACGATTAAAATGGCTGCCAGTTGTTCGCACGCTTTTGATGAAATGAAATTTTTTCGTGTTGTAATTTGCTTTTCTTTTCTGTTTTTGAAATAATTACCTGTGTATTTATACTAAAACAATTATTCGCCTTCGTCTCGGTGAATATTCACCAAGAATCACTTCGCCTTTGGCAAATAATTGTTAAATAATTGATAACAGGTGTAATGGACAGTCTTTCCTGACTGGCAACAAAAACAAAGCAGTATAACTAGATCTCTGAGCAGTTCACGTCTTTCTCTATGGGTTGCAAATCAAGGTTGGACTAATTAACAATTAGACCCGCAGCCCGCAAGGGCTACGGGTCAATAGCCCATGAGGCGAAGCCGAATGGGCTATTGATCCGTAGCCCTTGAGGGCGAAGGGTCTAATTGTTTTAGTATCACCCAACTAGTCGGACAGAAAAAGTAATAATAAAGTTAGTAAATGCAAGTTGAAGAAAGATTTATTTGGGAATAAAACAAAAGAAAGCGCCACGAATTTCGCTACTCAAGGACTATTACTAATAGACCACTAGTAGTGTAGCCAATCAGATTGCGGCACTTGCATTAGTCCACTAGTTGGGTGATACTAACAAGTATTATTTACTCTACTGTACTTACCATGAGGAGAAAATACTCTGAGGTTGATTGGTAAGGCAGAAATTCCTTTGTTTGAGCCAGTTTCTCTGTCAGTCTCTGCAACTATCTCTTTTCTAACTTCCTCAAAATCAGTAAATTTCTTTCCCTTACAATGGAGAAATTCTGCCCACTCTAGAAAATACAAAGGAATACTAACCAACTATTCAAACTATTAGGCTACTTGTGGCGTGATATTGTATCATAGTTAAAACAATAATTAGTTATTAAATATTAAGACAGTGAATTTGAGGTGCATGATGAGATAGATAATATGGAGCTAAAGTTCTGATAATTCCAGGAATTGTGCGACAACCTGGAAATATAAAGATCCTGAATATTTTATCTTTTATCAAAGAAGTAATAGAATGGCAAAGTCAATGAAACAGTTAGTCAATGCACTTAAAACATCAAAATAAATAGGAAAGGAACACATGCCAAACGTTAATTTGGAAACCTTCTGCAAATTATCTAAAAGTCTAGTAGTGAATTGAAAGGGGAATGACTGTTATTAATTTACATGCAGTTAATTGGGACAAGCTAGGTTAAGTCTAATGAGCCAAAACGTACTAGTGCGTGCGTAGATGGACTTGTTAACATGTATGGACAAGTCATTAAGCAAAATCACTCGGAAATGTTTTAAACAGTGATTTCATTAAATTTTAAATTTTCACAAATACAGTTGAAAAGGTCAGATCCCAAATTAGCCCGCCACGTAACCGACCAAAAGGACTTCAGCCACCAAGTCAGTTACAAAAAATCCACCTTAAAAGGATAAAGTTATTTCTTTCTTATAAGGTTTCGGTAGAGAAAGTCTACTAACACAAAAATTAAAATCTCGTAAATATAAGTGGGTGACGCCAAACAACAACAATAACTATACAAACGTTCATACCTGACAAAAGGTTTGGAGCTGCAGTGTATATCACGACAAATTTTTGGGGATTCCTATGTTTTGATCTTGTTGAATGGCAGTGTAGGATACACCCGATCAGGTACCCAAATTCTAGATTTGGGGAAAGAGGGATTAAACTACTAATGCTACTATAATAATGTTGTACCTGATTTGGCCGGATGAAGCTGAAGAATCAAAGGCCTTCTCGTCACAATTCCTGATCCTCGAGGCAAAAAATCCCTGAAAGATTACCACATTATAATTAAAAACTCGACATCAACCAGGTGTACAAGAATGATGTAAAGTGAATCAAACTGGTACCTTCCAACGAAGTTTTCTAAGACGCTACTCTTTCCTGCACTTTGACTTCCGACAACTGCTATTTGAGGCAGGTCTATACTTGATGGCTGTCCGATCTGCGAAAAAGCGTCTTGAATTTTGTTCATAACAGGAATCAAATCCTCCATACCCTTGTTGCCCATCTTGGAAATTACAATCGGCTCACAACTAAACGAAGCACTGTCAGTAGTTGTAGCAATCGTATTAGGAAATATACCTCATGTAAGACTACGTATAATATCTTGTAAAAAGATTATAAATCCTTATGTCACACCGGATATCAGCAAACGCGCGCTCTGGTTGGTTCCTTGCTCACGGGCTATCAGCTCTTATCCCATCAGTACGGAAAACAGCCATCATAGAGGAAAGATTTCTTGAATTAGACGAGGAGAAATTCAAGGCTTGCTTGGAAAGAATATACCAAAAATTACTACCGAAGCAAATAGATATGGGATTAAATTATTCGCCGGTAAGTAAGCAAATTATATAGCGAAGTTGACACGATTTTATTTGTTTGTTAATTACAAACTAAAGTGAAACTCTTACAAACAGCCGCCGTTTTGAAACATCCGTGGAGCCCATAGACTGGATTTTTTTTACTTCTGCTTACATTTTCCACTGTTAATTCTCAGACTAGTTTGCTTAATCGAGAAACATTGCTATGTACATTAGAGATTTTTAAGAAAGAGCCGGACTCGTCAACATTGGCTCTACAACATGTCGGCTCCACAACATTGTTCTGTTTACAGACAACAACAAAGTCAATTCTTGTTGTGCAAACTAGCTCCAATTTATCATAATTGAGGGTTTAAAGATATAATAAAACAATTGTGGAATGATTTCCGTACAGGTCCCTACTTTATTATGCATGCTGTAGCCATATTGTATCTAGCCTCCTGCGCAGACGTCCTTAGGGCTCGTTTCTCCCCCACGGATGTCTGCTCAACCGAGCTGCCACTTCCGTTCGCCGGCTGTTGGCCTTTGTTTTGAAAAAGCAAATCAGCATCCGTCTATTGTATATCAGATAGCCAATAACGAGCTGCGTTAGAATGGAAGTCGACACCCACGGAGAAATTTCCGCGAAACGATTCGCGTGGAAAATATTCATTATATTCATGATATTCCATGTTCTCTTTCTATGGAAGAAACACCCAAGAAAATTGTTCGAAGTGAGTTATTCTGTTTTCTTTGTGCCTGCACTCTGAACAACGACAGAGTTAGAGTTTTCGGTAAGAGTTCTGTGGATATTCCTGGTCTAATCAAAAGTGCGATCGACATCGACGCAACCGTGTTTTCATCAAGTGACCTCTTAATTTGTACCGCTTGTTACAAGAAGCTTCTCAAATTTGAGAAGGTTTTAACCAACCTCCGTTCCCTACAAAGGGATCTAAAGGAAAACTACGAAAAGGGAGGCTTAAGGAGCAAGAGATTACGGAAAGATTCGACGTGGGGGAGAAACGAGCCCAAAGGACGTCTGCGCAGGAGGCTATATTGTATCATTCTGCAATAACAAAAAATGTTTACATGTGAACAATTCATCTGGTGCATCCATAATGAATTAGGGACCGGTGCGAAAATGTTGCCACAATTATTCCACTTACTCTCGTTGTACATGATCTATAGACTCGATTTCGTGAAATAATTGTTAAGTATACCTCTGTATACTTGAATACCCTTGTATACCTCTGTATACCCTTGTATACTCCTGCATACCTCTATATACCCTTGTATACCATTGTACAGTCCTGTACACATCTCTGTATACCCTTGTATACCTCTGTATACCCTTGGATACCTCTGTATACCCCTGCATACCCTTGAATACCCCTGCATACCCCTGTATACCCTTTTATGCCCTTGTATACCCTTGAATACCTTTGCATACCCCTGTATATCCTTTTATACCCTTGTAAACTGTTGTATACCCTTGCATACTTCTGTATACCTCTGTATACCCTTGCATACCCCTGTATACTTGAGTATACTCCAGTATACCCTTGCATACCTTTGTATACCTTTGTATACCTCTGTATACCCTTGTATAACCTTGTATACCCTTGTATAACCTTGTATATAACCTTGTATACCCTTGTCTACAAGAAGGCATCACAACTCTGAATGACTCCTGCAGATCCTGGGGTCTCACAATCAGCAAGCTGAAAACAGAAGTGATGTATTCTCAATACGACCAGCCCCCCGCCATAACAATCGACAGCACTGTACTGAAGCGCGCCAAGGTCTTTACATACCTTGGAGGCAACTTATCAGATGACGCAAGCCTGGACTTGGAAATCCAATGCTGAGTGTTTTGCCACATGGCTGCCTTCAATGCGCTCTGAACAAGGTGCTTTACCAGCAGGGGTCTCAGCCTTTCCACTGAGCTGACGGTCTGCAAAGCTGTAGTCATCCCTCCACTTCTGTATGGCTCTGAAACATGGCCAACCTAAGCACACCACATCCGTCGTCTGGAGATCTTCCACCAGCATTCCCAAAGGCAGATCATGGGGATAAAATGGTGGCAGCACATCACCGATGCCGAAATTCTCAATCAGGCGAACTACACCACCATTGAGACTATGCTGAGAGGAAACAGACTGCGGTGGCTTGGCCACGTGTCATGGAAGGGGGCTTATAGAGTCCCAAAAGAGTTGCTTTTTGGCGAACTCACCCTTGGTAAACGCATGAGGGGAAGACCTTGCAAGCAGTGGAAGAATCGTGCTAAAGAAGACCTTTGCCTCTTCAACATTGGGGATCACTGGCGCAACACCGCCCAAGACCGCGAGGCTTGGAGTTGTGTCCTCCGGACTGGTAAGCAGCTCTGTGAGGACCACCTCCAAGCACTAGCTGCGGAAAGGAGGAGGAAAAGGGCAAGCAAGAGTCCCCCATCGTCAGCCCGACAGGGACCATATAAATCAAGCGAGTAAGTACCCTTGTGTAACCTTGGATACCCTTGTATACCTCTTGTATACCTCTGTATACCTCTGTATACCCTTGAATACCCTGGTATACCTCTGTATACCTCTGTATACCCTTGTGTACCCCTGTATGTCCTTGTATACCCCTGTGTACCCCTGCTTACCCTTGTATACCCTGTATGCCTTTGTATACCCCTGTATACCCTTGTATAACTCTGTGTACCCTTGTTTACCATTGTTTACCTTCATATACCCTTTATTTAAGTGAGAGTAGAATACAGTAGCAGACGTATAGTCAATATTCAGAGGCAAAACATTCATCTGATTATGGATAAATTTCTCTGTTTCTTGCATTGCTGTTTTTGATTCTTATATAAGCATATTTGTCACACCCATTGCACATGCTTAAATTTTCTGAAGAAGAGGGGACTAGTTAAAAGGTCAATTCTCTGAGTTGAGGCTTTTTCCTTTTACAGTTTTTTTTTTCCGTTTACTTGTAGTGTGTACATGTGGTACATTGGAGGCAGTGTGGCCTAGTGGTTATTGTAATCCTGCATTCCCTGCCAGTAGATGGATTTATGTTTGATGGACCCAGATTCAACTCCTCCACGCCTACTAAATAGGCAACTGATCAGCCTCCCGCTAGCTGGGATTTTTAACAAGTTTCATATCTAGTATTTATGACTGGTCCACACCAGCCCATGGGTCTGGTTGCCTCCCTTATGCCTTTTAACAAAAGTATGTATGTGTGGCCTGAAAGCATTGCGGCAAAAGACATGTTTTAAGCCTGGTTACATTGTGCATTAAGATGTTTATCTGAACTTCAAGAAGGTAGCTCAATAGATTTTGTTGTTGTTGTTAACTGTCATCTTGTTTTAATTTCTTAACATTTAAATTTTATTCAATCCCCATACCAAACTTCGCAACCCTCCCCCCCCCCCCCATTATACAACATAAGAGAGCTGTACACTCATTCTATCCTTAACAGATTATTACTAATCTGAAGTTAAAAATAAATGGTTTCTCCCTTTCTAAGGTTGTTCCCTTTTAAGTGTGATAAAGAATGTTTATTTTTTAATTTTTATTTTTATCTTCGTGGCGCTTTGTCTTCCGTTTGGATACTTAAATCCATAACCTAACAGCCCTGCACTTATTATTGTAAAAGAAGTCTGTGCTACAGTGGAGCTGTACTATGGAATAGTCTACCCTCAGATATTCGACAGTTGCCCTTTCTTAATAAATTTAAATCTAAGTTAAAGAATGATGATTTTATTAGTATTATTAACAGTAATACTTTTTAATTTTTAATTTAGTTAGGTAGTTAGATTTATTTCTTTATTAGTATATTCCTGAAGGAAATACTGTGTTTGAATAAGATTTTACCTTTTTTTTACAAGGGTAAACAAGAGTATACAGGGGTATACAGGGCTATAGAAGGATTTACAGGGTATTGTCAGGACATTATACATAGTCTTACATAATGTACTAACCCGTTTGAGTAAAATGGCGAAGTGAGCGGAAGCCAAGTTATTGCCCATAAGCCCTTGCACATAATGATAACCATGGAACCCAGTCTCTAATCGAGTTGGTTGTTCCAGAATTTCGGGAGGAAGGGATGGTGGGCGGTGAAGAGGAATCATCGGGTGTTCATTATTCCACTACTCCCGCTTGGAAAGTTTCCGTATTCCAAAATGTTAAGATCGAAGACATTGCAACTGTCATTCATTATTCTAAAATCAACCAATCAATTATTCTAACGGAATCGATTACTTCGTTATTTCGCCCAACAAAATGGCCTTACCCCATTACTCCCAAAGAAGAAATTCGTCTCCTGTATTGTGTTTTTCCTCTGTTGTCCTTTATTTTTCTTCACACTCCATTATTCCTTCACACACTGAGATGCCACGCTCTACGAGGTCATGCCCACCCTGGCTTTCAGAATGATTCGCTCGGCCAACGGTAGATAAACGAAAGATGCTCTTCCTCATGTGTAAGTTCTTTCTAGAAAAATTATCTTGATAATCTAAAAAGAATGCAGTGCTCACAAAAAAACACTCCCTCAATTGGTTTTAAAGTATTTTGGGAGCTAGGAGAGTTTAACGTCTCTTGCTGCGAAATACTGTACAGGGGATTTTAGGTGTGTGCTTTTTTCTGATGAAGAGGTCATGCCTTTCCAACTGTGCAAATAGCATTTTTATAACGTGCGGTTATATTCTATATGTTGAGTCTCCAAGGTCGAACGTAGCAGGAACAGCGTGTATTGCTGCTATTGATAGAAATATTTTAGGTTCCATGCGGAACTTCCAATTCAAATTCATTAATAATGCAAAGGGTAAGACAAAGGAAATCAGACACCGTGACGTGTTTGGGTATCTGATAAAACAGGGCTTGTTTTTTGTTAAAAAGTAATCCCCTGCGCGTCGTATTCTCAGCTCTCTTCTCGGTGTTTAATATGTGATGAAACACTGTATCTCGTGTTCAATCTATTACTTCTAACTTTGTGTTTTCTCATTGTAGTGAATCTTGTTGAATTGATTGCAGGACAAAGGACCACATATGAATGGAGAGAACAAAAAGAAATAAAACCAAAGGTCACAAAAATCTGGATGACGATCAGACTTTGCTGCAGGATTTCAGTAGATGGGTGAACTTCGTATTGCTATATATAGGGATAGCTTCTAATCGGCCAAATACCCTTGTTGTCAGCTCTTTATGAAAAGCAAGTGAATTACCACAAGATGTCGATTCAATGAAACAGGTGTGTTTAATAATGATGATGATGACGATATTAACAATGATGTGTGCTGAAACTGATGATAGTAACAACGATACAGAGCGAGTCTCGATTCTGCATCGAAAGCAATCTCACGATTGCGTTGGGTTTTTTTTTTTTGCTATGCTATAAGTGGCTGGCCGCGAAGAAGAACCATTTTCTCGACAAATTAACCTGTTAAGTCCCAGTGTTGACCAGTATGCAATTTCTCATGACAATATATTCACTGTTCATCAACCATTCAAATACTTATGAGAATAACGAGAGTGATGTCCAAAAAAGAGTTGTATTGATATTCAAACGAATTCTCCTCACTGGTACCATAACAAATATATGAGAACAGTTAGGAGAAAATAAAAATTGATATTGGGGCTTAAAGAGTTAAAACCAGTTGCAGCGAAGCCGCATGTGTTTTCCCGTGCTTGGTGCTAACAACATGGTTCTGATATGAAGTCAAGCCAAGTCAAGTTTATTTACAAAACATTCACTCTGACAAAGGGCTAACGCTCGAAACCTCAGCACCCCCTTCTTTTACCTTACGGTGGTACAAATTACTTTATCAACTTGTTTTATTATCCTAATTTCTTATGTTACAAAATAATAAATAAGTGTACAGTATACACTACACGCACATAGAGTTAATCGAGATGTATAGTGTAATAGCATACATGAAATATGAATTAATAAGGAAAACCAAGAAAAAATAATAAACCAGCATGCGCAAAATTACATACGATAAATATAAATTATGATAACGATGTGAAAACAGAGTTAATAAGAGAGTAAACGAGAAAAGTAAGAGTAATGTAATGATTCTGGTTTGTTTGTTGGACTGTGAGCATTTGGTGTGACTGGTTATATATACTCCTTTGATTCTGGGTTTGTGTCACTCCTAACTGACCGGTTTGTTGTTGCACGAGCATTAGCACGAGACAATGAAACGATTTTATTTATTTTTTTTTTCAATGTGGTCATTGGGCTGTATTGGCAAACCTGAAGAACAACGCAAGCGTAAACAGGGAAAATCGGCCGTGGACAACACTAACACATAGTATAATAAACTGAAAAGTAAATCAAACCCAAACACAGTACAGCACTGTTATTATTAGATTATTCGACGGTTGCTTATCGACATTAATTTATTAACAATCACTCGTCACTGAATAGTTATTTGGTTCGTTTATTGGTTGCTTTACGTGTCTTTTGTTACTAAGCTTTTGTTTTCTCATTTCATATTTTCCCATATAAATGTGTTCGGTTTAATTCGAAGCAGAGTTAAATAAAATGCGCTGAAGAAAAATCAGGGTCCTTCTCCAGGAACCGGCACAGATGACTTAAAACAAAGCCATGCAATAAAAAAAGATGTAACTGAATAATTTGACACACAAAGGTGAAACAATGCGCTACATCATGTGTGCTGGTACCTGGAGAAGGAGCCAAAAACGGCATCAATTATTCTGTAGCTGATCAAGGAATGCTACGCTTCATGGCTTCGTATCAAAATATCTCAAGGCTAAAAACAAGTGGATCACAAAGAATAGTTTCAGTCACACGTCTTTAGCTGTGTATTATGTGGATCAGACCCGTACTATAATGCATCAATTCATATTAATATGTCTTGGGATTTATGCATCTCACTTGAAGTACCACCGCAGAAAGTCTCCCCTATTTGTGGAATTAGACTGTCTGATAACTGTTGGTTCTGTGTAAAATCCATCATTGATCGACAGATGTCTATTTCTCCAAGCACTAAAAACAGCAGATTTACGTTATGCTCATGAACTCTTCGAAAAAATGAAAGTCGTTTTCTTAAAGCTCTTCTTTCGCTGCTGCGCGTTTCTTTTACTTTCTGTTCCAGTCCAAGTTCTTCACCAGGATTGGGGCAGCTGTTGCGTCTGCTTTGCATTTGAAAGAGAAACTCCCTTTCCCTTTCAAGAATAGCATCTAATTGGCTGTGAATGCAGCTAAACTGGCGGAGAAGGTCATACAAACTTTTTCTGTCCTCCGGTTCATTTTTCCCTTGTAAAAATCTTATCTTCCACATAATTACTTCATCATGAAGCTGAGTTTGAACTTGTTCCATTTGTGTAACAAGTTTTGTGGCTGTTTTTGCTGAGGTTGTACACTTGATGTTACTGCAAAACCCTGCCACTCTGTCGAATTCCTTTTCAGACACCACTCCCTGAAAACAGAGAAAAACAGTTTTCTGTAAATGAGTCTTCTATCCTGATTACTTTAACATATTTTGAAGAACATTTATTATTTATAAGGCATAGATTTTTAACAGCTCCATCAAAGGATAGTGCTTATGGAACTACATCTTTATAGGATTTAACCCTTTCACTCCCAGAAGTGATCAAAATGGAACTTCTCTTTTCCATAACTTTACAGTGTAAGAGAAACTGAGTATGAGAATTGAACAAAATGATCAACTTGAAGTTAATGAATTGACCTAATACCACATATCAAACTTTGGGTTAGGATTTTGGTTGACAAAAGAACTTTTTGTCGCTCCTTTTATGGCCTTACTTTTTGTTTTGAGGGGATTAGGCTTCATTGTTTGCAAAACAATGGATGCAAAAATCTGATGGCAGCTCGATTACCGACCGCGAAATTCAAAAATCTTCGTTAGTGATTAGAGTGACAAAACCAACTCTTCTGGAGTGGGGGTGGGACAATAGTTGTAAAGCTATTAATGAACTAACAGGTGGTGGGACGAGGAATTGTTAACAAGATGAGAGAGGTCTGGACAGTACACTAAATAAGCAACAGTCGGCAAGTGAATGTAGAACTTCGATTCCAACTGAAATCTGAGCTACAAAGGAAATGGTGCGTGAAAACCCAGGTGCATTTTCGATTCCAACTGAAATCGATATCTGCGCTAGAAAGGAAAAGGTGCGTGAAAACCCAGGCGTTATAGCCATATATCACTGTTAATAAATTTCCTTGAGTAGAACCACAACAAGCTCCTTGAATTCCACTGCTTTCAGTGACAATACCTGGTTTCCGCGCAATGAACGCCGAAAACCATTTTTGTTTGCATAATTACCACACAATTCTTTATTCTTTATTCTTTATTCAACATTTCTTTATACACGGTTAAAAATCATCAGGTAATACTAGTATTTAATATTTAAAAATTAATACTAATAAACTATTAATAAACAGTCCATTGTAAATACTAATTAATAAAAATTTGAAGTAAAAATTCCTAATTAAATATTTAGCTAATCCTGTTTTCCATGAATGCCGTGTCTAACTTTACTTTTAAATTGATTAAATGATTTTATCATCCTGAGATTGCAGGGTAGGCTGTTCCAGAGAATTGCACCACTGTAACTAAAGCTGTTTTTCATATAGTTAGTTCGTGGATGAGGTACAACCAGTTTGTTTTCGGAATCCCTTAAAGAATAGCGCATTCCACTACGTTTTAGAAATTTGGACGATAGGTATTCAGGAACCAAGCCATTTAAAGATTTATATACCATTAAGGCTTTCTGAATTTGACGCTGGGTACACAAGTCTTTCCAACCCAGTTGTCGTATTGGACCTTTGGCATCAGTATCATAACTAGAAAAAGTTAACACGCGAGCAGCGCGGTTCTGAAGCTTTTGTAGCCTATCCGACAAAGTTTTACCGCAATTACCCCAGACAAGATTGCAGTAGTCAAAATGAGGTTGAATTAGAGCACTGTATATATAAAGCAGTGTAGCTGGTGGAACAAAAGGCCTAACTCGTTTTATGGCACCAATCCCAGATGCAATCTTTTTAGACAATTTATCAATATGGGTTTGCCAAGTTAGGTTTTCGTCGATCAACACACCGAGCGATTTGACCGAGGAGACACGGTTTATTGGAACATTATTAATTGAGAGCTCAAGTGTATCTGGAAGGGTATTCAATCTTTGTCTAGAACCAATCAACATAAATTCAGTTTTTGTCGCGTTTAAAGTAAGTTTGTTAGAAGTAAGCCATTTGTTTAAATTACTTAGTTCATGATTTAGATTAGACTGTATGGAGCTCAAATCCGCTCCCGCATATGTGATATGGGTGTCATCAGCATACATCCGAGACTGACATGATGATAAGCAGTTGGGCAAGTCGTTAATGTAAATAAGAAATAATAGGGGACCTAGGATTGTTCCTTGAGGTACCCCACATTTTAGCGAACAGGTTTCAGAAAGAGAACCATTAACAAGACATTGTTGTGTACGGCTAGTTAAATATGAGTTGAACCAGGCAAGAGCTATTCCTTGAACTCCGTAAAGGTTCATTTTAGTTAACAGAATTTCATGATCAACGGTGTCGAACGCTTTTTTTAAATCGAGAAAAACTACGGCATTAACATTTCCGCGATCAATATTAAGCGCCCAACTATCGGTAGCTTCTAATAGAGCAGTAACAGTTGAATGCAAAGAGCGAAAGCCCGACTGCTGCTTAGAAATTACGTCCTCTTTAGTTAGAAAGCTATATAGCTGGTCATACACGATCCTCTCGAATACCTTAGCAATTACCGGAATGACTGAAATTGGTCGATAATTATTTAGACTAGAAATACGACTCCCGCAAAAACCTCGCGAAGCTAGTTTTTGAAGAAGTCACAATGCTTTCATATTTTATTCTTTATTTTTTTTTATATTATATATTTTATTTTTTATATTAGCGTAATCCCCATTATTTTATTTCTTATGCTGTGTTTGGTACACAATTAGTGACACCTGGTGCAAATTACATGATTAGTATACCGCTCAACACAGTGCTTAAAAATTGACCTTCATTTAGCTCTTTCACTGCCACTGAGATTGCACCAGAGGGAATAGAAGTAAAATTATTTATTATCTTGACAGGGAATACAGAGTCGATGAAGTATCACAATAATATTCACTTAACACAAATTGAAAATGATTGTAAATCTTTTGCAGGTGAAATCTTGAAGAGTTGATATGAATGCTTGTGTTTACCACGGTGTAAAAACCTGTGTTTTTTTTCTTTAGTTTTATTTTCTTAGTCTCTACTGCTTTGTCTTCTTTGTTGTACATCACTTTTGAACACAATATGTTCTTACACAGAGGATGAGCTGAACGCTCCAATTATGTTTTGTTTATGTTTTTTTGGTTATAATTGCATGAGATTCATTGTAAGAAGAATCTTCTGATTAGATATTTTATTGTCTACTGCAGTCATTATTTCATTCCCGGGTAACCACAATTGAGAGCATTACGAATAGTGCATGTTTTAATGTGTGTACTCTTTCCAGTTGCAATGGTACCCCCAGTGGTAGATAGAAAAATTCCTCTTCCCTCAAAAGAGATGCCATATCAACAAATTGGGGGTAAAACAATTGGATTCTACAAAAGCTTTGAATAAAGGTTTGGTAATAGTGAGTGCCCACTGTATAGTATGTGGTTGTGCTATTTTTAGGTCATATCATAAAAACAATACATGTAAGAAAGAGTTATTGAAATCTTAATATGTTCAAAAAGATTGCTGCACTACGTACTCCTGTAAAAAAATAATGTGAAATCAACATCAATCAGTCAAAAGTATATACCACATGAAAGTTTAATTGTGCTGTTACAGAAACAGGCAAAATATCCATACCCAACCATAGAATAGTACATTATTTTGAATATATGAAAATTTCTATTATAAAAACTGCAGAAGAAAGATTTAATATAAGGACGGTATTTCATCGAAAAAGTCATGGCAGCCAGAGGTATTGAACTGTAACCAATGACATATAGTAACGAGAAGAACTATCATTATATTATTATCATTATTATTATCATTACTATTATTATTACTGGTATTGATATTATTATTGTTATATTTTTTATGTTAAACATAATATATTTTTATGGGGTGGGATTCATGTCTTAATCTTGGTAAAGTTATTGTTACTCTACTACTAAAAGCAATACAAAAATCTTCTTAATAGGCTTTCCATCAGAGGTGGTAGTAATCAAAACAGCTCCAAACAATACCATTTCTTCTAAAAGGCTTAGAATCTAGTGCAGTCATTTGTCTAGAAAGTTTGTGTGGAAAATCATTATTGAAAGCATAGGGCATTTAGGAAACTTGAAACACTTGTTACTACATACAGCACACTTGCAATGAATATATGAGAAAGATCATAAACATTTTGGCATTACAAAATTTATTTTCTTCTTTATAAAGTTTTTCCAATGTAAAAGGTTAATTGCATGTTGTGGTTGTTATGAAATATTGATATTTGACATAAAAATAAAGTAAACGGCAGAAAGTAACAAAGTTAATATGTTATGTCTAACTTTGCAAATTAAGGCTTGAATTAACATTTCCTTTGTGAAAAAAGGGCAGGGGTTCTAGATAGCAATATTATCAGGGGGGGGGGGGTCATTGCACTCTAAGGTAAAACTGACCCATTGTGAAAAGGCTATGAAACTTGTCTCTACACAATATTATTGAAACCTTTCAATCAGAGAATACATACATATATATATATATATATATATATATATATATATATATATAGCAAAGAGAAATACTACTCAGAATTCAGTAATCACATTTGCTTTATTTTAAAATGATCACATTGATCACTGATAATATTGCAGAACCAGTATTTTATAGTGACACAGGGTATACATTCTGTTGAAAATGTTTAACATAACTGCTAGATCAAGAAAATTTACAATACTTTCACTGTTGCAATGATATCAGATCACATCGTTATAAATGATTGCTATAACAACTGCAACTCTCTGTGTTGGAAATTACTTCAAACTGGAAACGCTATCGTTTTATTATGAAAAATACCTATTTACATTCTCTTGTAATCTGTTGGTCGTCTTCCGATTCCGGTTTTAGACTAATAGAATTATTTTCCAGAGACATCTCCAATCGTTGAAGTCGTTCTTACTCGGTGTCCCTTCTAAGTCGTTTTGCTAAATGTAGTACACCAATATATTTCGTTATGTAATCGTTCACTCATGTCCTGTATTTCTATCAATAACACATTCAAATTCAAAACTAACTTGATTGAATTCCTGGTCCTTTTCCCTGCTGTTTCGTTTGCCTTTTTCTGGAGCGAGCAGTTGTTGTCTTGGCTGCGATTTCTGTTGTTATTCTCCCTGCTGTCGTTTCTCTATCCCTGCTTTGAGTCGTGCTTTCCTCGTGTTGATTTTCACGGTATTCGAACTTACTCGGCGACGATCTCGTGCTAATATTTCTTGAATATCTTGGAGATCACCTTGCTGGGATGTACTTCCAGGACGAGTGAAATCGGTTTCCACAAAATTTACATTACTTTCAAAAAGGCATCACCGAATAATGGCGGAAATTCAGCGTTCTCAAGTGCGTTACTATTGCCAGGTAACCTGGCCTGCGAACGGACACCTTTAAAATATAGATATATATAAACATATATATAAATATATATATTAAACAATTAGATTATGAGCTCGAGATTTCTATCGCGTGATAGTTGACGAGGGCGCAGCCCGAGTCAACTATCACGTATAGAAATCGAGAGCGAATAATCTAATTGTTTTAGTATAAATCTACTAGTCGTTCAAAACTTTGTCTTTTCTGGAACAGACTCGACCAGTAAACTGTCTAAATCTTCTTCACGGACACTTCGAAAACGTGAAGAAGCGGCCGCCATTACGCTACTCACTATCTATCACAGAATAGATAGTAAGTAGCGTAGCCAATCAGAGCGCGGCATTTGTGATAGAACACTAGTAGATTTATACTAAATACATATATAAAAACTCTCGGCTCGATTTACTCGGGCTTGCGAGCCACGTGGTCTGACCGGAACCGACACGATTAGTAACCTCGCTACGCTCGGCCTTCGGCCTCGCTTCGCGAGGAATCAGATCGCTCACCCTGCTTAAACAGCGGAGTAACTCTAGCACATTTCCAATCGTCAGGAAATATACCAGAAGTCAAAGACTTGTTAAAGAGGTCAGATAAAGAGACCGAAATAAGATCAGCACATTCACGGATTAATCTAATTATCTAGATCTAGATAATTTGTTTAGATGAGAAAAAACAATATTACTGCTAGTTGGACAGAAATGGAATGTTTTGTTGTTACAAGTGATAAAGTTAGTGTAGCTCGAATCATCATTTTGACCTATTGGAGGTATTTCATTGGCAAGTCTGGGCCCGATTGTTGAAAAATGGTCATTAAAAGTATCTGAAATTTCACTAGAATTATTGATTATAACGTCATTTACTTTTAGTTCTTTCACAGTATCATTGCTTTTACGCCGAGATGTAAGTTCATTAATCGTTTGCCAAGTTTTCTTAGAGTTGCCCTCAAAATGCATAAAAGCTTTCGAAAAATAAGATGCCTTAGCAGTTTTGATCCTATTATTTATTGAGTTTCGCAGCTTTTTATACTTTGCCCAATCGCATGGATCATTTGACTTAACAGCTTTTCTCTTGGCAGCGTCACGATCGCGCATACCTATCTTCAAGTCTGAGTTGATCCAGGGTGCCTTATGTGATCTTATACGTTTAGTTCTAAATGGAGCATGAATGTTGACGATGGTCAGAAATTTTGCTTTCCAGTCAGCCCACAAAATATTTGGATCATCAGAATTACAGCTCCAGTCTTGTTGATAGATATCGTTGCGAAATTTTCTACGATTAAAGTTTTGAAAATTTCTGTAAGATATGGTAGAATGCCCCTTTGATGGGAAATCAGGAGATAGTTTACGATAAACATAAATAAGGCTATGATCACTGATGCCAATATGACAGACACCGGAACAGACTACCCTGTCAACATAGTTCGTATAGATTAAGTCAATTAACGTTGATGAGAATTCAGTTATGCGGGTCGGTTCACTGATAAGTTGTTGGAGCCCATATAAATCAGATATTTCACATAAACGACGAGTATTCGTATCATAATAGGGAGAGGCCAAATTGCAGTTAAAATCGCCTACTAAGTAATATTCAAAGCCAAGAGAATCTAATTTACCGATAAATGATTCATAATACGAAAATAACTCTATCGAGGAACAAGGAGGTCTGTACCAAGTGATTACAAAAAATGGCTTTGAATTGGGTTTACGAATTTCTAGACATAAATTTTCAAGGTTAACTACATTCAAGTCAGAACGAACCACGAAATTAATCGAAGTTTTTAGATAGAAGCACACACCTCCGCCATTTCTATCTCTATCACGTCGAATAAGTTCATAGCCTGGAATATGTAGCTCACAACTTTTGATAGATTCATCAAGTTTGGTTTCGTTAAGTGAAAGAATATCTATAGAATAATCATCAAGAAGAATTCTAAGTTCATCAATATGCTTTGTAAGACTATTGATATTTAAACCGGCAATTTTAAAACCTCGTCCAAGCGGTAAAGAATAAGAGATATTTGAAAAAGTGGCCGTTGGGGAAGAGGTATGATTATTTTCATTAATGAAGACAGGATCCAACAAATTTGTTGAGACATCAGACTCCACATTCATGGAATTTGGGGATCAATTATTCCTTAAAAAATGTATAAAATTTCTTTGCAAGAGTTCGTTACCTTCTTTATTTAAGTGGAGCCCGCCTTTGTTAAGTTCCTTTGAGGTAATATTTGAGTGGCTTACGAGTTTCCAATCATTTTGCTTACAAAATTGCTTCAGGCGTCGGTTAACAGTTTTGACTGCATCACCATAGGCATCGTTCCTTGTTGTTAGTTCAGATACGATTATCTCTGCCTCACACGCACCTTCAATTTCTCTGACTAAGTCAACAATAGCATCCGCGACGTCATTCGGCGGAGAAGATCTCAAATCATTGGTGCCCACATGTAAACAAATTTGGTCGGGGGATCTTTCAATCGTAGGAATAATGTGTGATTTCATGTCATGAATGTTAGCTCCACTGAATGACTTGACAACAACTCGGTGACCCACGGCTTTAGCAACTTTTATACCATGAACATTCTTTATGAGGGAGTCTCCGACAACGACTGTTACCCGCTCGTCACTCTGTGCTGAAGCCCCACTGTCGGTACGGTTAGGCTTGTTGTTCGTGGAGATATATTTAGATTTCGTTCCAGTTGAAGACCTTCTTTGTTTCTTGTTAACACCAGTTTTAACAGTTTTCCAGTCATTAGTGTTCTCTTGAGACTCTTTAACCTTAATAGACCTTAAAGACGACTTTTATTGCACCTCGGCGGTTAAAAACCATTGATCTGTGATTTACAGAGTTTGCCTTGCAATCTTTTTCTTTTTTCAATTGACCATCAGAAAAAAAGTTCTTATTACTGCCGTGGCGCGAAAACTGTGAATCATTCGAAAACTGCAAATACTTCGAATGATCATAAAACACTTTCTTGCTTTCAAATAGAGCAATCTCAACAGGCTTGCCGGGCTGAAATCGACAAGTCGTAGAGGTTTTGAAAGTGTTTAATGACCATCCAGATGGCATTATGTTGTCAAGCTCGTAAACAGGAACGGAAAACTTGATGCTCCCGTTAACTTGTGAGCGATTTGGTGCGGAAGGTAGTCTACCGAACAACTCCCTAAAAGTTTCAGCATCCATCGGCATGGAAACAGAGACGCGTCTTACAATGCTTGTTTCAGAATGGCTTCTTCATGTTCAGTTTCCCAGCGATTAACAAAGATAAAGTTTGCAGCAAGCCTGGGGATCCTATGGAAAAAACAACACAGAAACATTCATTAATGTTAAATTAAACTAAGGACACTAGTCAAGCAGGAACAACTGATTTCAAACGGCGAGGTTATTCCGATTGCTTACCTTGATGGCGCGTTCTAAAGACTTGTTTAAGACGTTCGTGTCTTCTTCGTCGACCCAACTGTCGTGTTTCTTTCCGTATCCACGCCAGCGAACGAGAAACTGAACGCGACCGCAAGTATCTGTGCGTTTATCGAGCACCTTTGACACTTGGAAAACTTGCTCATTCTTCTTAGCGTTTGACTCAATCACAGGTTGTAAAAAGTAATTCTATGACTTACGTTTGTACCACCTTAATTCAAACTCTCTATGTTGTACCCTCAATCACTTTATTGACTCACTCGCGTCGCGCTGATATTAAAATTTTTATGGTCGGCGACAACAATAACTTTGAAGCGTGTAGTCTGATCAGTTAAAAATATCAAAAACCCGGAGAAAATCGTAATAATAAAAAATACCGTTTACCAAGCAAAACACACGATTTTGCAACGTGAACATTAAACCAAGAAGTGATGGTCCTTGCAGTGATGTTAGCACAAGAAAGGTTGAAAACGCTTAAAATCACTCAAACCGAAAAAAATGCTATAATAACACTTTTTGTTTGCCAATGCTTGTCGACCGTGGTGCCGATTTCTTTTACCACCAGTCCTAATGCCGCTGATAGCGTAACAAAGCCATGCACGAAGTAAATCAAAGTCATTCAAAACCGAACCAAAAATTTACTACAATTTTCGAGCTACGGTGAACGGCCAACGTTTTTCCGCGTCTTAACACGCTTCACATTCAAGTTTGTCTGGATAAACTGTTGCGTTTTTTAATTGAACCATATCAAGTTTTGACTGAGGTGGAGCTGCAACAGTTGGTCCAGACAAAGATGAATATTTTAAGCGTGAATAACGCGGGAAAACGTTGGCCGTTCATGGTAACTGGAAAATGGTAGTAAGCCGTATGCATAAGATTGCGTTCGCAGCGAATTAAAGTGGAACCGAGCATGATCAAACTTACGAAACAAAGCCGACAGCAATTTTGCTGACGACTAGAATAAAGCGAAACGCAGTTGAGTGTAAAAACAGCAACATGCCGAGAAACAAATAAAAAATTCACCCAGTGATGATTCTTAAGGCTGGCGAAGTGCATCACTGTTTTGGACGCCGTCACTTACGTCGGGTAGGCAAGCGATAGTGATCGAGGGATTCGATGTTCGAATAATATCCGTGAAACTTGAATTCTGAAAAATTTATGAACTGTAAACTTAAGTGACGTACCTGGGCGAGAATGTGCCCGGTCGCTTTTACAACTTTCCGATACATTTCACGCCTGTATTTTTTCCCGCGGACTAAAATTTAAGGACAGCTAAATCCCTCACATTTGGTAGGTGACTTTATTAGCCTAAGTTTGAAATAATTATTATTTTTGTTTTATATTAGTTTTACAGAAATTATTTGACATTAGATTTTCACACAGACACCGTGGTTCCGAAGCGTTTGGCGCGATGGGGCCAAAAACGTAATGAGGCCTATTAACAAACCAACTCCCCACTCCCAGTTGGTCTATCTATGTAACAGATATTTTGTCACTAGTGGACTACCACTGGGTACAAAATTGGCATCACCTACAATTTTCCGACTCGGATCCGATCTAAGCCGAGCGTGATTTCGCTCTAAAGACCATTAAAGTCCCAAAGGAAAGAAAACAAAAGCTTCATTGTCTTCAAAAATCCTAACCACAACAATAGGCAAAGTTTGATATGAAATTTTCAAAATTCACTTGTAATTAAATGTAAGGTACTCACTTAGGATAATTGCTACTCAAATCTTGAGAGTGAAAGGGTTAGTAATACTTCAAAGCCATGAATTTAAATGTAGATTAGACAAATAGATTTCTAACTATTTTAGTATTGTCGTGCGGTCCTATAATTCAACTAGTAAAGTTCTATTTTTAATTCACCCGTCGATCAAAAAACAATATTACATAGTTGTAGTTGCATTTGTATGGTAGGTATATCAGTCTGCGATACACGTGTTTTTTTTGGCCACACCCTGAGTAATTAAGGGACCTAATACGTAGGATGGCGTTACCATTACACAGCCTAACTACACAAATTGTTCGGTTGTTTTTGCCGCAGCGGAATAAGACCAGTTGTTTCAAACTATAATCCTGTTGCACCAAATGAAGTCACTGGTAAAGTTAGCGAAACTGTGGCAAATATGTTTCACAACAGCTTGAGGTGACTAAGCAACCTGGGCCAAAACTCTATATAATAATATTTATTATTATGGTTGGGCTGCGTGTTGTCGCATTCTAGCTCGGCTTGATGGATAAACATAGATTTCATTCACTTATGGCAATTTTTATGGCAATTTTTCCTAGAAGGAGAAAAAACCTGGATTAAACTTAAAATGTCATGAAAAGACACGTGGAAGTTGGGAAAAATCGTAGTGAATTATAATCCATTTTGAGAAAATGACGTCCACGTCTTTGTCGTCGTAATTAAACATTTGACAGGTTTACATACCCAGCCATAGAGACGAAATGCTTTTTAATGGTCGAAACAATTTATTGGTTTACCACCAGATATTTCCGGCAATTTTATCTGCAACTTAATATTATTGGCTAATGAATAAAGAAACGCTGTGGCGTGCCTTATTCATGATTCAAACAAGATTTATTAACTAAAGATTTTGTTTTTGTTTATCCACTCGTTGCGTTTGTCGCAGTAGTTATATTTTTATGAATTGCGTTTTTCATACTTTTCCTTTGTTAGAGTTTTATGCGCCGTTTATCAACTACTGGAGTCAGACGGCCCTTTTAATGTCTTCCTATTGTAGGTAGGAAGATAAATTGAAAATAGTTTTACAGGAAATAGGATCCGGCGTAGAATATTTATACTAACAGCCAATATTGGCAGGTGCTTGGAAAATAATGGAAATTTGTTAAAAACATTATCCTTTGTTACAGCAATAGACTACTATTGCGATGAGCGGTTTTGCATAGTTGACACTTTAGAGCATCAGTGATCGCCACATTGAAGTCTGGAGCTCATACCAACTTTGATTTTGTGTAGTATTAAGTAATATCTCACGGAGCTGGGGTTCCTACCTTTCATTCACATTCCTGTTCGCTGATAACAAATCTATTGTAATTGATAGGAACTCCGTGGTAGGAAAGTGATGTATCTCCTAAATCGCTATTCATCTCAAGAATAATAAAAATTTTATCACCTAGCTTAAATCATCAAGTTTGAATTTTGAGTTCCACTACCTCGGTTAGGTGCTACGGTAACACACAGTGGTAACTGATAAAAAGTATTCATCATTGTCCACGGAATTACTATATTTCAGAATTCCGGATGGCGTGAAATAGTTTACTAACAAACCCTTAGCGTATTACCTCTCTAAGGCTTGTCTCAAAGCAGATAAATATATGAATCAACGAACCATAACCCACCTGGGCTCACTTATCTTTCTGATCTACCGTCTGAATCCTCCATATCCGATAAATTTCGTAGGTCTAAGTTGCATAGAAATTCAGTAATTAACAATTGCTCTTACTCAACAGCAAGAACATTTTGTCCTGTGCAATTGTTGATTTTTAAAATAGCTGCTTTGAAGGCCCAAGTCACAAAACGAGGTGTTTTGAAGTTTTATTCGAGGGATTTAGTGTTTTGCACAATACCAAGAAAAACAAAACGTCATCGCTCTAAATGGAAAACATTTCTAGTTCGACACAGCGAACCAAAGATCAAACAAGTTGTGTTTACCGTGAGCTGCAACTCTGTATATTCTTGTCTCTCAATGGCTCTGTCTGTTTTGGAGGGAGAATTCCCCGCCATGGACACCCGACACCATGACACAATAATTCCCATGGTGGAAACTTTCAGATTCTACTGTAGTGGTAACTTAATCACATCGGTGGATGCCACCCACTGAGTAATGTGCAAATGAAGCTGTGTGGCGCCTGACTGAGTGCCACTCAACGTGTACAACAAAAGCGTTGACTTAGACACCTGAACAGCTGTAATGTCGTCAGTCACTAAAAGTAATTGAGAAAAATGTTATGATTAACACAAACATGGCGCAATCAAGTCGTGGGCATCAATGGAAGTAAAAACAAAATTATGCAAACAAAACTTATGTCTTTTCCTAACCAATCGAAACTAGTGCTAGCACACCCAGCTCCTCCTTTGATCCTTTCATTTGGTATTTTTGATGAGAAATGTTCGATTTCGCATGCTCTGTCATTCAATACTTTCCCGCGAAGTTATACTGCTACCAAGTGCTTATATAGGCCTCCAAACCAATTACACATGTGCGTCACCCATAATTTATTACACGTATTTGAGATCCAGTTTCCCGGGGAGCGTAAACTGCTCCTGGTCACGTGACGTGTTTTGTCCAATCGAATAAGCGTCGTCGAGTTGGGAAATAAAAATGATCAAAATATTGTTTATCGAGTTTGATCTTTTTGGTGTACATATAGTTCCGATCGCATTCAATGGAGTCATCAGAGAACCCAACGGCCATACTTACATTTTGAAAGGAATACTTTGAACCAAAGAGTTTCTTATGTGATTTAACGAATCGAAGGGCAGCCTCTCGAAATATTGGCCTCTTTACCTTCTTGTAGTGATATAATTTACTTTGTCATTGTGGTTGTCAATAACTCAACTGAAAACCGCAAGTTATTGCAGAACTGTAAATTCTCTTTTTAACTGAGACTACCAGATAGACTGTAATAATTAATATTATTGACATAAGGACATCAAACTAAACAGCAGGTGCGTCAAACTAATAAATGAGGAAATATAAGGAATTCACTAAGGCAAAAGAACAAAAGGGACAAAGAGGGACACTCAGTGCGTCGGCTGGGATATGAAATCCCAGTAAAGATTTCAGTAAAGATTTCAGTAAAGATTTTTATAGAAACAGAAGTACGTTTTCCAAGAGGTCCGCGTGACTCCATTGTAAACCAATCCTTGCAGCCATCTAAAATGCGATTTTCACTGAATTGCAGTCAAGAGTCACTTTAGCTTCTACTGTCAGTCGAAACACTAAATGAAGTGCGTTCTAAGTTATGACATTGACGGCTGGCCCAAGAAACCTGACCCTCACAAACTTTGTGTTCAGCGCATCATAAAGAAACAGTGTACGGACACCAAAACCTGCATTAAATTGGGTAAGTTATGAAATCTTTTGAAACCGTCTCTCTACGTCAAACCACAGTACAGGGAATAAGGTTTATTCTACCATTAAAATTTGCATTCCAGCAATTAGATTTCTGTCCGAATTTAGGGTTACAGATTTTACGTTACACATGCGCAGTTTACAGGAATCTAGGCTGGCTGCAGATACGCAGTTTTGAGTAAATAATTTCTGCTCCCGAATCTTTGTAATCCTGAAACTTTGGCGACTTAAAATATGGCACTTGCTCATGATTTGAGCCAAAAATCAGCTTTATTGTGATTCTCGTTCATATTAAACTTTGTCAATTATGCTTGTATTAGCTGAAGGTAGGACAGACATGGAAGAGGGTAGAAAAGTTCAGCAATTTACTGCTCATCGCCCAGATTTCAGATTGAAATGCAGTTTTCACCATTGCAAAAAAAAAAAGCGTTAAAATTTGCTTTTAAACGCACTTCATTTGGTGTTTCTACTGATTTTAGAAGCTGACTTATGACATTGACGGCTGGCCCCAGGAAACCCGGCTGACCCTGACAAATTTTGTACTCGGCGCGTTGGGTACAGCAACCCATCACTGGTAGCGTTCCTCTTCTCTATTAACGTTTTGTAAGGGGCGTTTTGATAAGGATAAGGACAATAAACCGGAGGTCCCGTTTCACAACTCTTCACAATTAATTCTGTTGGACGTTAAAGAACCACTAGGGACGATAATATATATTGTTCATTTGTCACACGATGTGGTCACTGGATGTTGATCGCGACGTTTCAACTGCTTAATGCTAATCTTCTTCAGGCGATGGGGTCGACTGATTCCGGCTCACCATTATGTAGCTGCGTGGTCTGCTCTGATTGGTGCGTTTCGATCCTGCTATTTTTCCTGCTTGCTGTGTCTTCCTCAGGGGCCGCTGGCTTGCCGCGTGTTTGTTGTTGTGTTTCTTGATCGTCGGCATCCAGCAATAAAGACGTAAGACGCAAAGAACCCTGGCTGTGACCACCCCTAGTGCTGACCTGTGGACAGGCACCTCGCTTGGGACCTATGAGTCCCGTTCGTGCTCATCCCCACTGGGCAGGTCTGCTGACCAGTAAAGCTGGTAAGACTAGAACTTAACAAAAACTAACCCACCCCTATGAACACTCCTAGGGTCTTTGCAGTGTGCGATGTCCAAAAGGCGTTATGGGATTGCAAAATGATTGTAATGAGAAATGGTCTGTAGACAGGACCTATGGGAAAAAGAAATATGGAGGATGTTGCCAACCTCAAAAGCACCATCATTTAGTACAAAGGATAAATATAAGTAGGTCTGACAAAGCGCCCGATCAAGAAAATAAAGAAGAGGAACGCCCCTAGTGATGGGCTAGTACTGATGTCTATGAGTTTCTATAATTACGGATTATTGAAGCGGCTCAATCTACAAGCAAGAGTCCTAACATGGTGCGCCATGAGGAAGCATTAGCATCTTAATGTGGCATGCGAACCTCTCGGAAAACGGACTCCCGGGTCCAAAAATTACTTTTCTGAAGTTTTCATATCCCAAGGGCTTAACTGGGAATGGCCCTCTCTATCTCTTATGATCTTAAGTAAGGAAAAGAACTTCTTGGATCTTTGATTTAAAATTGTTAATTGTTATCAAAATGGCGCAGGGAATAATGAACATTTTCCTTCCTGGGACATAAGTAATAATCCTTAAGTTTATGAATGTGGTTTAACCCAACAATTCCACCATTTGTAGGCAAACAAGAGCCACACCCTAAAGACCGCTGACTCTAGTGGCACGCCCTGGCTCTACAGTCTTAGTTGGCAAGCGTGCATTTCAAGTTTTGTTGTTAGGCGTTTGATATTACAGGGCGTATTTACCTCGAGGTTAATATCACGCTCATCCGACACGATGACTTCACAACGTCCAGCCTTGTTTTTACAATTTAACAGATCATAAACACTGCAGCAAAACAATTAATCCATTTCAGCTTGTAGCTGGTTTTATCGCTCAGACTATTACAGCTAATTACACGGCTAACAGCGAGTCGTAGGAGTAAGCCCAGTTCAGCTCAACCTGCCCAGATATCAGAATCTGCTGTTTTGTTCCAGTCCGTGGATAATAGAAGCATATCCGCACCCTAAATTTCATTCCAAGGTAAGCAGTTGTAGTTCCCAAATCACCGGGATGTTTTACTTTTGTATTCATATTCCGATTTTATTATTGGAGTAGAATCTTTCATTATAAAAGGTTTACCCACCTGCATCGAATTGACAAACGACTTAAGTTCTGCTATTTCTGCAGATAACTATTATTTTCGTAAAGTTTTTCTGTATCTCTTTATCTGAAATTTTCAGCACATTTTTGCTGTTTTTCATAAACGGAGAATTAAGGAGAATATTGGCACACATGACTATTATGCAACTGATTCTTACTTTCGTCAATAACTTGGCAAAACTGCATACTGTATGCAGGGTTTGTTGATAAGTTAGAGAACACTGTTCAAAAACAGCAGAGTCGCCCATTTTGTCAACTTCTCGGGAACAAATCACAAGACCCTTTCAATTCTCAACATAATTGTAACTTGAAGCATAAGACGAAAAGAAATTAAATCTGTGATGAGGTGTACATTCTTAAGATTTTCTATCGAACCACAACACATGGGTCTCGCCACAATTGCTTAACTTTGCATTCTCTTTTAAATAATATTTTTAATTATTTTCTCAGAGATTCCTTCCTTTTGACAGGAAGGAACGAGCATCCACGGTAACTATGGGAACAACAATCAGTTCAATGGGTTTGGCCAATAAACCACCCGCCCTGCCACCTGTTAAACAAAACAACACGGTAAGTGACGTCTTACCTGCTGTTGGTGAATTATACCTCATTACAGGCTTTCTGGAAAACCTTCAACTTAAGGCTTAGAGGCCTTATATAAAAGCAGTACAACCAGTTTTATGATGAAGCTGTCTCAAAAAATTCTTTAGTGCTGCGATGGTCATGTTTATGTTTTCGTTTATGAAGTTGTTGATAGCTCAGTCACAATAGATTAGTAAGTCGCTTTTTATTATGAATTGGTTTCAGGGAAACCTCATCCAATATAATGCCCTAAATGAATGAATGAAGGAAAACGCTATTGGCACAGTCACTAGTACTTGCCTTTCATTTCGTTTGATATGAACTTCCACAATATTTTCCCAGCACGGACTGACGGAACTCATCAAGTTCCATAACGTCTGTATGATCAACACAAAATCCGATTCTGACTCCCTCATTTTTAGCACTGTCCCCCTCTGTCTCATAGATAAATGCGTTGATTACTAAGCTTGAGGTCAAGATCCATGGCTGTATATTAGCCAATTTCGTTTTTTAAGTTTTCATTGACCGAGACGTAAGGACAACGCGGGAATTCCGAACGGGCAAGATAGGATTGGCCTCATCTTGGCTGCTTGTGGAACTAGCCATATAATACGTTTTTTAGTATATACTAAACTAATGGATAGCGTCGAAGGTGCGCTCAGATTGGCTAGTGAAACTCGGAATATCCTTTTCTATTTACCTCCGAGCAACTTGCGAGTCTCGCGATCCCTCGCGTGAATTTGGAATGCTATGGCGTCCCGGTTTGCATCCGTGACAAGCGAACAAATCATCCCAATTAACAACAAAGCAGTTCCTGAGGACACAAAAAAAGCGACTTAATTTGATTTGGCAATGTTTAAAGATGATGGTTTATGGTTTTTTACCCGGCGTTTATCGATAAAAACCAACGAGAAAGGTTTTGTTTATAAATGTAAATTAATCTTGCTTAACCAAATTTGATGTCACTTGTTCACTTGAGATCGAAAGTTGAATTATATTTTTACAGAAGGGTTTCAAACACGGAAAGAGTTTGCAACTCTAGCTCCATTTAAAGAAATGTTGCCACCAGAACTAAACAAATGTCTTCAGAAATTTTATCTGTCAGCGTGAAAACGAGAAGGCGG